>CM060960.1:59577757-59755257 GCA_030765055.1 Mantis religiosa
CCTTCTCCTTCTTCTTCTCCTTCTCCTTCTTCTTCTCCTTCTCCTTCTTCTTCTCCTTCTCCTCTTTCTCCTTCTCCTTCTCCTTCTCCTTCTCCTTCTCCTTCTCCTTCTCCTTCTCCTTCTCCTTCTCCTTCTTCTTCTCCTTCTCCTTCTTCTTCTCCTTCTCCTTCTTCTTCTCCTTCTCCTTCTTCTTCTCCTTCTCCTTCTTCTTCTCCTTCTCCTCTTTCTCCTTCTCCTTCTCCTTCTCCTTCTCCTTCTCCTTCTCCTTCTCCTTCTCCTTCTCCTTCTCCTTCTCCTTCTCCTTCTCCTTCTCCTTCTCCTTCTGCTTCTTCTTCTTCTTCTTCTCCTTCTCCTTCTTCTTCTTCTTCTTCTTCTTCTTCTTCCTCTTCTTCCTCACGGCTTTTGGATTGTTTAACCTGTTCCGGCTCCCATCTTTTCTTCGGTCTTTCCTGGTTTCTTCTTCTTATAGGTTTATAGTTTAGGGCTATTTTTGGTATTCTGTTATTATTCATCCTCTGAACATGTTCTTGCCATTGATTTCTATTCTTTCAATAGTATGTTCTATTTCTTCTACTTTTAATTCTGTCCTAATATCCTGACTACGTGTTTTATCAATTTTGGTATATCCAGCTATTGCTCTTATGAATTTCATTTCTGATGACTGTATTCTCGTACTATTTCTTTTTGTTAGTGTCCATGTTTCTGATCCATAGATCAGAGTTGGCATTGCCATTGTTTTGTATAGTTTTATTATAGAGTCCTTTCTTGCTTTAATTTTTAATGTTCATTTTATTGTGCCTGTTATATAGTTAAATTTATTTATTTTCTCTATTATATCAGCTTCCCCTTGGTACGAGACATTACATCCTAAATACATAAATTGAGATTTCTGCTCAGTTATTATGTTATCGGATACTATTTTTGATCTTACTTGCATTAATTCCTTTAAATATGGTTTTGGATTTATTTGCTGATATTTTCATTCCATATTCTGTAGCAATTTTATCTAGACTATACAGCATTTTCTGCAGATCATCTTTATTTGTGGCCATTATTATTTGATCATCTGCATACAGCATAGTTTTCAATTTAGCTCCTGATACATTAATGCCTCCATTGACTTTATTCGACCAAATCCTTACTATTTCGTCAACATACAAATTAAAATGTGAGGTTGAAAAAGGAAACCTTGCCTTACGCCAACATTAACTATTGCTGGTTCTCTTTGATTTATTTTTATTTTTGTGTCAATGTAAATACTTCTTATAACGTCAATTAGTTGTAAAGGTATGTCTCTATTATTTAAAATTTTCCACAGTACCATTCGAGATACTTTGTCAAAAGCTTTATAATAGTCAATAAATAGCAAGTGCGTCTCTAAATTTTGTACTCGTCGTTTTTCTATTATGTGTTTAAGAGTAAAACATTGTAAATGGTGCTTCTTCCTTTTCTAAAACCAGTTTGTTCTTCTGGGAGTATTGCATCTGTTATTTTCTTTAACCGAGTACTTATTATTTTGGCATATATTTTGTAGGCAGCACACAATAAACTAATCCCTCTGTAATTTCCAGGTCTTGTTCTTTCCCCTTTCTTAAATATTGATATCACTTTAGATATCTTCCATTCTTGCGGTATTTCTTTTGTTTCCCAACACTTGTTATATAGATAGAGTAATCTGTCATGTAATTCTTTAGAAGCATATTTAATTCTAAATTAATATTATCTATTCCGCATACTTTCCTATTTCTAATTTTAGCTATACTTTCCTTTAATTCTTCTACTTCCAACCGGTCTACTTCTGTTCTGTATAATTTATCCATTTCCCAAATTTGTTTTATCTCATGTTTTCCAGAGATTTTTATAATATTCCTCTAATATTAGGTTTCTAATAAATTTATAAACTTTATCTTGGCGGCCAAGTGGGTTATGTCCTAGATCCGCTATTTATCTAACGTTAGATTCATATTACCTAGTCAGATGGCTCAGGCGGTAGCGTTTGGCACAGTGGGAAGGTCGTGGGTTCGATTCCCGTAGCCGACTTTCCTGAACCATGGGTTTATTCGGGGTTTTCCCGAGTTGCGTGGAAGGATAATTGTATCCCTAGAATTTGTTGTGCCTCCATTTTATTTCATCTTATTTCCCAGTTGGTTGGTTCAGGCCCGGTTGCATAAAAGATAATCTAAGTTCAAGCACATGAAAATGATCTTCAGTCGAGCTGAGCTTAGAACTTTGGTTGTATAAACATTGATCTAAGTTCATGGCTTCTTGATCTAAGATCAAAACTAACTGGCGAAATTTCTCCAGCTAACTTGATTGAACTTAGATCAACAGAACTGCAGAATTTACACAATAGTTTCTGAGAAGAAATAAATAGTGCAGATTTAAATAAATAGTAAATAAAGTATTTTTGTGGTTACTTGTATAAATAATTAGCCTCTTTATTTAACAAATGTATGTTAAAGATGCATTGTTTGTATTCATAACATATACATTTTTATTATTTTCAGAATTCAGATTACTCTTATATCTCTGATGATTAAAATTTTCAATTTGAAGGGTCTCCTCGTGTTTTCCAACATAGAGGAAATCCCATCTCAGAACTAAATGACAGACAATTCAAAATGAGATTTCGACTGTCAAAGCATGTAGTTGTAGAACTGGAGCATAGGCTACATGCAGAATTAAGAAGACAAACCCTGAGGAAATTCGCACTTAATCCAATATTTATGATCCTGCTCTCATTACGGTTCTATGCAACTGAAAGCTTCCAAATGGTGATTGGTGATATATTTAATATAAATAAAGGAACCATGTTTAGAACAATACACAAAGTAACAATGGAGATTGCAGCTTTAAGACTTCATTTCATCTGGATGCCTATAGAAAAGAGTGAAATAATAAAGGTTATGCGAGATTTAAAATTAGCGGAACGCATCTTCTCTTTTGCTTGAACTTCCATTTTTTATATACAAACATAATAATTAGTAACTTAAAACTTCACTTATCTTCCATTTTTTGGTTTATATTTTCCAGTTCACAGTATTGTAAACAGACGAAAATGAAAAAGAAATACATTGGGCATATAATGGAGATAAAGTAACCCAAATAATTAACTTTTGATAGATGCTTCAATATGGAGTAAATTCTTATACTTTTTATTTAAAATAACATTATTTCTAGGACAAATAACCATAAAGCGAAAGATTTATTTAGTTTTTGTTATGTCTAGATTGGCTATTCTGTGCACTTGAATTAAACAGTCGAGTAATTCTCGAATCCTTTCAATACGACACGAAAGGTGCAACATGTTTGGCGATGTTGCCGCATTTATTTTTGTGATCTCAGACCAGTACTGAACGGCGTTCATCTGATCTAAGATCAGCATTGTACAACCGACGCGGGTTCGCAAACTTAGTTCAATTTTGATATTCGATTATAAATGAACTGCAGTTAGCAATTTTTATGCAACCGGGCCTCAGGGTTGTAAGTTTTGATGGAGGTTTCAGCGTTGCAAGGCTGGAAGTTTGCTATCTATATCTCTGCGTCTTCAGAATTGAGGGGGGTCTCGAATTCTTCAGTGGGATGTGTAAGCCCGTAGGGAGGCAGACAGTTTTACGAGCCACCGTAAGACTGTGGAGCAGTTTTAAAAAGTGTGTAAACTGACACAGTAAACTGTGTCACACTTTAACAGCTGTTTATAAGGAAGTGATCAATGTTTCTGCGCCTGCGTACTACGTACTACGTCCCACTTTATGATTGTAACATATCCTTCAAACCAGAAATGAATACTTTGAAATGAAACCTTTAATTTAGATACATGATCGAGCGTAAACTTGCATGAAACTTGACTATAATGGTAGCAATTAAAACGCGAGTATCATAATTATTAACATCGCTTCGTTTGGTTAGTAATAATACGGGGCGGCTTTTCAATGGGGTAGCATGTTTGCGCTACAACCAAAATGCTGGGTCTCCCTTTAATGCAAGGGCATGTTCCATTTGGAGTTCAGTTCGACCTTGTCTAGTGCAGTGGCCCTCAGCGCGCTGTATTGTTTGCAGGTGCCAAGTAGTTCACTCTCAGTTGCAAACCACTGGTATACAATGGGGAGGTATAGGCCAGGATGAACCTTAGGTGTGCCGAGGCAAGTAGGGTCGAATGGCGGGGCTTATGCCTGCATAAGGTTGGTTAACCTAGCAGCCAGAGAATAGTGAATGCCAAGCCTTCTCCTTCTGTTTTCAACGCCACCTATTATTCTCATATTAAATGTTCACATCGGTCAACTATTACCACAGATTACTATTACCTACCAGAGCATAGCCACATGTTTTGTGCCGTGTTTTGTTAGCTGTGTCGTGCTTTGAGTAGTGAATAAGAGTGATTTATTTAAATATAGGTATATTGTGTTATATAAGGAGAAACAATGGATTCCATAAAGTGTCTATTAGCACATCCTTTTTAAAAATGAGTTTAGAAGAAAACACCGAAAATAAGCGACTTGGAAGTCCCACGTCAAATATAAAAATCACATAGGTAGTCAAAACAAAAACAAGATATTTGAACAGGAACTTTAACAAAAATGTATATGAGAAATATTATTTGATGTGTGGTTGTAATATTAAAAATAGCCTGTTTTGCTTTCCTTGCGTTCTCTTTGGCGGTGAAGATCCGTGGACAAAACATGGCGTGAATACTTTGCAGCATCTTCATGTTCGCGCTAAAAACACGTAACTTAAAAACTGCACATGAAAAACACAGTTTTGCTATGCTTGGCAATGTAAATATAGCAAAATAGATGGACAGTGCATATCGGAGAACAATTGAAGAACACAACCAGAAAGTGGCTCAAAATAGGTATGCTTTAAACATTATTGTTAAGTGCATTAGGTTTTGTGGAGCCTTTGAGTTAGCTCTACGAGGACACGATGATTCACTTACGTCAAGAAATTCTGGTATTTTTCGAGGACTGATAAACTTCGTGCAGAGCTAGATTGTGTTCTGAAAAACCTATCTGGAGAATGCTGCAGTGTTTAAGGGGACCTCCAAGACAATCCAGAACGAAATCTTGCAATGTACACTTGAAGTCTGCCATGAAGAGATATCAAGTCCATTTTTAGCTGCATAAATAGAAGAGTGTTATGCTCTAGAGTGTTTCTGAAATACGCATGTTGTGTTATACGCTGTGAATTACCGTTAACTTGTGTGTACAGCAGTCTATAGTGACAGGATTAAACAACCGTTTGTTACTTTAAAAAAATTAAATTGCATGGATAAATTTGTGAACCACCGATTTTCAAAGCCACCAGCCGCCCCTGGTAATAATACTCATATTTTAATTGCTACCATTATAGTCTCGTTGCATAATATGTTATTATGTGTGTTGATGAAGCAGATCCTTGCCATAAAGGCCGTACGAAGAAGTGTATAGCAACAGCTTGTACTGCAGAGCTAGAAATGACTTTCTTGGGATGATTGGTTCCAGAAGACGAATACGGTGTCTTATTTTCTGTACTAATTAGTGGTGTGATCGTTCCAGGTGCATCTGTTGTATAAAATTAGACCAAGGCATCTGACAGGTTGAGAGGTGACCATTACTGTGTCGTTTAACATAACAGGATGGTTAGTTGCGTTTTTTTTGTACGTGAATTCGATTAATTTAGATTTTGAAGCACTCATAATAACACTCCATCGTTTGCACCAGACTTCTATGCCTCCACAAATAGTATTAAGTTTTCTGGCTGCTCTACACCTTCGCTTAGGATTGCAATATCGTCAGAATAATGTGCAATAATAAGGTTTTCAAGTGCAGGGAAGTCAGAAGTATATGCTATATAGCAGTGGTGCAAAAGCACTTCCCTGAGGTACACCGGATTTGATTACACCAGATTCTGACTGTCCATATTCACATTTCACAATATTGGTGCGATTACAGAGGTAGGATTTATTTTGTAGTAAGTGGTGGAAATATTTTGTGCAAGGGTGAACAGAGAAACTCATGTGAGTGTGCATGTCAGTATTTTTGTTCAAACTCCCCTGTAAAATAAGCTATTTTATTACATATGTTCTTCGTAAACTGGTATCGGTGTGACAGCTCAGTTGCTCAGATAACGGCAGAGCCGTATTCCTGACAAAAAAT
The DNA here is from genome assembly GCA_030765055.1 of Mantis religiosa. Lineage (NCBI taxonomy): Eukaryota > Metazoa > Arthropoda > Insecta > Mantodea > Mantidae > Mantis > Mantis religiosa. The sequence goes on from CM060960.1 coordinate 59,583,892, forward strand.
GTGGAGACGCACACCTAAACATTTTTCCAGATGCTGGAGAACCAATCAGAATTCTGCACTTGTAAATTCGCCTTCCTACTTTGGTTGTCCTCAGCATGCCTAGGACTCCTTATACATTCTTTTATGTAATCTTCTAAGTTCCACGGCAGCGCCGTGGCTCAGTGGTTAGACCGCTTGGCTCTCACCAAGGTGGCCCGGGTTCGATCCCAGGCAACCGTAAAGTGAGATTTGTGATGGACAACATGGTGCTGGGAGGGTTTTCTCCGGGATCTCCAGTTTCCCCCGCCATCTCATTCCACCGGTGCTCCATCTTCATCTCATGTATTATCAGTGTCATCGCGTGCGGTGCCGTATGTAGTAAAAGCGGGCGTTAAACATTACACATTTCATTTCTAGGTTCCACATAATATGTACTGGAGGTCTGTTAAGTAATAAACATTATTTGAATGCATATATATTTTGAATTTTTGCAATATTTTGAATGTAAAATTAAGAAAGGTAATGAATTAAAAAAGTATAAATACTATTATTAGTAAGCGGATTGCGTGCCCCTCCGAAAAATATTGGGGGGGGGGGCGGCGTACATCTGCATTGTTCCTCCACTACGGCCCTAGATATTGGATCTCCTGCCAAGAGAAATTCCGGCACACCGGTGGAGCTGATATTAATCTGATAATACAGTGTCATTAATACAGTGCTAGGAGTATGACTGCGCAGAATCAACGGCAACTTACTGACACATTATCTTGAAACATAAGTTCCTGTACCATTTTTCTCTAAAGTGCACAGTTGCATAAATATAAAATAAGATTGATCAAAGTATTGATTTGCGAATGTCAACACACTTAATCATTTACTTTTATAATTGGGATAACGAGGAGCGACAGAAAGAGAGTTATTTGTGTATTACGATGTTGCTGAATTGATTCGTTTAACCATAAAATGGTATTAAAGGACTGGGTTTCTGCGTGTCTCTTGCAATAAAGTCCTGTGTTTACGCTTGGCAACACTGCAACATTGGCGTGAGTTTAGAACGGAAGGTTAGGAATGTAAACAGTAAACCTACCTGCCGCGACACTTCGTACCAACAGCAGTTTCTTTTAGCAGTTCAGATGCGTCTGAAGTCTATTTGGATTAAGTTATCAGAAAAAGAGAGCAATATTGGAGAGATGACATGAGGAATGTCCCTTTCACCACAGTGGAAAAGGGATGTTTCTTTCGGTCAAAACCTTTCCTTGTTGTCAGATTTCTTCCGGCACTGCTTCCTCGAGAGTGCAGATTCCTGGAGTAGACCCCTTCCACCTTCACTCTGTCACAATACTACGTGCGAGCGAAATGATGAGTACTGCTTTCTCTTTCTAGAATTCCGTGACTTCTTATCTCACACAGACTAAAGCATTCAGAACAATGCCAGTCTTTACAAATCAAGAGTATGCTTCTTGCTTAATGCAAAGTCGACTGGAGCATTGATGAAGTGTAGCACTTGGGATAAGTTTCCCAATAGGAGAACCCCAAACCCAACAATCATAGCAAAGAGTCCAACGGAGCACATTCTGAACATCTGTTGTGAATAGACATCATGCTGATGTTGCAGTTATTGACCATTAATAAATTTCCTGATTGGCAATCAAAGTGGCTTTGATTTAATGTTATACGATACACCTGAATGAAGTATTTCCGTTATTACCATTTGAATTGATTATTCTTCATCATTTTATGCGTAGCCTCTCACCATTAGGTCTTGTGAATACGACCGAATAGCTTAAGCTAAAAGTACCCTACCCCTCGTTACTTGCAGTAGCTGATAAACACACAGGTACGTGGTGAACTGGTTTTCAAGCACTGACCTGGTATAGTCATTCACGTGCTGCACGTGTGGACACATGCCTGGCAGTAAACCAAAACAAAAACCATTAAGCTCTGAAATCCTTCTCTGTTGCTAGACTGTGCAGTAAATGTATTCAGTAATTATCAATTATCTCCTCAATTTTTCAAGATAGATGGAATTGTTATGGGACTTTATTATTCATTATATTTGGATCTTCAAGCTAGCAAAATGTGCGCATGCATACTCCTACCCACCTCTACATATACAAGGGGCGTCCAGAAAGTGAGTTCTGTTTCAATTTATCTCCGCTGCAGCGCTGCGATCGCAGTTCCGCACATGCGCGGTAGACGCTCTATATCAAGGAGAAGAAACGTGCGCCATTGTGAGATCGCTGTCAGCCACGTACGCTTTATTGTGTGTGTTTACAATGTCGGTGTTGATTGAAAATCCCGCCGCTCGTGAAATCAGATCTGTGAAACGCTTTCTGAATGCCAGGTAAGTGAAACCAATTGAAATTTATCGGCAAATTTCCGATGTTTATGTGCAAAATGCGATGAACGATACAATGGTGAGAAGATGGGTCCGAGAGTTCAATGAAGGACGTAGTGAAGTGCACGATGAGGAACGATGTGGGCGTCCATCTTTGGTTACAGAAGAGCTGGTTCACACGATTGATGACAAGATCCAGGAAAACCGCTAGTTTACAATTAGTGCTCTCGCTATGGAATTTCCCCAAATCTCACAATCACTAGTTCATGAAATTGTTACAAATTTCGTAAACTTTGCTCACGTTGGGTGCCAAAGATTCTTACTGAGCAACTCAAAACAAAACGGATGGATAGTGTACTTCAGTTTTTGACCCGTTATGATGAAGGCGGCGAAGAATTTCTGACACAGATGGTCACAGGAGATGAAACTTCGTTTTTTTACGATACCTCTGATAGTAAGCGCCAATCAATGGAATGGAGGCACCCCTCATCCCCAGCAAAGGTTAAGCCGAAACAAATCTTGACACCTCGAAAAATGATGTGCACAGTGTTCTGGGACATACTCACCGAGGTCTACTTCCCATAAGCCCCAGCCCCGTAGGACCGGGAACCCGGGCCTCATCTGTTATTTCCATTAGGACAGCACCTATTTTATAAGCTGCCCCCCCGCCTGCACACGGCAGACGGGACGGATGTGGATACGCCACATACGCGCCAGTCCTTAATGAACCAGCTACCAAATAACCTTGGTAGGGCCGCCAGTGTCTAGCTCACCAGCTACTAGCTCTGCAGGCTAGTTCCCGGGACTTATGAGGCAACCCTCTACCCCCTCCGGGCGGCCCTTGGCGGCCTGGCCAGAGGTACCCAATTGCCCGTGGGTGACGGGAACCAACTGCCCCGTCGAGACCAACCCAATCCGAACAGCTCCCATTCGGGAGGGGCTCGTTATGTTCGGCCCGAGGTTCCTCTAGTAACGTCAGAGGTACCACGAGTGCTAGGGGTCCGTAGCGCCCGCACTTTGGCAGCTAAAAGGGACGGATCCCTTCCCCTACGCGGAGTGTTCTGGGACAGCAAATGTATTTCACTCATTGATTTCTTATCGCGTGGTCAAACAATGAAAGCAGATGTTTATTGCGAGACACCAAGGAAATTGCGCCGCGCAATACAGAATAAGCGCCGAGGAATGCTGTCAAAAGGTGTCGTGTTTCTTCACGACAACGCACGACCACACATGCAAATGCAACGAAAAACATCCTACAGGAATTTGGCTGGGACGTGTTTGACCACGTACAGCCCTAACCTTGCTCCTAGCGACTTTCATCTGTTTTTGCATCTCAAATCTTGGCGGTCAGCACTTCAACAATGACGAAGAGCTGAAAGAAAATGTTTCCAACTGGTTGAAGTCACAGGCGGCAAACTTCTATGAAGAAGTGAGTGAGTGTGTGGTGTTTTAGGGCCTCTATGAAGAAGGTATACAAAAACTTGTGCCTCGCTATGACAAATGCCTGCAAAATTTCGGCGGTTATGCGGAAAAGTTGTTTAAGAGTTGTAGAATTTTGTGCAAAAAATCATTTTTCTGTATCTGTACACTATTTAATTTTATTACCAAACGGAACTTACCTTCTGGACAAACCTCGTATATTAATACACCTAATGGGTGATGTAGACCTGAAAATAGTACCTCTGGGAATAAAAAAGAAACACAACAATAGTAGTTAATGCATTCGTATATTTAAAATCGATACTGGAAACATAATTACAAAATTAAGTCATGTTTACTTACATTCATTTTTCTCAGAACTCAGCAAACAAAACACTGTGCCACTACTATCTCTTAGGTATTCTTGTGAAACGAAAAGGAAGAAACTAAAAAGTTTGTTTCACTGCCTATATACTAGCGTTACAGTAGGCTCCACTAGATCTAGCAGACATCCGCCTCATATAAACGATATTTCTATACAACAATATCACTAGAGAACATCAAAACAAGCACAGTAACATAACAGGAAAGGAATATTTACAGGAGTAGTTTACATATGCAAGTTAGACGTGCCCAAACACACTTCAGTTTACACAACAGGATTGTAGCTTTGTACCAAAAGTATACCTGCATACAATGTCCAAGTTTATAGCTTGTTAAGAATTTAGAAATCTTTATGTTTACATGCAGTTACCAATAGCATTACGTCTTTAAATAAATTAAGCTTCAGTTAGGTGGAGGCAGATTAGGTGACAGAGAACATACGTGGCAGTTCAACGGGCATTTGGGTCTGCTACACTCCCAGGAGGAATGGATGATCTGAAGGAACCACAGGAGACGTATGATGTTACAAGAATGGACAACGTAAGCCAACATTTACTGGCTTAACCAACCGGCTCAGGGGCCTTCAGCAGCTAGAGTTCCAATCCACCGGGAGGTAGCTCCTCTCCAAATCGCCTGAGGAAAACTCGGCTTGTTACTGGAAGCTCAGATGGTTACGTTCAGTTAATCATAAATTATGCGGTACAATATAATACACATTTTGGTTTCTAAGCTCCCAATATGGTTTCCAAACGAAATTTTGATTATTTGCAACATATTTTAAGAACTCAAACAACTCCAAACCTAAGCTTTGTAATCTAATTCCTACTTTTGTTGCCTTAGCTTTAAGGTACTTTTGATGTTCTATCTGTTTCAAAATGAAAAATGAAAAATAATTTCACTAAAAAGGGGGGGGGCAAAATTATTACAGTGTACAGTTTTATATCCTGTGCATCCAATTAAACTTTCTGTAACCTTTTAGCTTCCTTATTCCCACTGATTCATTTTTTTAAACCAGGAAACTGCAATCCAGTGTTTTATGAAGTAGTTTAATGTCCAAGCTTGTATTTATTATTTTTAATTTTATGAATTTTCATTGATAAAACTTCACAATTGCTTTAAAGCTGAGCTTCTTAAAAAAGCTTTGCTTGGAAGTTGCATGCAGGAATATTAGACCTTCTATTTGACTTTTCCATAACATGTGATTCAAATAAAACTGAAAGGAATTGCAGTCATATTCAAATACAACAGTACAACTTAATCTCATCTAATCATGTCACCTGATAGAACACAATTGATGGCATTACAAAACAATTACATCTTTCAGGAGCACTACATTACGGTGAAAATGCCTAAGTTACAGCTCCAAATTTCAAATACAATAAACACACTTGACTTCCTTACCGAACACTTATTATTGCTTCAACAGGTCTCTCCATATTGAATAAAATGATTTATTTCAATAATGGAAATATGAAATAAATAGTGAAGAATTCTTAGAGAAATTTCTGTTTCATTTTTCCGAAAAGTTTTTGAGACACAATATAATGTTTCATAAATTTATTTGTGTTCGGTAAGGACACTTGAAACACTGCTGTATGGTTAAAGTATTTAAAAAAAAGTATTAACAAAGTATGTTGTTCTACACAGACCCAGTGTTAAGAAAATCTTGCAGACTTCAATTCTTTTTTAAGTGATAGGACAAAATTACTTTATCTTAGGGATCATATGTACAAAATACATGCAAAACATAAATTTATAAAATTAGAATGGTAACCATGTACTTAAAATTATTATTTGGGATATAATATATCATTTATGGGCGCCGGGGTAGCGCGGTGGTTTCGTTCGCGGCTCCCGTTCTAAGGGTCCCGAGTTCGATTCCCGGCTCTGGGGTTGGCGATTTTAAGTCGGCCCTATCCACGCCTTCACCTCTGTCTAGCACATGTGAAGTATCCCCTATGCCCAACGTGGTTCGGAGTCCACGGTAAAAACTGTAGGTCCTCTCACCTCACCGCCATCTTCACTATCACCCTATCATCGGAGGTAATGGACACCGCCCTCTGGGTGCCTCCACCTGAGAAATGGGTCCGGTCATCACTTGGTGGGGTGAGGTTACCCCGAAGGCCAAGGTTGCCATGTGGGGAGTGTTAGTAACTAACTAACTATATATCATTTATAAACCAGTGACATCACTTACTGTAATATTTAATAAAGAATATATAATAAAGAAATATTTTTAGGCAAACCGAGGATATAGAATTGTTATTTTTTTCCATTTAGTTTATCTTGTATATGGTGCAGATGACAACTTACCAAGTCTAGTTAAATAAATATCAGACTGAAAGTGATAATTATGTATATTTATCAATAAAGATTTATGAACCTGATAATAGCTTCAAAAGTAAAAAATGGTTTCATAATTATTGGAATTTGTTAAAATGGCAATATTTTTTAATTCAGCAAAACAAAGGGGAATAGAATCTACTTGTCATGCTATGATATGTGTGGACCAATACTAATATATTTTAATCATTTTCATGTTACAAAAGTTTATTTTAGTCCCATAGTACTTAGGTTGGAACTATACTCGACAGCAGGGAATGCTAGATAATTGATTAAACACACAATTGGTAACATTATAAACCAAAGAAGCGATCCAGGATTTGTTTTTTCCTGATGGTTAACTTGGTTGTCTGGAGCCTTCACCTTTATTTCGTTGTACATGTCAAAAATGGTGATTTCGGGATATGTAGCAAGAACCTACCAGACTACCCATGGCATGCGAATGAAGAGGCAATACGCTCACTTTCTTCTCGGGCAGCCAGCCAGGTGAAAAGATGATTAGATATCAACGTTTCGGGAGTGTGCATCTCTCCCAGCATCAAGATATTTATAAAATGTTATAACACTTTATTACAATGCGAATTTTGATAGTGTTTTGTCTTTGTTTATAGTTGTGTTATATCCAGTGTTTCATCTGTGGTTATAACATTTTATAAATATCCTGATGATGGGAGAGATGCACACTCCCGAAACGTTGATACGAGGATGGGTCAAAAAGTAATACCTCCTATTTTTCCCCTTAAATAAGTAAGTTATGCCAAAACTTTGAATTTGGCGCAATTCCTCAAACCTTCTTCTCCAATCCCCTGCAGTAGTAACGTCCTAAGTCAACAGGTGGCAGCACTGCATCCTTTTGCAAAATTGCTGACATCGACATTCGCATTAGACAGCGTTCTGTGATTGAATTTTTGACTGCGGAAGGTAAAACGCCAATTCGCATTCACGAAAGGCTAAAAAATGTGTATGGTGATGCAACGGTGGATGTCAGCACTGTTAGACGATGGGTTCGTCGCTGTAACGAAGCTGAGGGGCAAACACCATTGGCAGATGAAAAGCGAAGCGGCAGGCCGGTCACTGCAATGACTCCATGCAACATTCAGCGAGTCGATGACATCGTCGGGTAACAACAGGTGAATTGTGTCGCATTATCTCCCTCAGTAAAGGCCGTGTGATGACGATTATTCAACAACTGGGTTACTCAAAAGTTTGATCATGTTTAGTACCAAGAATGTTAACCGCCCAAAACAAAGAAACAAGGAAAACAATAGCCTCCGAACACTTGCAGCGCTTCAGTTTGGTGGAAGAGGAGTTTCTGGAAAAAATTGCTACTGGAGACGAAACGTGAGTTCATTTTTTTAACCTGAATCACAGAGGCAGTCAATGGAATGGCATCACACAACGTCACCGAAGAAAAAAATTCAAAACTCAGCGGTCGACAGGGAAAGTTATGGGGAATGTTTTGGGATGCAGAGGGTGTGCTTATGATTGATGTTTTGGAGCAGGGATCCACAATAAATTATGTTCAATACGTCAGAACTCTCAAAAAGATGAAAGCGCGTCTTCGCCGAGCTCGGCCAACAAAAACTATGGTGGATGTTCTTCTTTTGCATGACAATGCAAGAGCTCACACCAGCCGTTACACTACAGCAGAAATTGAGAAATTGGAATAGCAAGTCTTACAGCCCTGACCTGGTACCATCAGACTTCCATCTGTTCGGGCCACTAAAGGAAGCTCATCGTGGGATTCATTTTGAAGATGAGGAGGCTGTGAAAACGTCCGTGCGTCAATGGCTTAGGAAGCAAGAACGTGTGCTTTACCACACTGGAATACACGCCCTAGTTAAAAGGTGGACCAAAACTGTGGTAAAGGACGGAGATTATATTGAATAGTGACAAATTAATCGTCAATGTTGTAGTTTTCTTTTTGTCCCATCCTCGTATCTAGTCATCTTTTCACCTGCCTGGCTGCCCGAGAAGAAAGTGAGCGTATTCGTCGCCAGGAAAGCTTCAGGTCTTATAAGAGGAGGTAATGCTTGACTGTAGTTACATGGACTTTGATTTTTGTTCTAAGAATAATACTATAACAGTACAAAAGATAAATTGGTACACTTTTGATATACAATAGTTACAAATACTTGTATCTTATTGTTAAACCCGTTATAATATAAAACTAACAATAAAAGATTTAACTGTTCTAGAAATTTAACTATTTTTATTGCCTGAGGAAAACACAAGAGAATAGAAAATTAAAAATAATGTATATTGCACCATGAATATCATCTTCACTACTTTAGGTGGTGAAGTAAGAATTAAAACATCTGCATCCTTTTCTTAACACTGATTGCTATAGAACATTGGCTACCTAATCTAAAATACAATAAAACATAACAGAGTTCACCTTAAAAAGTAACTTCTGGTTTTAGTATCCATAAAGGTTGCTCCAGCAAGTTTGTGCTTAAAGTTCACAAGGAAGCGTGCTTTACAACAAAAGTAAAAGTTAGTTACTAGCATTATCACTTAAATGTGAGGTAATTTTGAACCTCAGGTTCACTTGAAATTGCTTAGGCCTGAATAGAGGGGCAGTATTGAGACCAGTACATTCTTCACAGCTCGTCACTTCAAACCTCGAGGTTAGGGTATTGTACAATCCCTTTAAGAGGATCCATGAGTGAAATTTGATATACAATCAATGTTCAGATTTAATATCTAAAAGATAATAAATATCTTTCTGTATCAGAAACAGGGGTTAGTGTTAATCGACTAGCCAGTATTTAAATGACTGCCTGGCAGTCATATATTTAACTTTAGAAAGCATAAAAATGAAATTAAAACATGTGGTATCATCATATACTAGATCATAGCAGTTCCATCATGCTCAGAAGGGATTACTTATGCTATAGGCAGTCATTTACCAGTTCCACAATTTGTAATCTTATTCATTTCCTTCTATATAAAATGCTCCGTTTGTGACTTATATAATAACCTAAATTCATTACTATAGTATATTTTGATGTATAGGAAAATCGCGAACAAAATGTTGCTGGAGGTGTGAAGCTCTCCAGCTTTCCCCCTCTAACGTCATTTTAGGCTGCCTCTCCTCTCCTACATAGCGCAACCTGCACTGTACTGGTCAACGTATGGAGGGGAGGGAGTCATGTAATGCTTGGATGTTGAGGAGGGGAGACGACTGTGCTCACGCATGCGCACACCGACTGCACTTTATTCGCGGTCTATCTGTAGTAATTATGGCTTTAACATATGTCTATTTATCCCAGGTTCTTTTGGGCTTCAAGCCACGTGTAAATGTTGTGATGTACCAACGGTTAGGTAGCATATATTGTTCCCTTCTTCAGGGTACGAAACGTTGGTATATCACCACATCTACACCTGGCTGGACGCCCAAGAGAACCTGGAATACTCATGCTGCCAGGAAAGTTACAACTCATATTATAAATATTTCTATTTGTTTCTACAGTAAGGTTATTCTCTCCTATGCAGAAGTCGTTCAGAATGAAGAGTATTTCTGAGGCTATTCTAAAACAAACTCAAGACATACATTGCATTTGTCATGAGAATATCTTAAACATAATGTATTTTTTGTAAAACTATTAGAGCCATTAATACGTAAAATATGAAGCTATAAACAGTGAAGCAAAAAAATATCTACAAATATAACAATTAAGAACTTAAAACTTCACTTATAAGAAAAGGTGATATTTTTGCTATAAATTGTCCGGAATCACGATTTCATGTAAAACTTTTACACATCTTCAGCCGAAAGCAAAGCTGTCGTCATCGTTACGAACGCTAGATGTCGATGTGTTCTTGTTAGTACTACCAAAATCTGAAAATAAAACAAATTTAAAAACAGAATCGACTGCCGGTATTTCAAAATTCATTACGCGATGCTTGTTTTTTAAAATAAATATATTTTCCCACACCATTTAATTGTTATTATACTTTAACTTCTGGATCTATTTCGTGGTTAAATGACCAAAAATGAACTGCTACGGCCAATTGATCAATTTTTTTATACTTAATGTTACGAAAATGTTCTTTCGTTCTGGTTTCTAAATTACGTTTTGTCTTTCCAATATAAATTTTATCATAATCGAAACAATTAAACTGATAAATAGCAGATTTTTTATTAGGAATTTTATCTTTTTTAGAGAAATTGAATAAATTTGTAATACTATATTTATTTTAGGAACTAACTCTTTAATTTTCTTTTGAAATGTTTATTAACCCAAGGATGATAAAAATTTTAAATTTGTTTTATTTTCTGTTTCGGTAGTACTATCAAGAACATATTGTCCTGCGAGGTGGCGTAGCGGGCTAAGGCCGCATGCCTTGGTACCTGGCCACGGAAATCGGCACGGGTTCAATCCCACCCATTTGGTGGGGACTTTGGGTCCCGAGTAGAGGACCGGTGCTCACTCAGCATCGTGAGGAAAGTGAGGAGCTTACGCTAGGTAAGCGGCCCTGGTCACGGACACCAACATTCCGGCTGGGCGATGCCGAGATGCTGACCACATCTCCTGCCCGTATCGGTTGGATGATGGTCCTCCTCTGCCGTGCGTAAGTGGGCGTGAGGCCGGCAGTCGGCCTTGTTCCTCTAAGGGCTGTCACGCCATGGGCTATTATAATTATGTTAACAAGAACATATTAACATCTAGCGTTCGTAACGATGGCGACAGCTTTGTTGCTTCCGGCTGAAGATGTGTAAAAGTTTTACATGAAATCGCGATCCCGGACAATTTATAACAAAAATATCACCTTTTCTTATAAGATAAGTGAAGTTTTTAGTTACAAATTGTTATATTTGTAAATATTAGAGTAATTTTTGGGAGTAGAAAAAAAAATTCCAGAAATATTCCATATAAACGGTTGTTTGGAATAGAGCATTTAAAAAAAAAATATTCTATTCACATCCTCGAAGCACACAAATTTGGCCTTTGATAAACATTTGGGTGCAGAGGATATCAAAGCAAGTATATTCAGGGGTAGCAAATTTTAGGTAAAATGCAATAATATGGTGTTGTTAATAAAATATACATTACAGCTTTAAAATATATTTATGCGAAAGCTTAAAGTGTTTATTTTACACTCAATACTAAAACTTCATTGTATGTGCAGTGAGTCTGCATTTCTTCCTAAAGTTTTTTAATACATTAAAATCCAAAGAAATTTAATTTAAAATATAAATGGAGAATGTGTTCATAAAATTTCAACAAAAAATTAAAATTCCATGACAAGAAGCATTTTAATGAAGGAACTAAACAAGAGAAGAGTTTATAATTAATAATTTCAGAATTCACTCATTGGTCTTCTTAAACAGAAAGGACTTCTTCGATAGCATAGAGTTAGAAAAATTCCTGAAGAATGACAAACTCATCGGTGGTTTTCAGTCTTCTTTAGGAATTTATGTGATACAGTCTAAAGACTTGGATTTTCAAATTAAGTGTTGGTGTTCACATTCATATCATTTTGTACTAGTTTTACAGCTGACGCTTTTTGATTTGTTTTTCTGTAGTTATTTAACTGTTCTATTCTTTAAGTCTCCTATATCTATGTTCCTATTTATTGGTGACAATGAAAAATATCACTGATAATTAAAGCCTCAACCTGTCATTCGAATTAGAAATAGCTTTAGGATTTAAACTAGACTATCCTTTTATCTGCTGTACTTGCATCTACAAAAGTAAGGTTATGTTTTCAAGGATAGTGTTACCTTTACTCACTCACCATCTTTACATGCTATCAGGAAAAAGAAAGTTGAATTTCCTTCAAACACTGCTTGTAAGCTAACCTCCCTGCATGTTTTGCCAATTTTATTGCACATGTATGCTTAAACTATATTAAAACCTCAAACTTATCATATATATTATTGCAAAGATGTAATATAATCGTACTTTAAAGTTGAATTTTAACATATAAGCCTCGACTGCTGGCGAAGATATAATAATCAGTCATCAGCTGGATCAAACATGTTCAACACCTCTTACTAATTCATTTAATTTTCATAAATACTATTTCTATGTTGCACTATCATAAAAAATAGTGTACAGTACTTATGGCTTAAGTGCATTGCAGAATTTTCTCCATACTTGTATTGCAATATATTAGTACAGTTCAGGAAAGTAATAAAAAATAATACAATAGTTTCCTTTATTTCCTGCTATTTGAACAACTCAGTAAAGAAACTGCTGACCATTTTATCATATCTTCTACTTCCAGGCAGAAAGCCTTAGCTTTCTAAATAACTGTAATTTAACAAAGATTTCTAGACGTTCACAGTGTCTTACAATGCATTACATTGAACACTACTAATGCACGAGCTGATGGAAACATTATAAAGTGAATATAGTTTGGTATCTTAAGCATCCTCTAAAGGCATTCTTGAACACATATGCTTATCTTAAAGGTTGGAACGGAATCCAGTACTGAAATTGGAGCAATTTGGTACAAAATAAATACTTTTATTGCAATAAATACTGTATAAGGATTGAAGAACAGGTATAACAAAAAGTATTAAGATTGTATACATCGCAAATACATTAGGCTCACCATTTTTTACTTTCTTTGAGATTATTCATTTAGTTTATTCACATTCTGTAGCATTAGAAATATAATACTCTGATAAAAATTATTCCTATGGACATTTATTCGTCTATATACTTATTTTCTTACCAGAAAATATAATATGTACTTTTCATATTTTGTAAAACTATTTTAAATATATGCTAATTTAACCAGAATTGCTTCAGCCAATTTTGAAAAACCATAAATTTTTAAATATAAAGAATTATCCATGTAAATTATAGTTTGGGATGGGAAGAATTTTATGAAAATCTTGGTGTTAACCCTCTCAAGATGGTGAACGTAGTTATTTAACCTGCTTTTGGTATTTATTTATATGTTTCAAAAATATATTCATAAAGAGACACTTTTGTAAGCATGTCTCAAGATATTTTTCCCCGGGGAATTTCGGTATTGTACGAGGGCTGTTCAATAAATAATTATCACAATTTTTTTTGACAACGTACCTTTACTCATCCTCATAATTTTGATGGTCCTCAAAATAGTCTCCCCTGAATGCGATGCACCTGTACCAGCGTTTCTGCCAGTCTTCAAAGACATGTAGGAAACCATTTTTCGAGAGATCCTTCAAAATCGTCTCCGCAGCTTTCACCACTGCTTCTGATGATGGATAATGCCTCCCACGAAGGCGTTTCTTCAAGTTAGGGAATAGAAAAAAGTCACATGGGGCTAAATCCGGATTATAGGGAGGGTGAGGGATGCACTTCACGTTGATTGTTGCAAGATATTCAGCAAGAACATTGGCAAAATGCGGCTGTTCATTATCGTGGTGGAGCATCCAACCTGCTTCACGGAAATGTGGTCTTTTGAACCTAATATGGACTTGCAAAGTTCTCAGGACATCCCTGTAGTATTGTTGAGTTACTGATGTGTGTGCAGATACAGCATGCTGATAAACCATTCCTTGAATGTCAAAGAATGAGATCACCATAAGTTTTCCAGCAGAAGCAACCACTTTTGCTTTTTTGGGGGTTGGTGATGAAGGAGATTTCCACACTGAGCTTTTCTGTTTGCTCTCAGGATCAACATGATGTAGCCAAGTTTCATCAACAGTAATTACGTTTGGAAGAAACTCCGGATCTTCCTCTAACATCAACTTTAACTGCATGCAGACCTGCATGCGGATGTCCTTTTGTTCGGGAATCAACAATCATGGAACCCATCGCACACAAACACGTCTCACGTGTAATGTTTCTGTCATCAACGTGTGGGTGGCACCCAATGAAATGTTCAGTATTTCAGAAGGTGATCTTAAGGTAGGTCTCCGATCCTCTCTCACAATGGCAGCAGAAGTGTTGATGTTTTCTTCCGTAAGAGCAGTAACTTGACCACCGGGTCCACCTTCCTTTGAAATTGATTGTTTCCACTCTTTAAACATATTAAACTATGTTGGGGCTGAGCTGTAGGGAAGAACAGACTCTCCATGGGCCTCCTGTAACATTGTATAGGCCTCAACTTAAGATTTGTTGAGACGAAAGCAGAATTTCAAAGCCGCATATTTTTCCTCGCCTGTTACCTCCATTGTAGCGGTAGGCGATACTGAACATATCTCAAGCTACTGGTTCTCACAGGCGGGAACCAGGAGTAACAACAGTGAAAATACTACGGTGTGTTTTTTTACATTAGGTTAACGGAATATAATAAGACTGAATTTTAGTGCGAAAAATTATGACCGTAAAAAATTATGATCAATCTGTACTGAACAGCCTTCGTATTTCTAGATTATATTTACCATAAATATGTAATAGATTAGTAATAAACAAAAACACTAGCAAATCGAAAACTTCAGCGCGTTTCCGTAGACTTACATAACCTCTTGCATGTGTGCCGCGGTGGTCACTTCCCAGGCCGCCATATTAGCCCAGCTGTTTCCTGCTCTTTTACCGGTCATTGTTTATGTTTCCGTTTGTCTTATGTTAAGTCTTAGTGATGGTTAACGCTTATTTTTCATTGTCAACGCTCTTTTAGGTTAAGTACCTCTGATAATTTCCATGCATAGCACTTGTACTTTACATAAAACACATCTAACAGTTGTGAGACTAATGTATGAATTCCTTTTTGGTTTCAGGACATTGGGACTCGTTGCGAGAGTAAGAAATGGTAAGCCTAAGGTTGGTGTCTATAGATGAAACTATTTCGAGTTCGAATCTCGGTCAGGGTGAGTCACCTGGATAAGGTTTTTTCCAGGGTTTTCCCTTATCCTGATAGACGAATGTCAGGTAACTCTAAGCTCCTTGGACCCTGAGCGCATTTGAGCATCATTTCACCCACTTCATTCATCGTCCGATATGACTTAACGTTGGAGGACGTAAAATTACAAAAAAAAAAAAAAAAAAAAAAAAATGAAACTATTTGTTTAATCTTTCAAATTTCTAATAGAACTACATTTTATTAATATTAAATCAGTAGCAGAACTATGTAACTATGTTTTAAACAATTATTTCAGTACTGGATTGCCTTAAAATGGTAACCAGTAGATAAGAATTGCATATTTTTCACATTTTATACAAGATGTTGTTTTAGAGATGGTACTTCTAGTCAAAACAATTGCCTTAATGGTACCCATAGTTGAATTTTGTTTTAAAATATTCGAAAAACCAAAAAAAATTAGCTATTAGGTCTGAAAAAAGTGTTTGCATATTTGCTCTTAGAGTCCTCCAAAGTTTCAACACGCTGTTTAAATACTAAACAGCACTCGGTCTAATTACTTGGGCTTATTTTGTTTGTTTGTTTGTTTTTTTTTTGTTTAAGATCGCCATTTGCCACAGATCACTTTTATCACCATGCTCATTGGACACCAGTCTTACAACCGAGACTCAAAATCTACACCTTCAAGGATGAGATTGAGCCTAGACGCATTCTGTAGTTGGGAACCAGAGCGTCATGCTCCAGCCCACTACACAGTGGCACAGTTAAACAACTTTTTTCGTGGAATAACTAGAAGAGTGAAATAATGCCTATATAGCGTTTAAATAATCTATTACGAGGTACGTCCAGAAAGTAAGCTCTGTTTGGTAATAAAATTAAATTGTGTACAGATACAGAAGAATTATTTATTGCACAAAATTCTACAACTCTTAAACTACTTTTCCACATAACTGCCGAAATTTTGCAAACATTTGTCATAGCGAGGCACAAGTTTTTGCCAAAAGCAGATGAAAGTCGCTAGGAGCGAAATCAGGGCTTTACGGGGGATGGTCAAACACGTCCCAGCCAAATCCCTGTAGGATATTTTTGGTCACACTTGCAGAATGTGGTCGTGCGTTGTAGTGAAGAAACACAACAGCTTTTGACATCTGAAATTAGCCGTTAAATTTCAATTGGTTTCACTTTCTTAGCACTCAGAAAACGAATCACAGATCTGATTTCAAAAGCGGCGGGATTTTTAATCAACACCGACATTGTAAACAAGCACAACAAAGCATACGTCGCTCACAGCGATCTCACAATGGCGCACGTTTCTTCTCCTTGATACAGAGCGTCTACCGCGCATGTGCGGGACTGCAATCGTAGCGCTGCAGCGGAGATAAATTGAAATAGAACTTACTTTCTGGACGACCCATGTAGTATCTTTATTTGTTCAAAATTTAGACTTCTGTATCATGCGCAACACCTTATTGATTCAAAAAATGAAAGTAATTTATTTTCTAGAAAGCTATTAAAGATATCTGAATGCCATTTAGATAATTTATAATTATGATAATTATTTAGTCAGCATTTATGGACGCTCTTTAAGTGCTGTGGTTCTCAACAGCTCTTTCGCCCACCTTGGAAGCGCAGATGATTGCGTGTCTGCCTCAAGTTCAAGAGATACTGCTTTCAAATCTCGGTCAGAGTGAGTTATTTGGATAAGGCTTTTTCTTCGACTTTCCCTCATCCTGAAAGATGAATGGTGGGTAACTAAGCTGTATGAACCCTGGGCTCATTTGAGCATCATTTAACCAATTTCATTCATCTTCCGATATGACAACGTTGGAGAACTTTAATTGAAACAGCCCTTTCTGTATTGGCCGTGAAAGAGCGCTTAATATTGTTCAGAGAACTCTTTTTTAGGCTTATGTTTCTTTTACATGCCGTAGATTTACGACACTGGAGCACCGGCTTTACTTTCGTTGCACGGAAAGGCATGCTAAGGATGTTTTACGCCCAAAAAACGAAAACAAAAATCCATTGCCCTCCGGCTGATATGAACCCGCGACCTGGAAGTAATTTTTAATAGAGCAGCATTTATTTAAAATTGCAAGACCACAATTTTCACCTATGGGTAGCATTAAGATTAATATCTCCCAAGAGTTTTTTTAGTAATTCGTGCAGTGTCTGTACTTGCTTTGTTTAAGCACTGCTACAGTTCCAAAGAATGATCTTTAGTTTTAATTTAAATATATGAAACAAATAAACGTCTCAGATTAGAACATATTTCAATAGAAGATATCAATTCTTAAATCTACTTCATACTTTCGATGTGCACAAGAATTTTAAAACTATACCAGATTTGTTATATTATGTTACAAAAGCAAACTTAGTATTCGTAGACAGATACCTTTGATCATTTTCCATTATTTTTTGACTTTCCATTGGCCACAGTGCATTCTTAGTTTCAACTGTTATTATAACAAAACATTAAAACATATTTCACAAACTAGCTTAGAACTAAGATATAAGTTACAGAAATGCAATTTTTGTGCAGCTGAAATTCATCAATGCACACATTTTTTTATTATACATATATAAGCCTTTATTATATACATCAATCGTTTGATTTTAAATATACAAAATATATTGTACGTTTCTGTGCGTATAACAAATGTTCATATATTGCTTATAGAATGATTTAAGGCAACGTAAACAGTGCGTTGTAATTAAAATGAAGTTTAAACTGAATAAATATATCTTTGAATGTTGGACTACAGCTGATGACAACTCCAGTACACTTTGTTACAGTTTGAAGGTTTGTCACAGAACTGCCCCAATAGTTAATTTGTCTTGAATCACATTTTTTGGACTACCAATTATGTTATGTAGTGCCTGACAGAAGTTTCAAATAAATAAACATAACCTTGAGATAATGCAAGAGTGCTACCATTTGTCGAGTTCCTTAAACTATAAACAGTTCAAAATTTTGGAGGAGATATGTGATATAATATGTTTGATTGAATAGTGCCAAGAAATAAATATTTTATGCATTTCTAATGCTGTTATTAAGTAGTTACAACATTGAAAATCGTGCATGAAAGACACAAACTTTGCTAAAGGAGTGACATCACTAACGCCATAAACACAGTTTCAAACTTATCTCTAGAAATAAGCAAACGTATTCAGCTATAATTCCCATTATAGACCTCATCTCATTGCATTATATGCAACCATATTAATGACATTTGGCAATTACGAATTTTTAATTGGATGCCAATGTAAAAAATTTAAAATTAAGGTTTATATAATATATACAAATATAACAGTTTGTAACTTAAAACTTCACTTACATTATAAGAAGTGATGATAATTAAATAGAAAATGAAGCTAGTTACAGTGGCTAGTTAGATGTTGATATGCTCTCATTAGCACTACCAAAATCTGAAAATAAAACAAATTTGAAAACGGAATCGACTGCCGGTATTACAAAATTCATTACGCGATGTTTGCTTTTTAAAATAAATATCTTTTTCCAAACCTTTAAATCAATCGGAACATTTAATTGTTCTAATAATATAACTTCAGGATTTATTTCATTATTTAATTATTTCACTTCAAAATTTATAATAATAATTGTTTTAGATGTGTGTGTGTGTGTGTTGCTAGAAATGTGTTATAAAGGGATTAAACACGAGTTCAAACTTAAGCTGTGAGAGTCTGCTTGCTTAATTATAAAAAAAAGAAAAGTAAGAAATGAAAATTGCATAAGAGTATACAAAAAATTAAAGCAATAGTTTGTAAATCCATTATTCGAAACATGAATATCCTCTATTTAGAATTTATTGATCTAAATGGCAATGAAACGAACTTGTTTTTCTGATACTGAGTTTCATTTCATTGTAGATCTAAACTAAACATGATACAGAATATCATGAAATTGTGAGTGAATTGGTGATACTTTAATTTAACGTAGGTTTTAATTGGGGACATATTTAACGTTCTTCTCCATTGTCAATTGTATCTATGTACGTTGGTGTCAGGAGGGGGATCTAGTTGTGCTACCATCTGGCTCTCTAGTCATCTGTTGGAAGGGTTAATTTCCATTGTCAGCAAAGTTGTTTACTTCACTGTTCTTCAATTTTATGAATATAATGAAACTCCACCTTTGAAAACTATTACACTAAGAAATATTAATATTCTGATTTCATTGACATCAAATCCAATTCCTATATAATTACCTAAAATGAATATTTCATAATTTATTACTATTTGCAAAATTTTGGTGATGTAGATTTTTTCTCATACTGCTGGTGTCAGGAGGGGGATCTAGTTGTACTACCATCTCGCCCTCTAGTCATCTATTTGCAGGATTAATTTCCATTGTCAGCAAAGTTGTTTACTTCACTGTTCTTCAGTTTTATGAATAAAATAAACCATCACCTTGATAACTATTACACTAGGAAATATTAATATTCTGGTTTCACTGACATCAAATTCGATTCCTATATAACTTCTTAAAATCAATTCCATAATTCATTATTCTTTGCACAATTTTAGTGATGTAGTTTTTTCTCATCCTGTGAGTTCTGCTTCTGTTTTATCGTCTTTTATTATATTTACATTTAAGTTACGTTCTGTTTAGCGAAGATGCTGAAAATTATATTTAATTCAGGGCAATATTTGCCCAAAAATAAAAACTTTTGGTTTTTCACATAGTAACCAAAATTGAAACTTCCTCTTTAATTTGATATGTATATTATTATAGGCACAATACTTGTTTAAAATGGTTGTACATCTACCATTTTCTACTCTTAGAATAAAAACTGCTCTACTCTTTGGATTAGGAAGTTAGATGTTAGATAAACTGTTCAAGAGAATGGTAGTTTTACAAATTGGTATCACTGATAAACATGGCAGCATGCAAGCAATGTAATTTTTCCCCTCTGTTCTTATTTTGAACACATTTTTCTCCGAATGAAATATCTGATATGTCAACTTTTATCAGGAACTATTGAAGATAGCTAAGTACAGTATTGATATGATAAAAGCATCACAGTTCTGTTACTGATCTACTTTGGCATTAGTTGATTAGCTATGTTTTTAAAAATTAATTGCTGATATATTTCGATCAAAATGTGTGTAATTAAGAAAAAAACTATCTTTCTTAGTAAAGCACTTTGATATATAAAATAGGATCATTAAACTAATAAGGCATAGTTCTACATCCTGTAACAAGTTCAGTCTTATATATTAAATAGTTTTTTAGATATTTATTGATCAAGACGTTAGCTGGTTTAACGTTAGTAAGATGGGGTGGGTTTGGAATACCTTAGATATTCCTTTAGTCTGGTTTATGGGTTTCTATTGGTTTTATCTCCTTAATGGCAGTCGTTACAGTAAATCTTTTAAATGTTAAATCTCCTAATCTTTTAGTGGATTATGAAGTAATGAGGTTGTGTATATAATTTCCCACTCTATTTTACGTCACTTCCATTAGCAGATACCTCACAGCTTGGTGTGTGGTGGATAGTTAATCTTCTAAATCTTACACAAATATAAATATTTGTGACAAAGGCTTCATTTATCTTAAGGAATTGGTGTTAATTTTTCTTTCTAATGGAGATCGATTTCATAAACAGATTGTATCTTCAGTCCAATTTCTTAAGATAAGTGAAGCCTTTGCTACAAATATTTATATTTGTGAAATATTTATTGCTTCACTGTAGTTAATCTCTGTTTCATATAACCTTGGCCAGCTGACATGTATCAGTCCGCGTGCAACTACCTTCCCCCTCATCTTAATTGGCTAATGCGTTTGCGCCATAGGCATAGGCGGTGCCTTCCCGTCACATACAAACCTGCAGTAAACGCCGTAATAATTGCCAGGAAGATACATAAAATCATACACATAAGAATATGAAGGCATACAAAAATAATGAAGTTTATAATGAAACTGAGCCAGTTGAAACTGAATGAGTGAGAAATGAAACTGAAAAAAGTTCATAAAGGCCTTCGGCCTTTTCCAGTACACATACCTTGCAAAAATACTTGTCTTTCAGTCTTAAAAGTCCTGTCACGTCATACTTGTCGCGTGCTCTGCATTCACCCAAGTCTCCTCAAGGTAGTATATTTTGCGACTTGTATCCCGGTACAGTCTGACTGTCCTTAAATAACGTCTTCGCAACACAGCAATATCACCCCTGGAGTGGTAAGTTTTCCTGTTGTCTCAATTTGACGTCGCGATGTTCCTACGGACCTAACACTCACACCTGTAAGTTGGAGCACAGCTGTTCGATTTCTGTCACTGACAAAGACGGATTCTTCTCTGTGAATGCAATAAACACACCACAATTCTTTATTTGCCGCGTTGTAATGGATTTACCTTGCGATGCTTCAGCGAAAAACTGGCGGTAGACTCTGCCATTATACATATAAGTTAACGTGCAATAAATGATCAATAAAATAATTTAGCTCTCGCACTCGGCACAACACACCTTCGAATGTCGAAGGCCACGCCGTGGCTCAGTGGTTAGACCGCTTGGCTCTCACCAAGGCGGCCCGGGTTCGATCCCAGGCGACCGCAAAGTGAGATTTGTGGTGGACAACACGGCGTTGGGGCGGGTTTTCTCCGGGACCTCCGGTTTCCCCCGCCATCTCATTCCACCGGTGCTCCATCTTCATCTCATGTATCATCAGTGTCACCGCCTGCGGTGTCGTATGTAGTAAAAGCGGGCGTTAAACACTACAATTTCATTTTCGAATGTCGATATATGACTAATCCAGTTCAAAACAAGGTGAGTGATAAAAGTCATGTAAAGAAATATGTCATCACTGCCGCTAAATCACGTGCTATCGTGTCATATGACAGACGGACTTGAGAGCAAAGGAACCTCCTCTTTACTTCGTTTAAAAATTAACATGCATTTCAGATAAATCAACTCTGATGCGTATTATATTTAATTCAAACAGTTACGAAAATATAAATTTGACAACTTTCTTCCAACATATAAAGATATATCACCACGTTAAATAACGAACTCATTTTTACCGCACAACACTCTGTACTACAATAGCAGCCAATGAGAGGTGATAAGGTCACGTGACCGTTAAGAGATACGGGGCAAGCTTATGTGAAACAAGGATTAGCTCCATTTTCTACGTAATCTTCTAGATCTTATCTCTGTGCCATGCCATCTTTCTTCATCATGTCCATAGTGGGCTTAGACAACTGTACCTCTGCTTCTATATGCACCAAACAGATGACAGCATCTTCACGTGTCAACAGAAGCCAAGGACTTTGCCAACACTTAGTGTTGAGTTATTGAATAGAACCAATCCACTCACAATAATGTCAGTCATGATAAACTGTTTTACTGCTTATATTCACTTCTTATAAATTAGTATATTACAAAAACTATTTTTAAAAATATATTATTGCTTTCTTTTGCTTGTAATTGCTTTTGCATGTATCACAATTTGTAATTCCAAAGTTTATTAGAGAACTTTATTTCTAAATGTTCTAACCAGATCACTCTAAAGCAAAAATCTGATATATTTCAGATATTTAAAAAATTATATGTATTAGAAATTTGTATTGAAATATTGCTCATTAAACTATTGCTTTTCATTTCGAAGAAATATCAAATTATTCATACAAGCAAAACGTTATAAATTAAAATAAATTTCTAATGGACAATTTATTTAATTCTTCATTTGATAAATTCATGCATAATATATTTTGGTCTTGAAGAAGCTTCATATGGCACACACACCTCAGTTTCGTTTAGCTATGGAAAGCATATATGGAGAAGTGTCGAGAAATGGTACCATTTTTGCATTTTATGAGCATCAGAACCCAGGTATGTTTAAAGTGACAAAGAATATAAAAATGTAAGTCATGCTTTATGTTAATACACTTAATAGATGTTCTTAAATGTTTAAGAATATACTTTTGTTTTAACATATAAGGAAAATAGTTAAACTGTTTACATTCTGAAACTCTTATGATAAACCAACAACTGTCAGGCACTATAAACTATAAAATTTACATCTTTGGCAAATATTTGAACATCTAACATTCCTATGTTATATACTATAACTGGTAAAATACAGCAACATTTTCAAATAAATATTGGAATGTAACTAACACTACGTTAATAATAAAACCTCTTATTAACTTGTTTTAAAATGCCTTAATTAAAGTATTGCTTTTCTCAACCTAGTTACATAAATCATGTTAAATTTACAAAACTAGAATGTAAATACAAATATATTTCTCTAGTGACCATAACAAAACCAACAATGTCTGTACACGTTTTGAGCGCAGTCTAACTTACAAACTAGAATATTGGAGTGATCTAGAATTATTCTAAAATAAATAACAGGACTAGTGTTAAAAACCACTTCTTTTTTTTAGTCTATATACAGTAGGTATGTTAAAATTACCAAAGCCAATAAATGTTCACATCAAAAATGTATAGAGAGAGAAAGAGTTTGGTTTGATATGTTTTGTTTCATGATATGCATTTTGCCTTCCAACTTCACCGATTCCTTAGCTTAACGATTAATATATTTGTTTTTTTTTCTTAGTTCCTGAGACCACAAATTGAAAGTACAAGAAATATTTTTATTTTTGTACCCAAAAACGATAATTGCGGCATAAACTTGCCAAATATATTGCTGATGTCACACTCCACTTCTTAATAGTATTAATAATAATCTAAGCTTATAACTACGCGTTCAACAGTCACAAGACAGTGTCTGCATGCAGAGCATATTGCTGTAAGTCTTAACATGATATGTATGGGTTTCTCATCTGCTTAGTTTACACATTTATTTAAAACATTTAAAATGTATATAAATGCAAGGAAGTGCATCTTTCTCTCTGTCGTTCAAATAAAAATGAATTTGTTAATGACAGGCTTGTTATTCCGGTCAAGCTATCCAGCAAGAGAACCAACATTTCCACCAGGAACAGGGGTACGTTCTAACTAGTATCCGCCAGGGAATGGCAGGCACAATCGTCCAACATCGTCTTGGAACTCTTCTAAGTTTTCTAGTGAACATCCATTTGAAAGTACAACCTATTTTTGTTGGACAAATACTTTTCGACTCATGAAGGAAAGGCAAACAAGAGAAACTCTACTATGTGAAGCTAAAGACTATTAATTTAAGGTTATATAATGCATAAAAGTGGTAGAAGTTGTGTAAGTTGAACTTTGTGCTTAGGCTGCTGGTCGTTTTCTTTTCCTATTAGCAAGATAACAGGCTTTTTAAAGCAGAAAGCAAATAATAATGTCACGAACGCATTGTTGATTCGAGGCGGCGCGGGCGACGAGTTCAAAGAGACGGGCAGTGCAGCAGTGCGGAGATAAAAGCTCGCCGAAACGGTGGGGGGAAGGAGACGGACTTCTGGAGAGTTCGCTATGTTCTAGCGCCGTCTTCACTGTTTGAGAACATTCCACGAATTTCTGGAATAGTGAGTAGCTATAAAAGGAGCCCACATCTGCCACTGACGCGTGTGCGTGAATAGCTGTGTGAGCTGAGTTTGTGGTCGATGACCTTGCAAGTTGTATTGTGTAAGTGACGTAATTATGGACTGTCAGATAAATAAAGAGCAATTTTTAGTGTTTGTAACCTGAATTTTAACTTCACGAACCCACAAAGTCACAATACTGTCGCGGCAACGCACATAAAAGGTTTGCGCGGAGCGTAAACGTGGCTTGTTTACACAAAGGAACTGATAGGCGGGCAGTGTGGAAACAAAGAACCGGCAGATAAAGGTCTGCCGAAACAAACAAACTGACATAAATGGAAATTTCTGGTGACTTCTGGACTGATGGACATTATTCGGTTTCTGGTTTATTTTAGAATAGTCTAGAAATTATCTGTGAGGTATTTAAGAGAGCGACGACTCGCCAAGAGTGTTCGTAAGCAGTAAACAGCTGTGAAGTGTTGTAACGAGAGCTGACGTTGTAGTCAGAACGCTGTTTGTTATTGACATCGACCTTGGAAGATTGTGCTGTATGTGTGATGTAATGTTACGTGAGAATTGAACAGTGTATTTCTACAGAAATAAAGAACATATGGAATTTCGGAAAATTGGACTTTTAATTCTACGAACCCATAAAGTCACAATATGTATAACCTCAAAGATTAATGAAAGCAAAAATGACAATTTTTTTACCTTTAATCTAAGTCTATGACTAAATTTCTAGTGGTGATGAGTTAAATGGTGTTTCAGCTTCACGGTCTTTAAGTTAACAAATCTTTCACTTTTATTTACAAATATTAAATAAATGGGATCCACTGTTTATATAATGAAATTGGGCTAACTGCATAGATGCAAGTATGTAACCAAGTTCTGATTTATCCCCTATAGGAATTATGACAACCCAGCCTCTATGAACCTTTCCTGTTCTTGGCTTTTGACATGTCTACTAATAACTATTATTATCTTTTAAGACAAATAATAATGAAGAGTTGTACATCTTAGAAACAAAGGGAGAGTAGAAAATACGAGGGCCGCTAAATAAAGATTGATCACAATTTTTTTTTGACAATCTACCTTCACTTATCCTCATAATTTTGATAGTTCTCAAAATAGTCTCCCCTGAATGCTATGCACTTGTACCGGCATTTCTTCCAGTCTTCAAAGACATGCTAGAAACCATTTTTTGAGAGATCTTTCAAAATCGTCTCCGCAGCCTTCACCACTGCTTCTGATGATGGATAATGTCTTCCACGAAGGCGTTTCTTCAAGTTAGGGAATAGAAAGGAGTCACATGGGGATAAATCTGGACTATAGGGAGGGCGAGGGATGCACTTTATGTTGATTTTTGCAAGATATTCAGCAGCAACATTGGCAATATGCGGCCGCGCTTCATCGTGATGCAGCATCCAGCCGGCTTCATGGAAATATGTTCCTTTGCACCTGATATGGACTTGCATTGTTTTCAGAACATCCCTGTAGTATTATCCAGTTACTGATGTGTGTGCAGGTACAACATCCTGATTAACCATTCCATGAATATCAAAGAATGAGATGACCATTAGTTTCCCAGCAGGGGCAGCCACTTTTTGGGGGGGGGGGGGGGGTTGGTGATGAAAGTGATTTCCACACTGAGCTTTGTTGTTTGCTCTCAGGATCAAAATAATATAGCCAAGCTTCATCAGCAGTGATTACGTTTGAAAGAAACTTCGGATCTTCCTCTGACATCAACTTTAACTGCATGCAGACCTGCATGCGCGTGTCCTTTTGTTCGGGTATCAACAGTCTTGGAACCCATCGCACACAAGCATGTCTCATGTATAATGTTTGTGTCACCAACGTGTAGGTGGCACCCAATGAAGTGTTCAGTATTTCAGAAAGTGGTCTTAAGGTAATTCGTCGATCCTCTCTTAAAATGGCAGCAGCAGTGTTGATATTTTCTGCAGTAACCGGAGCAGCGGGTCCACCTTCCTTTGAAATTGATGGTCTCCACTCTTTAAACATTTTAAATCACCTTCGAGCTGTACTGTAGGGAAGAACAGACTCTCCATAGGCCTCTTGTAACATTGTATAGTCATCAACGGAAGATTTGTTGAGACGAAAGCAGAATTTCAAAGCCGCATATGGTTCCTCGCGTATTACCTCCATTGCACGGTAGGTCTGAACTTGCCTGTTTTTCACAGGTGGGAACCAGGAGTACCAACAATGAAACTACTACGGCGTGTTTGTTTCACATTAAGCTAGCAGAATATAATAAGATTGAATTTTAGTGCAAAAAATTATGACCGTAAAAAATCATGATCATTCTTTATTGAACAGCCTGGTAATTAGAAATGAGGGTTAATATATCACAGATGGTAGCACAGCGTGATTACAATCCACGAGTCAGTGATTGAGTGAATTTACCTTAGCTCAAAATATGTTTCATTAACTATCCAAAAACAGTCAGATCACAACAATGACGCTGAACCTAAAGATTAAACCTTAGAGTAAAGCTAAAGAATCAGACTGTTTAATTATTTCATGTAAAAGACATGTCTATTTAGGGAATATTTTTGTTAATTTTCTCAGAATTTAAATGAATGTTTATCCAAAGGATCACTTAAGTAATATTTTAAAAATATAAAAATAACCTATTATTTTCCCCTAATAAATATCAAGATGGAGTAGTTGCAGTAGGTATTATAAAAATAATCATAGTCATATTCTCGGTGTTAAATTTAACAGCCCAGTATTAGTTAACAAGCTTTGTCTTCCAAGTGTTCAGAAAGGTGAACTGCTCTATTACTGGAAATTAATTGTTCTTTCACACTAGCCGTGCGTAGCACGCACTATGAAAGGGTAGAGACAGACTGAAATATTCAATGCTCAGCCAGGATTGGAACCACGGATCTTCTGGTATCCGTCCAGCCGCTCTAAACCATTGAGTTACTATGGCCAACGTGCCAACGTGACATTAAACTCTCCAACTGACTCGTGTTTCTCCCGGTAAATCACTAGGAGTTCTCATAAACACATGAGACAACTACCTTAATGCCGACTTACTATGCTGTAAGTACTTTAAGGCCCGGGCTTTATAGTTCGGACCACTATTAGGTACAATTAATGGAAATTAATTATTCTTTCATACTAGCCGTGTGTAGGACGCACTATGAAAGGGTAGAGCCGGACTGAAAAATTCAATGCCATCGCCGGGATTTGAAATACGGATTTTCTGGTCTCCGTCCAGCTGCTCTAAACCATTGAGCTACAATGGCCAAGATGCCAACATGAACATTAAACTCTCCAACTGACTCCACTAGGTCTCATAAACACATGAGACAACTGTCAGTCACCAGTCTGGCTCTACCCTTTCATAGTGCGTCCTACACACGGCTAGTGTGAAAGAACAATTAATTTCCATTAATTGTACCTAGTAGTGGTCCGAACTTTAAGCCCAGGCCTTAAAGTACTTACAGCATAGTAAGTCGCCATTAAGGTAGCTGTCTCATGTGTTTATGAGAACTCCTAGTGGTTTACCGGGAAAAACACGAGTCAGTTGGAGAGTTTAATGCCATGTTGGTACGTTGGCCATAGTAGCTCAATGGTTTAGAGCGGCTGGACGGAGACCAGAAGATCCGTGGTTCAAATCCCGGCTATGGCACTGAATTTTGCAGTCTGACTCTACCCTGTTCTATTACTGATTATTTCATTTATGTATTAGAAACTCCCTAAAGAAATCCTGGATCCGCTTTGATTACCATAGACTATTACTGGATAATAGGTTAATAATAGCTTATTTTTTCACTTTTGTATTCCATATATTCTCATTTGTTTCTGCTGTTAAATTGTTTTTATCTTAGGTGTTCTCGCAAAAATGTTGGAATTGAAAAATGAGTGTCATTCCATCCAGAAGGTCTCTTTACTGCGGATGTTTATTCATTTACAATGAAGTCCTTCACAGGATATAGTTAATTTTGAGACAGATTTAATCAATGAAATTTCAACATCTGCAGCAATGCTCGGTTTACTCTTTTTCTGCCTGGTGATAATTCTATTAAAAGTGACACCTAGAAAAATGCTTAGTTATTTCTAAACATATTTTGGAACAGTTGGAATATTTAAATAAGCTTTTATTACAGGTGCTCATCGGACCGTGGAAAAATGGGCTTCACAAAAACCTTTAGAGACGCAATAAACCAAGTTCAAGTAGAAGGGAATATCCTACCAACTTAAACAGCCTTTTAAACAAAGCACTCGATGATAAATCAAATTTAAACCAACACTTTTTATGTTAACAATTAACTTTTCGCAAAACAATTTATCACTTAAAAACGAATCTAAGCTAACATCGTTTTATTGTTTATGAAAAATCCTTCACGAAAGTGAATTATTTATTTTGTAACACGGAATTGAAGATAACAGTTCTTAGCAATTTGAAACACGCCTTGCAATATATTTCTTCTCATATGATGTCGAGATTTGCTGCAATAGTTCTCATTCAATACTTTCGGCTCGGATGGAAATTTCATCGTGAATTTCACTCATATATATCTACAGTCACAAAATTGTTTAGAAACGAGCACTCTCTATAAGCGCTGCACTCCACATCCGGATCCTTGTTACGGTTCATGGGTTTCAGGGGGATATAAGAATATATAAAAAATGTCATTTATTTAGAGATTTTGTGTAATATAGTTTAAAGAATTTTTACTATGCATCACGCACGCAGTTTAGCAGACTTGATACATTTTAAATGGCAACTAGTAATATTTTCAATTGTTTTTTAATCCTTTAAATTCATGAACAATTTCTTACGTTTCATACACTTGATTACGGGGGATACTATTTGAAACAATTGAAAACGAAAACCGGAGGTACAATACCAGCAAGATGAAAATATTCGACACCAAATTCTAAGTGTGAACCTTTTGAACATTTATTAAGTAATTAGAGTGACTTTCGTTCCAGCAGTTGTGTAGATAATAAAGAAAGAAATGAGATTATTCATAAGGTAAACGAGTTAATTACAATTAAGGTCAAATTTTATCATATAAAACTGTAGTCGACGACGTCACAACGTGTACAAAATGTGCGAATATTTTTAAAAAATTTCTTTAAAAATATTAAAATTTAAGCGTCAAAATAACGTTTGAAAAATGAAATTATTTTAGTGTTATTTCCAGTGTTCCTTTCTTGTGAATGGTACAGTACTTAATAATATTAATGATGATGATGATGATGATAATGATAATGATAATGATAATAATAATAATAATAATAATAATAATAATAATAATAATAATAATAATAATAATAATAATAATAATAATAATAATAATAATAATAATAATAATAATAATAATAATAATAATAATAATAATAATAATAATAATAATAATAATAATAATAATAATAATAATAATAATAATAATAATAATAATAATAATAATAATAATAATAATAATAATAATAATAATAATAATAATAATAATAATAATAATAATAATAATAATAATAATAATAATAATAATAATAATAATAATAATAATAATAATAATAATAATAATAATAATAATAATAATAATAATAATAATAATAATAATAATAATAATAATAATAATAATAATAATAATAATAATAATAATAATAATAATAATAATAATAATAATAATAATAATAATAATAATAATAATAATAATAATAATAATAATAATAATAATAATAATAATAATAATAATAATAATAATAATAATGATAAATATATGATAAATTCATGGACGTCAGGTAAAGTGTGGCATCGATCTCAAAAGGCCATTGGTCTAATTGATTATGACAGTGCGTGCACATTTGTGAAGATTCAGTTGTTTCTATACCTACACATAACTTAGCCAGAAGCACTGTTTTAGCTGGATTTCTGTCCAATTGTATCATTATTATAATTGCTATAATGTCCACTTTTATTATCCTCTTAGCAAGAGGGAGTCGGAAAGCATCGGAGGCATTTGTTTTGGGGAGAGAGAATAAGATAATGTAGAGTACTGCAATAGAACCAACATGACAGAGACAAACAAAAGTTTGGTCTCCAATGATAGCAGTTAACAGTCTGACCTGAAGAAATCATAGGTTCGTTAAAAGCGATTAAATGGCAAATGTTGCCTGGGAGAGCTGGACGTGACAGAGTATAAGAGAGAACAATAAAAGAGAGAGAGAGAGAGAGAGAGAGAGAGAGAGAGAGAGAGAGAGAGAGAGAGAGAGAGAGAGAGAGAGAGAGAGAGAGAGAGAGAGAGAGAGAGAGAGAGAGAGAGAGAGAGAGAGAGAGAGAGAGAGAGAACTTCCTTTTCATCGCCCGAGAGAATTCTGCAAGGCGGACTTCGCACGGATCCCGTCCTGCCCTCTGGTGGCTGGCGGCGTGAATCATGATCTCGGAAAATTAAATTACGTTGCAGCCTCGTGTATGTTTATTTTTATTTAGCGTCCGTTTCACTGACACGTACAGGTCCTTTATCTCCCGCTATATTTGATACTCCGGCTATACAACTTGGGGTCCGCGGCGACTTACTTTGTTCCGTAATACCTGGACGACCAAAACAAAACTAACCCTGTTAACATCAAATGACAAAGTTCCCATAAAGCAATATAATAAACAGAAATTAATTAGAAGCTGCTAAAGTTTGTATGTTAAACATATTTTGCAGAGAAAAAAGTAACTAATTCTTAGATAACAGCAAATCCTTTCCATTAAAACATTTGGTGTGTAATGAAACATTACTGCCCGATTTAACCAACAGATGTTAAGACAATACAAATTTGGCAATAGTTAAAACAAAAATTGCATTTCACCAACAAGTGCTAGCTCAACACTCGTGTCGCCCGCCTCGGTAGCGTAGATGGTACCGTGTCTGCCTCAGGTTCAAGAGGTCCCGAGTTCTAATCTCGGTCAGGGTTCCTGAAAGACGAATTTCGGGTAGCTCTAAGCCTCATGGACATGGGACCCATTTGAGCATCATTTTACCGATTTCATTCACCATCCGATATGACTTTAGGTTGGAGGACGTTAAGTCCTTAACAATTGTAAATAGTCAAGATGGCGGGCGTGAACGTAGCTGTTGATGTCAATTTGCTATATTTAAGACTATATAAATGGCATTCGTAATAGATACAGCCTATGAGGAGAAATTATTTTGAGGAGCTATCCGAAGCAAAATTTCTATAGAGGTATAGACTGTCGAAACAAGTTGCTATGAAGGTTACTGTGGAAGTACAAGAGAGGTTAGAACATGTATCGAAAGGAATATGCCGATCTCGCCTTTGCTTCAAGTATTAATAACTTTGCGACTTTATAATTCGCTGAATTATGTGGATAAATACACTGTTCACCTTCCGTCTTGAAACGTTCAAGTCACTCGTCACTTGTCCTTCGCTCCTCCTTTTAAATTTACGTAATACTGAGTTAGAACATGCATCGAAAGGAATATGCCGATCTCGCCTCTGCGTCAAGTATTAATAACTTTGCAATTTTATAATTCACTGAATTATGTGGATAATGCACTGTCCACCTCCCGTCTTGAAACGTTCAAGTCACTCGTCACGTGTCCTTCGCTCCTTCTTTTAAATTTACGTAATACTAAGTTAGAACATGCAGCGAAAGGAATATGCCGATTTTGCCTTTGCTTCAAGTATTAATAAGTTGGCGACTTTACAATTCACTCAATAATGTGGATAATACACTGTCCACCTGCCGTCTTGAAACGTTCAAGTCACTCGTCACTTGTCCTTCGCTCCTCGTTTTAAATTTACGTAATACTGAGTTAGAACATGCATCGAAAGGAATATGCCGATTTTGCCTTTGCTTCAAGTATTAATAAGTTGGCGACTTTACAATTCACTCAATAATGTGGATAATACACTGTCCACCTGCCGTCTTGAAACGTTCAAGTCACTCGTCACTTGTCCTTCGCACCTCGTTTTAAATTTACGTAATACTGAAGAAGATGTTTCGTGTTTCTAGTAATGACACATACATCTGTATTAAATTCTTTTCTAAATTTTTTCCCACGTGATATCTTTCTGTTTTACATTCACCGCATCCGACCTCCTATTTTCCACGATATCCTTATACTTGTCACCAATTCAATTCACAATTCTTTCTCCATTAATGAGAAATTTGTTTTACGGCTTTTGTATACGATTTTGTTTACCCGCCATTTTTTGAGCTGTATGCAGACGAAAATGAAAACAAAAGCGCATCGCAGTACGTTCAGAAAATAATATGATTCATCCATAGCCTTCTATAGCTGTAATATTTACAAGTTAACATGTGTTTGTTAACATTTTCAGATTGGTGAAATGCAAGAAATTTAACAGCTGTGTTAGTGCTGTTACAAAGGTTACGTTACATTTGTTAACGTCGATTTAAATATCTGTTGGTGAAATCGGGCACAAGTTTATTATAGTATACAATATATCATTGCGTAGTTATACTTTATTTATATGCAGTCCTCAAAAAAGGAAAAGTGTTTTAAATAGCTCTCAAACTAAATATGAATACATAAATCTTTCTAATATTGTTAATCATTTCTATGGCCTTCATAACAGTGCAGCAGTCGCCATTGATTTTAGGTGATTTTATTCGCTTTTAAGGTTATGAGAAATGAATCCAACGTGGAGAAAATAAATGACATAGGATCAAAACTCACAATAACAGCGTTAAACAGATATCGACGTTGGATATGTTTGTCTACAAAGGGATATCCGCATCGGGCTTTTAAAGATAACGTAACCCACAATTATGAATGGCAGCTAAATCAAGGTCACGCAATGAACATACATGCACAAGCGCCATCTTCGGAAACACAACGAAAGCGCTGCATGTCACTTCATCAATGGAGTTAGGGAAGCGGCCGCATAGATGTCACTAACGCATGGAAGCTAGGCGACGGGTGAATGCGGGAGGGTTTATAATCAAAGCTGCACATACCGCAATAGACCTGTACGTGTCAGCGAAGTCTGCCCTTGAGTGCAATCATGTCATGGTTTACCATAAGACATCGTGTAAAGTACCTAGTTTACAAATGTCAAGATTTGATATGTATATTTGGACGACATCGTTGTCATGATAATTGATATGCACATTAGCACCTGAACGTTCTTGGAATTTATTTTCGGTTCTTCTTAAATAGTTAAACAAAATGCTGTTTGCGACATTACGGAATCAAGCACAGCGAGTATGAATTTGAAGCCTTTAAATAGCCAGATTTATACTTATGTAAAGTGTCACTTGATTTTAAAACGCTACGATGTACTATGTAGTTCCTCTCAAAGCGGTTCTGGTAGCTGTAGTTCCAGTGTACCTCTGCTATTTTGTGTTGTGTATTCTGCACCACTTAACAGAAACAAAGATATAACGTAGAGACTGGATTAGAGATAAACTTTAGGGTATATTTTGTGCAAAGTTTTGCTTTACAAATTGATACTACTGCCATGTGATTGTTATGTGTTTCAAATGGGAAGGTGTTTGTCCTTGAGCACTACTAGGCAACCAATCTGAGCCCTGCGGTGTTGTCGTATTGCATTCCCCCTAAGTGGTGTGTGATGAGCCCCAAACTAATCAATCTCCAAAAAAATACTATTCGCGCTAAGACAAAAAATCGGATTTTGCAAAAGCTGATTCATGAGGAACCGTAGAAACCCCGTATTTTTAGCTCAAATAGTTTTCCTAATACAAATAAAGTAGGTACCATTATATTATAACAATGCATTGCGACGTAAGCACTGTAATGAATATCATTATTGGTTGGTATGTATGCATGAACGTATATTTGAAATTACTCAGAACTGAAACTAAACATTTGGCATGACGTGGTAAAAGAAATATGTACTTTAAATAAGCCAAGGTGTTTGTTAAATTCGATGAGAGGAAACGATACACTTCTTGCTAGTCTAGCAGAACGTGTCTGGTCACATTATATCTTTGTTTATGAATGGTTCGTAATCTCTATTTACTCAAGAGAGTTCAAAGCAGCATTATTCAGTTACTCTTCCATGAAAAAGTGTATCAGCTGGATCAATGAGGCACGATCCACCTTCCTCCCTTACTACTGCCAGAACAATCCAACTCAGTTAATATGAGCTCAAATTATGTTGCAAACAGAAATAATTTTTAAACCGACTGACGTTGAACGACTTATTCACGAAGAAATTGACAAGGAACACAACAAGACCGGGAAAGCTGTGTGAGACATCAGATAAACTACAAGAAGACGACTTTTGGAAAGAAATAGCACGTAACGAGATATTGGAACCTATGATCATAAATTTGCAGTACTCAGACGTTGAAGACAATAACAATGAATTATCTCTTAACGTAAGTAACATTCACAGCTATACGGATGTTCCGCTAGAAGTTTCGTTGGATTAGTAAAATATAATCCATAAATATAATTATTTTTAAACGATATTTTTAAAACATGTGCGTAATATAGGAATATCCATGTGAGGATTGTGATTCCGTCAACTGCATTCTTATAAAACT
This sequence comes from Mantis religiosa, assembly GCA_030765055.1. NCBI lineage: Eukaryota > Metazoa > Arthropoda > Insecta > Mantodea > Mantidae > Mantis > Mantis religiosa. Next base: position 59,619,091 of record CM060960.1, read on the forward strand.
TTGGCAAATTCAGTTTGTGTTCCCTTAAGTCTAGCGCCACGAACACTCGCAAGTTTGAGAGTGAGGGAAATATAAAAAGAGTTGGGATAACGAGGTGGCAACGATAAAGGCTCTAACGCATCTGATTCGCTACAGGCGAGAGCACTTCCCATTTGAAACACATAATACCATCTTTACAAACATATACCAGTTTAGAAATTAATTGTTCTTTCACACTAGCCCCTTGTGTAGCGCAATACTTCAATAGCCAGTGTTAGACTCAAAATTCAATGTCACTGATCTCCAGGTCTTCGCCCAGTTGCTCTTAACCACTGGGACCATTGTGGATACTGATTCGTATTTTCGGTGAACCACTCAATATATGATCTGTTTCCTACATTTTTTATTTTAAAAAGGTATTCTGCAAATGACGTTTTTCGTACAAACGTAGTTTTTCACAAAAGCTATTGAACATAGGTTAGATCAATTTTAGGAGTTCTCTTGTGAGCATATTTTGGTGTTAGTAAATATGTTTTGTTATTAAGAAATATACTTGTTGCTCAAATATAATAAAAAAGATGACTGTAATTAAGAAAATAATTCTATTATTAATATTTAACCTTGATTGTATCATTGAACACAGAAAGGATTCATGCATTTCTGTAAAGATTCAGACATTCTAACCTCAATCTATCAGTCTGTCAGTTTTATTATTGTAAATGTTTGACGTATTCTGTAATATTTAATTTCACATTCTTGGATTTATTCTTGTTTTTAAGAACTTCATATTCAGTAAATTACATGCAAGAAGAATGTACATGAAATATGATTTCTTTTGTTAAATTTAGAACAGATTTTACACTTTTTCTCAACTATATGTCACATTTCTGGTGTAAAAGCATGAATACCTTTAAAATGTTCAAGAAAGCTCATTGGTTTGCTTTCAACAATTTGTGTAATCAAAAGTGTGTTTAAATGGCATGTAAAATTTATAACTTGCTTTTCTGTTTTATAAAATTCCCAAAACATTTGAGATTTTTTTTCTCTGATAGGCTGTACTCATTATGCTTGATTACGTAGCCACACCAACATTGCCTGCACAAAGAATTATTATTACTCTCGTCCGTAAAACAATTCCTCCTACTAATAAAGGCACTCAATTTCTCATTTTTTGCAATTTAAATGGTATTTTAACTGCAGAACTTGTTTTTTTTCCTCTCTCACTATTGCATTTTTATCTTCTTTGATACAATATATCGCAAAAAGTAAAGCTGAAAGCACGTCTCAAGGTTTAATATTCTTCCTAATACATGTAAGTTTATATGAAATGTTGATCAAGAATACTATTTATGCCTATATCTAACATGAAAAATATCAGCAGTTTGTCCAGTCACATCTTTCAAAAGCACACGGTGTATAAAAACACTAAAAGATTAATATGATATGTATAGTTCGCTGCAAGATACCTGAAGAAAATATTGCCCTTATAATAGTTCAGTCACGTCATATGTTATAAACAGAATTTCAAATGATATTTATGTTAAGAGCCAAAAAATGACACGTGGCTTTTGCAAGCAAGCAAACAGAGTAAGACATTTCATTCTGATGTACAACAGGTGGTGGTGTTTTAAATATGGCCAGATCCCTAAGCTATAATGACTAATTTGAGTAGTGACAAATTAACAAGGAAGTAAAGCATATAGCAGTTCAAGTAATCTGCCTTCTTAACACAGTTTCGGAAAATTATACTGGAATAAGTTTACATGCATTGTGAATTTTACATATATATAAGGAGGGGATTTGGTTTTGCATAACTTAGCAGTTAAGGGCACTGGGAGGTCAATTGATTTTAAAAAATCCACTTTTTGTTTTTAATATTAAAAATTATAATTCTTCAGCTTTAAAATGATCTATAACATAGGTAGTCAGCTGGTATTAAAGTCCTTTAATTCGTCAATTTAAACATGGCGGCGTAATGACACGCCCACTTCCTGAGAATGGTGCTTAATCTTTGCTCGTGTTTTCCCAGAACCTTGATTTTTCATACTTTAGGTGCATGTTTCTCAAAAAATATAAAAGATATTGACACAAAATTTGTAGTGGTTATTTGTCAATGTTCCTTGAACACATTCGGCTAACATTTATATTCATGTGATTTATAAAATAGATGAAAACAAATATCCAGTCCTGGAAAATATTATCTTTTTTTTTTTTTTTTTACTCAAAACTAATTAATTTTTCATGTGCATAGTATAAACTATATGTGATTTTCATTTAGCCGATATTATAAAACTGTATCTTAGGTTATTTAGGATAAAACTTGGTGCACGTAGCTTTAAATTCCTACAAGTAAAGTGTACCTGAAATATAGGGTGCAATATTTTTTTCAGGACACACGGTGTGATTTATGCCCCTTTTGCATGGACCTATGTGAATGTAATTTAAATATTATATATTAGTTAAATGCACACATCCTTATACAGTAATGATACCGAATTTCAATTTCTGACAATGTTCAGTTTTCTATATATTCAAATTTTAATATTGATAAAAATTAGCCTTGTCTGGGTAAAAATAACCTCCCAGTGCCCTTAAGGAAGTCAACCAGTTTAAAATATTAGTACAATTTTTGACAGTTCTGGTACATATGAAAGTAGAACTTACCAGGCTAGAAAAGTAATAAAGCCTCTGAATGACATCGTAAAGAATACTGAACTGACAAAGAAGAAAAGAAGGAAAGATAAAAGTGCCCTAAAGACACTGGTAGAGGGTCTCCTCATTTTGGACTCTGAACGGATGGTGGACCATCTGTTCGCCAAACTTTCCGATTATTGCATGATACCAGCCTCTTATAAGGGACTATTTTTGGCCTCATTTGTATGGTATGGATCTCAGAAACATTTGGTTCCCGCAAGATGGTGCCACATGTCATACTACTCTCGGAACAACCGAGCTTTTGAAGGTGAAGTTCAGAGGTTTGATCATTTCCCGTGGTGGTGATGTTAACTGGCCCCCAAGATCATGTGATTTAACGCCGTTGGATTACTTCTTGTGGGGTTATGTTAAATCTGGAGTTTATGCCAACAAGCCAGAAACAGTAAATGATCTTATGAACAACACGCGTGCTATTCGTGAAGGTGAATTTAATTTATGTTCTTCTGTCATTAAAAATTGGGTCAAAAGTATAAGCGCAACCCAACAAAGTGCGGCGGTCACTTAACTAATGTTCTCTTCCACACCTAATGACATTAATTATGTTCTAAAATAAAAAAATAATAAACCTCTGTCATTTATAGAACGTATTTCATTTGAGTTCAAATATAGGACATTTTTGATGAAAGACCCTGCACAAGAAGCCAAAGGTATTGGGACAAAGATGAAAGCTGAAGATACGGCGATAAGTTTAATAACTTTAATTATTTAAGTTAAATTACGTGGTATTTAGAAAAACTTGAAGATGAGCAATGATTTCAAGTTGATTTGGTAGTGTGAAAAATCTTTGGCCAAATATAGCTCAGAAAACTGGAACTGGAGCGAAAGATCATTTTGCTAGAATAGAATCACAAGCAACCTCTGAAAAGTGGACAGTTGAATAACGTTTTTCAAAAGTATTGAGCCTTTCAACTGTCAACGAGTTTAATACCAAAGATGGTGCATTACTTCTGAACAATAAGAGGAGAAAGAAAGCTATTTTGGCAAATTGTTCTCAAAACAGTAAAAGAGAAGCTAAATTTAGAAACTAAGAACATTTGCAGAACATTTAGTTGTACTATATGGGAAATAGCACACAATGCAGGTGCCCACCTCGGTAGCGTAGATGGTAGCATGTCTGCCTCACGTTCAAGAGGTCCCAAGTTTGAATCTCGGTCAGGATGAGTTACCTGGATAAGGTTTTTTCGGGGTTTTTCCTTATCCTTCAAGACAAATGTCAAGTAACTCTAAACTCTATGGACCGCCGGTTAAATGAGCATCATTTCACCCGCTCCATTCAGCATCCGATATGACGTGATGTTGGAGGGGAAAAAAAAAAGACCAATGCGGGTACGATATATAAACTCCTCGGTTTGATTAAACCAATGGGTTTGAATATAAATAAATTGCTTACTAGCTCCTATACTGATTATCAATATCTTCTGTTCGATTAAAACATCATTACTTATCAGTTATAAATTATACAAAGTCAGTTATAATCAAGTAATGAGCAAATCATATTTTTAGTTTCAGCAACGTGCACTGCAATGCTTTGTAGATGATTCAACTTATATATTTTAAGTTTTACATACATTATTACAATAATGATTTAAAGTATATCGTAAAATGAAGTTATCTAGAAACTTGTGAAGAAAGGGAATTTGTAATTCCCTCTCATTTATTGTTTATAGGAAATAAGTTTTATCCGTACATTTTAAAGAGGTTGTAGCTTTTTCTTCTTTTCCTTGTAACTAATAAAGTAGTAAGAAACATCTACGTGCACTATGAATTAAATTTCTAGTTACAGTTCGTATTCAAGAGTTGTTTGTTTTCCCTTTGCTGAGAATTATTAGTCCATTCTCCCTTTCTAGTCAACGAAAACTATTAATTTAAAGTGTGATTTATAATTTTATCTGGAGTGCAATGACTTAAAGTAGCACTTTCATGCAAATATTTGTATTTAACGAGTCCTGAACAACTTAGGAGCAATAAATTCTCCTAAAATAGTTCTGAAAAATATTCTTCAACCGATAGATCACCGAATCAGTCTCAAGCGACTGTAAAATTGACTTGGAAAAGAGAAATACCGTTAATCCTCCAAAATCTGTCCTTAGAACTTGAAGCAAACCCTTGTTCAAAATTCGTAATAACCCTAAAATATGAGTATATAAATAACAATAAAAGGTAAGGAATTGCGTAGTTCAGGTATTACGTTTTTACAATTTTATTTACAGAGAGGTCTTTATTTGCTTGTGATTCAGTCAGTTTAAATATATTCTAGCAAAAAGGTTTTTATTAGATTTATTGATGTTTCATATAAGTGAAGGGTTATTGCCACATGGTGGGTTCATACGTAACACGCTTTGCTGGTGCCAATAAGTGGTCATGGCTTAGGTATACTGATCGCCGAACTAGAATGTGATTGGCAGTAACCACATGGAAGAACGCTCTAAATAAACGGGAGGGGATGAGTACGTCATAACGGTTGTCATGGTAACGACTAGAGGGACCAATTAGAGACGAGGTGTTTCCATGACTAACCTAGACGCTAAACCTTGGTTGCCGAGTTTCTAACACGTGCTTAGCATGACGCGGGCGAGCGAGTTACGCAAACGCTGCAGTAAATACAATACCTAGGTTTTTATTTCTCTTCTGATAACGCTGCATAAACAGAATGGCCTCACAGTTGCTGGCAAGTTACTTTGTATTTTATCTGTGGCAGTTTGCCTTGGTTTACGTGTGTGTGAGTTCGTGTATCTGTGCACGTGTTGTGATCATTTGCAATTGTGTTTAATGAATGTTTAATTATGTCTAAATATAGTGACAAGCGAAAACCTGAACGTGCTCGGGAACCAAATAAAACTGTATTTGGTAAAGGTATTCCAAATAAAGGACATACACGCGAAATAATATGTTCTGTGAGAGAATACTTCGAAGAGGAGAAATTGAAAGAGGAGTCTACCATTCCATTCTCTAAGTGCTTGATAGGACTTCCCGTGCTGTAGGTATCAGTAAGGGCATTAAGGTTAAGATTGGGAAAGAAAAGTATTATAAAGAAGAAAGACATTGGGGTATAAATTAGAAACTCCGGAAAAAATTATGTAAGCGGTATTTTCCCACTTCAATAAGCATCAAAATGTCACAGGTATGCCTCTTTTGTTACGATGATCTTTACATTGATGTGTTTTTGCATGTTCTAGCGTTTGCATGTACATCCACGACTGTAGTATTGTCTTTGTGTACAGCATTATAAATAATTAATAATAATAATAATAATAATAAAATACCAACTGCAGTCGCAACTGAATCAGCTTCGCACGCGTAATCCTATTGCGCTCTCCACGTGGCAGCAATAAGCGGCAACGTCGCCTCTCTCTCCGTACAAAATGTCAATCACTTTCTAGATTGGCAACCAGTATAGTATGGGAATTGCATAATAAGAGTTTTGAGGGGAAAACGCCTTCTACGCCGTTAGCGGCGTCAGCAAAAATTCAAATTGTTGCAGAAGCTTCGATTGGTAATTTGAGGGGAGGGGAAGCTTTAGTTTGACCAAGCGAGGAGCTTGGGGACGTCAGTAGTAGATGGTTTGAAGGCACCGAGTGAAGAAGCGTTTATGTCATCTCTAAGGTCCGAGGATGTGGTACTAGGATTATGTAAAGGTACCCTCTTATTGTTTCATAAATAAATTATTGATTATGATTTAGGCAGTTCTGTATGCGTAAAGGTAGCTAGCTCTTCCTTTTCACAATTTTTGAAGTCCCGGGATCCTCTTAGTAAAATCATGAATGCTTAGCGATACAGCGATACAGATGTATCTTTTTATCTTGAAAAGTGCAGAGCGATGCGCAGTGGTATCTGAACGACTCCACCTCAGAATGGTTACAACTGGAGGGGAGGGCAGGTCAGTTGCGTACCAGTTGCGAGCAACTAAACACGTGCAGAGCTACTCGGTAACACTACAGCTGTTTTCAAAATGTGCTTGTCTCCTGGTTCCAAGAGGGTATTTAGTAATGACGCCTCCTAGCAGCACATTAGGAAATAAAGTGCTACATTTAAAAACACGAGAAGTGATAACCAATATCCATACATTTATAAAAATAAAAGAAACAATGGTCTGGGTCTGCTATAAAAATCTGGGGAAGGGTATCTGAGGCAACAGTTATGTCTGAAAGCAGTTTAAGAGAGTTATTAAGGAAAGAAAAGCCATTGGTGCTAGTGCAACAACGTCCTTCTCTATGCCCAGTAAACAAAGATTAAGAACATGCACAAAATCTAATTTGGATGTTTTAATTCAGAAGTAGTTAGGCGAAATGTGGATAATTTTTAAAGCTCAGAAAAACAAAGACCAACTTTGAAGAAAGTGCTTATGAAGCGTAAAAATTCTAATGATTTCCAAGGCAGTGTCTGAAAATTAAAAAGAGTTCTTTTGAAGATATGATTATTTGGAAAAACAAAACACTAAGCGTGACAGACAAATTTTAATCGAACATCGCACCATACGTGCAGAAAGGCCTAAGTATTTACGAAATATTCGGAGATATCGAAGTGAAGGTTATATAGTTTATATGGATGAAACTTATATAAATAGACCACATACTGGACCATATTCCTGGAGTGAAATACGTTACAGGGACTCTGCAGCGATATTGAAAGGCCGACAGTTGTTTATCATGCCTGCTGGAGGAGAACAGGGGTTTGTTCCAAATGCCTATGTACTATTTAAGATCCAACAAAAGCGTGGAGATCACTACCATAGTAAGAATTACAACTTGGTTTGTAAGAGCTGCAAAACTGGCTTCGAGAATGAAATTTGTTTTTAGACACCTTATGCAGCGACCTCCCCTCTCGTAATCTTACGCGTGGGACGCATTGTGGCGATAGGTGCTCTATCCCCACTACAGTTGCTACTCATCCCTACCGCGCAGGATTCCTGTCAAGATAAAATAATACATCTGTACGTCCCTTAATGCCGGCCCTCGTGTGTGTAGGCTTTTGTAGTCATTTGGGATGCTAAATGAAGTAAATTACGAGGGTCATGGCAATATTCTAAAATGTATTGGGCTATATTAGAAAAGATGCCATGTATTGATTTGATTGCAATAGCATCGACTGCTGAAACCCAATTTAGTCGTTGTAGGATCCATACCATTATCAGGATTTATGTTTCCTCGTACATTTCTCTGGCAAAGGCATGCCAGACCTTAAATATGGGTCACAATGACAAGCTAGGAACTGTGGAACCGCAATACAGAAACCTTGGCAGTCTGTGACCTAACGTGTCAAAGAAGCTTCATCCTCTGACAACATGTAAACTCATCCTGTATAAAAACATTGCTTATAATTTTTAGTTTTGGGAGCATATATAGTTCCATAGTTTTAATTTTCTAAACTTTGTTTTATTTTAAAAGCGTGCGACAGCTGAACCCGAATGGATAATGTCCAACGAAGTATTGCAAAGGGCAGCCAAGGACGAAAATGCAGGATCCCAAGTTCAAATTATAACCATATAAATTAAATTCAAAGTACTTTACATACATCTCCCCTAATGTAAAGCAGAAAACACTAAGATTATAAAAAAATACGGGCAAGAATCAGTAAGAGTGGTTACTGTAAAGGTAAATAAATAATCGTATTGTAAACGCATCAGCCATTAGAAATTTTACATATTTGACAATGAACGATCAATGTGAGGTATGTTTTCTTCAGGCATCTTGGAGGCAGTTAATGTTTCTGGCACTTTATCTCTTACGCGATACAAAATAGATGTCTAACATATAAACAAAAGCGAAACAGAAAGCGTAGCCGTGTAAAATCCGCCTTTCGATGCTGAATTCTCTTCGAGATTTACATTAAAACCCTCTCTTAACAATTATTAACAACTTCCAATATGGATTATAAAAATATATTTGTAATAATATTTCAGCTAACTCATGGACCAATATGATCCAAAATTTGGGACCAGGCTCCACTTTTGACTCCAGTATCACGTTCTACCTTACAGGCTTCTTTTTTTACTCTGTGAACCCTGGTCCCAAATCGATAAAAGGATTATTTTATTTGTTTACTTTTTTGTTTGTTTTGGCCGGCGTATTTATGTGGTTGATTACTTTGTGCATGAGGCGAGAATTGAGTGGGACATGTATTTTTGGGGAAGACTGGAGTTTTAGCTGCTAGGTCTAGCCTTGCGAGGAATGATTTGATTTCTTATTATTGCGTTACTATGCGGGTAAATATCATGTGCTTCAACACTCGTTGAGCTTGGGGTTTAGGTATTGATTTATAGCTGAGCCCAGAAATTTATAAAATTAATACTGTTGATACTTTGGGAGTGTAGGGTTTGCCAGCGGTAGTGACAGAATTAAACGAAGTGAATGGGACCTGGCAAGGCCGACTCTCCCCATGTCCTCGCGATTTCTTGGGTATAAGGCAACCTGAACTCACTTACTCCTCGGGCCATCCCATATCCTCACCCACGAGATCGTAGAATCTCTGGTTGTGCTCGCTGAAGAAGCGCCGGAGTTTGGTGATGACCATGGGGTCCACTCTAGGATGTCTCCGTCCTTTACTCTCCCTCAAACACTTGTCCGCCGTTTCGTTCCTCAGACAGAAGAAGCCCTTGGTGTGATTAAAGTAGAAGTTGTGACGGCCGATCCTCGGCTCCAGCCCGAGAAAGCTCTCGATGCGATGAAGCTGGGGGACGGGGTCCTCGATGAGGAGGTCGCCATTCACGACCAGTATTTGAGAACGCTGGAACACTTCGAGCCAACGGTGGAGAAACGTGTGGTAGAGAGAGATAGCGAGGGGTCGGTATGCCAAGTTGACGGAACCATCTCCACGTAGGGCTAGCTGCTCAAAGGTCCGTGGCGGCTGCTGTGGCGACGCCGTCAATGACGCCGAAGAGGAGGCTGCTGTTGCTGCGTGACTCCGCAACTGGGTATAGTCGGAAATAGCTCTCGTGACAGGCTCCCTCACGATGAGCAAGAGTTTGATGCTCGCGTTCATGGCACGGATCCTCTCAGGAACCTGGAACACAGTGACAAGGTTAAAATGATCCGTAAAACATAGAACAGTGAGAAATAGCCTCCTTTTGTGGTGGGCAGAAGCCAAAGAGCGTACCCACTCCGGAATCTGCAACGAATTGATTTTTTTATATAATACTCAGACTTTAGGAGAGTTTATTGCATTTTGGTATCGTGTGGTTATTTATCGTCCAATGCAGAATAATCGCATCTCTCTCCACAAACCACAGAGGCAGAACTGTCATTGCTGGTATGGTCTCTTTTTAAAAAGAAAGCGTGCCATTACTTATCGAAATAATTTCATTCCTAGCATAGGTGTTACCCATTGTTGTTCTCAAAGATTAAAAGAACTTGGAAATGTGAACTTTTAATATGATTTTAATAAGCTTTCACCTTTCTGATGGATTGATTGACATGTGGCGTGGATGATATTTTCTGAGAATTAGTGTTCCTACTATAACGTTGATATGCAGTGGTAATAATTCTTTCTCTTGTGATCACTAAAAGTCTAGAGTCCATAAAATATCGATATTAAATTTTGGAACGGAATGCAATTCTTCCTCCACTCACAAGTCGGTTAAACGAGGATTAATAGAGCGATCATTAGGCAACACCCAATTTTAGAAGTTAACTCACCTTACCAATCGATCAGAGTTCCTAAACTAGGGTTTTAATTGCGAAAGTTTGGAGGTACTCCAAGTTGAGTTTTGCAAAATTTTTGTTTCCTGTGAAAGCCTTTTCAGGGAATCCTTTGTACTTCGTTCTAAGTGTTCTCCAATATCGTCAAGACTTTGCACTGTAAGAACGGCGATTCACTTTTCGTTCCCTTATCAAGAATGGATCTGTTTCCCTAAATCCATTCACAAGTTTACGAACCGTTTTTCTATGGCACACAGAAAGCGGCGAATCTGTCTACAGATCTCGTCTCACTTCTCTACAAAAGTTTGTCACATAGAGATCATACGTGAAGGATGTCTGCTAAAGTATACGAAATCATTGTGATTATACCTGCAAAGACCCCCAAGGCAATGCCTTTAAATCTGTCCAGACAGGTGGTTTTTAAGTTATAGTCTCATTTCAGGTTCATTAGTATGTAAAGGAACGAAATTCCGGCACACTGGTGGCGTTGGTGTGATATTAGCAATTGACAGGATTTTTACGATACACGAGGTATGTCTGTTTGGTAATGAAATTAAATTGTGTACAGATACAGAAACATTATTTATTGCACAAAATTCTACAACTCTTAAACTACTTTTCCACATAACTGCTGAAATTTTGCAGGCCTTTGTCATATCGAGGCTCAAGTTTTTGTATACCTTCTTCATAGAAGTTTGCCGCCTGTGTCTTCAACCAGTTAGAAACATTTTCTTTCAGCTCTTCGTCATTGTTGAAGTGTTGACCGCCAAGGAAAGATATGAGATGCAAGAATAGATGAAAGTCGCTAGGAGCGAGGTCAGGGTTGTACGGGAAGTGGTCAAACACGTCCCAGCCAAATCCCTGTAGGATGTTTTTCGTTGCATTTGCGGTGTGGGGTCGTGCGTTGTCGTGAAGAAACACAACACCTTTTGACATCGGAAATTTGCCGATAAATTTCACTTGGTTTCACTTTCCTAGCATTCAGAAAACGAATCACAGATCTGATTTCACAAGCGGCGGGATTTTCAATCAACACCGACATTGTAAACAAGCACAACAAAGCGTATGTGGCTGACAGCGATCTCACAGTGGCGCACGTTTCTTCTCCTTGATACAGAGCATCTGCCGTGCATGTGCGGAACTGCGATCACAGCGCTGCAGCGGATATAAATTGAAACAGAGCTTACTTTCTGGACTCCCCTTGTATGTTTTTACCAAACAAGCCTTCTCACAAAATATCAACTATTTTACAGCACAAATTTCACGTCAAATAATTAACTATACGCGGAGAGAGAACAGAAGCGCAAAGCAGGCCAAGCAATTCCCAGCCATTTGGGAACGCTTCGAAACGTAGCTTATCTGTTTTATTTCACAACATTCCATGTAGAAATCTCGCACAATCGCTGAAAAGTAATTAACATTATATTAAAAAGCTCATATTTCCAAGAACAGATATGATCAACTCGTGGGGAGAGCAACACTGGACAACATCTGTGCTGGAAGTGAAATTAACTCGATAGTGGTGGCGTGCTTTCTTTTTAAAGAGACCGTACCGCCAATGACAGCTCTGCCCCTGTGGTTTGTGGCGGTAGATGCGATTATTATGCATGGAGGATAACACACACGATGCCAAAATACAATAAACTTTTCTGAAGTCTGATGTAATGATATACCACTACATCAGTGGCAGTCAAAAGTACTACAATGCAAGAAATACAATATTTGCTCATGCGTAATTTTGTCAACAGAAGCATATATCATAGGCGACAGACCCCATCCTTTGAATTTAACAAGAACAGTGTTTTTTAATTGTGTGCAGGCTTAAAGAATCTGTAATGCCGGAATTAAATTTTAAGGGCTCTTCTTCTTCTTCCTTACAAGGTTTAGGCCTTCAGATCTGTTCCGAAGCTAACAAAATTGGCCACTCCATGTCTTCCATTGTTTTCCATCATTTCGTCTACCTGAAGGTTAATAAAATAAGGTTTGCCGTGGATGTCTTAAAGGGGCATTCGTAGAACCTGTTCTGTCCACCACTTTTGATACCTCTAAATTTCTTCAGTAATATTTTCTTCTCTTAACTGTTGTCTTACTACGGTTATGGTTATTTGGGTTAATCTTGATGAAAGGGTAGAGCCAGACTGAAAAATTCAATGTAATAGACGGGATTTGAAACACGGAGCTTCCGGTTTCCGTCCAGATGCTCTAAACTATTGAGCTACCATGGCCAATGTACCAACATGACATTAAATTCTCCAACTGACTCGTGTTTTTCCCGGTAAACCACTAGGAGTTCTCATAAACACATTAGACAACTACCTTAATGACGACTTACTATACTGTAAGTACTTTAAGGCCCGGGCTTTATAGTTCGGACCACTATTAGGTACAATTAATGAAAATTAATTGTTCTTTCACACTAGCCATGTGTAGGACGCACTATAAGAGGGTAGAGCCAGACTGAAAAATTCAATGCCATAGCCGGGATTTGAACCACGGATCTCCTTAATGTCATGTTGGCACGTTGACCATAGGGGCTCAATGCTTTAGAGGGGCTGGACGCAGACCAGAAGATCCGTGGTTCAAATCCCGGCTAAGGCATTGAATTTTTCAATCTGGCTCTACCCTTTCGTAGTGCGTCCTACACACGGCTAGTGTGAAAGAACAATTAATCTCCATTAATCTTGATGAGTTCAAATAAAGATTTGTGTAACTATCAAATCTGCAGGTACTACTTACTATGCTGTAACTACTTAAGTCCCAGGCTTCATAGTTTAACCACTATGTTATTCAGGTAAATCGATGGAAATAATCACTTCTTCCACACTAGCCATGTGTAGGCTAAGGTTTGAATGAGTAGAGTCAGACTGAAAAATTCAATGCCATAGCCGGGATTTGAACCACGAATTTCCCGCTTAAGTATTTACAACATGGTAAGTCGCCACAAAAGGTGCATGTCTCATAGCATATGAGAACCCCTAGTGGTCTACCGGGAAATATACGAGTCAGTTGGAGAATTTAATGTCATGTCCTCATGTTTGCCTTAGTAGCTGAAATGTTTAGAGCAACCGCACAGAGAGCGGGAGATCTGTGGTTCAAATACCGGCTATGGCATTGAATTTTTCAGTCTAGCTCTACTCATTCAAACCGTAGCCTACAAACGGCTAGTGTCGAAGAAATGAGTATTTCCATCAATTTACCTGAATATTAAATCTGTTTTATTTGAAGCTTTTTTATATACAGAACAAAACACAAGCGGTAACAATAAAAAGAAAGAACATATAGAAAAGGAGAAGAGAATTTCAGGATAGCCAACATAACTCCAATCTTCGGAGGCTTACTAGCCACTGACTACTACCACCCTAAAACAACAGCTTCTTGAAAACGCTGTGGGAATATGACGGTTCTTCCTGACGGATTTTTTGCAGGACTGGGCGGTCATTTATAGCAGTGTTTCCCTGTTCAAAGGACTCATTACGTGTTGTATCAGTAATAACATTCTTAGAAGGTTTTGAACCAGCGGGACAGAACGAAAATGCAAGCTTTAATCTATCCACTGATACTGATCACCAGACAAGGTTCATCATATATTGGTTGTAGTGGTTTTCTTATAGCATCGTGTCTCACGAAAGAACAACTGCCATACAGCGTTCCTAATCCTATCTCTTCCGGTAATTTCCAACATTGGTCTTAAAAGTCTAATTTTGAGCTGCTTCCAATTTTTCTCTAATTCTTAATGTCAACCTACATCAGCGCTGGTTTTATGCATTCTTAGCTTTATTTACCAAAATGTCGTTTTATGCATCCATTTAATCTATTATACGATGGCTGTTCAAAAAAGAATGATCATAACTTTTTACGGTCGATTTTTCGCACTAAAATTCAATCTTAATATATTCTGTTAGCTTAATGTGAAACAAACACGCCATAGTAGTTTTATTGTTGGTATTCCTGGTTCCCACCTCTGAGAACCAGGCAAGTTCAGACATGTTCAGCATCGCCTATTGCCACAATGGAGCTTAACACGCGAGGAACAATATGCGGCTTTGAAATTCTGTTTTCGTCTCAACAAATCTTCAGTTGAGGCCTATACAATGTTACAGGAGGCCTATGGAGAGTCTGTTCTTCCCTACAGTACAGCTCGAAGGTGGTTTAACATGTTTAAAGAGGCGAGACAATCAATTTAAAAGTAAGGTGGATCCGGTGCTCCAGTTACTGCTTTTACGGAAGAAAACATCAACACTGCTGCTGCCATGGTGAGCGGGAATCGACGAATTACCTTAATAGCACTTTATGAATTAATGAACATTTCATTGGGTGCCACCCACACGTTGGTGACAGAAACATTACACCTGAGACATGTTTGTCTGCCATGGGTTTCAAAACTGTTGATTCCCGAACAAAAGGAGATTCGCGTGCAGGTCTGCATGCAGTTAAAGTTGATGTTAGAGGAAGATCCGGAGTTTCCTTCAAACGTAATCACTGCTGTTGAAACTTGGCTACATCATTTTGATCCTGAGAGCAAACAGCAGAGTTCAGTGTGGAAATCTCCTTCATCACCAACCCCCCAAAAAGCAAAAGTGGTTGCTTCTGCTAGGAAAGATATTGTGATCTCATTCTCTGATATTCATGGAATGGTTTATCAGGATGTTGTACCTGCACACACATCAGTAACTGGACAATACTACAGGGATGTCCTGAAATCATTGCAAGTCCATATCAGGCGCAAAAGACTGGATGTTGCACCATGGTAATGCGAGGCCGCATATTGCCAATGTTTTTGCTGAATATCTTGCAAATATCAACATCAAGTGCATCCCTCGCCCTCCCTATAGTCCGGATTTAGCCCCATGTGAATCTTTTCTATTCCCTAACTTGAAGAAACGCCTTCGTGGGAGGTATTATCCATCATTAGAAGCAGTGGTGAAGGCTGCAGAGGTGATTTTAAAGGATCTCTCAAAAGAGGTTTCCAGCATGTCTTTGAAGACTGGCAGAAACGCTGGGACAAGTGCATAGCATTCAGGGGAGACTATTTTGAGAAGAACCTTTCAAATTATGAAATGAGTAAAGGTACGTTGTCCCCCCCCCCCCCCAAACAAGAGGTGATCATTCTTTATTGAACAGCCCTCGTCTGTTTCAATATTCTCTTCAACATATACCTTAATGTTCAGAATTTATGTTTTTGACCCTTAGTGCTTGTATTGTGCTTGCTATTTTGACTCTCCAATACAATGTATTTCCCGGACTTATGGGCCGTGGTCCAGAGGATGAAAATTCTCCTGACGTTTCGCTCATATCTCCGACGAGCATCTTCTGAGGATTCTAGCTGGGTACTTGCTGGAATGATAATGCATAATGCAATAGCATGAATTATTTGCATGTTCGTTACCTTGGCAATAAAATTTGTCATGAAGATGATAATTATCAGTGACACAATTTAGGACAAAGAAAGGTCAATGGTGTAGCTCAACTATCTCAGACGCTGCTAAACAGTTATATAGATTTCTGAAAACCGAAGTGGGAACAAAATTCAAACTCACACAATGAAAGTGTTTCATATTAGAATCAATAGCCTTTCTGCAACATTATATAAAGAAGTTTGGTAGTGGTAACAATAGGCAGGACTTAAGTTAGTAAGAGAATGTGTATTGCTGGCATTTGCGTCCTTCCTCTCTTTAATTAATTGATTTTATTTAAGTTCTTTAACTGCTATAGTTGTGTGACACCCATTCTGTATCGGGCATGAAAGACTATTTAATATTTGCCAGAAACGCCAGTTAAATTAGCTGATATATTTGGTGCAGACCAATAACGATTTACATGAAGTAAGCTGTCGTTTTTGGTTGATGAATTAAATTGTTTCCTCCCTCGAAGCTGTAGCTATTGAACTAAAGCTATCTTCAAATTTTTACTGTATCAGTACTTCTAAAATAAGTTGCAGAACTACAAATCTCAAATCTCAATGTCACAATAACCGCTACATCTATACAACTGAAGGGCGGTCTTTACACGCTACAAACTTCCGATAATCAATCACTGCACTACTGTAAAAACACGAAGGGGAAAACGCAAATTTTAGAAGAATGCGCTATTTCTTTACCTTCATTCCTAACTACATGGCTACTAACCAGGTGCGGCCGATGAGGCTTTACATTGACGGTTCCATAGATGAATAGATAAATAAATAACAATACATCATAGGTAATAAATAATAAGTAATAAATAATAAATAAATAAGGGCTGTTAAAATATAAATGTGTACAAATTTCGAACAATTTAGGTAATTTTATCAATAATCCTTCCAATTTTATAATATACTGTACCAAACAGAACGTACAGGGAAACAGAAAAAGATATTTTTACATCCGTACTCTTGTTACGCACAGGTGTAACGAGTAAAGTAAAAGTTTGATAATACAATTCATGGAGAATGTGATAGGAAGCGTTTGTGTACGATTTCGCGACAGAGAGACAGGTTTCTCTAAGTCCCGTGCTTTACTGCACTCTAGTGGATAGAGCGTAACTTATGCGCCAGAGAAGTCTCGGCACCACGTTCTACCATAAGAAGCCGTGTATAAGCAGACATCCTAGCCCTTAACACAGGCGCTTATGAGCGTAAATGCTGCCGTTCTGGAAATGGCGCCAAGCCATGGAAAACAACCAGGACAGAGCGCTTGCGTTTAACGCGCCTATTCACACGATGGAGAAGATACTCAGAAACAATCTTTCTTGCGCAATTCCTATACACTTCTCTTTCTTTCGTTTTCATACAGATGGCACCATGGCGCAGCGGCACTACCTCAGAAGCCGCCCCTGCTACTAACTTTACTACATTAATGTTGTTCAGTCTTAAAGCTGCTAAGTCATATCTGAGAGCTTGCTCATTTCTAAGAATTTCATTTGTATTTTAATTTTCATAATTTTCTAAATGTGACTTACAACAGCATGGCTCTTTAAACATTATTTAATCCCAGAAACTCTTTAAGTTACTCGCCAACAATTCTGATGTCATATACGGAAAGTTTACGCCCTAAAAAAAAGAATATTTACCTCCAGGGTTTGTGTATAGATGGATTAATAAAACAACTGAAGAGAGAGGTGCTTCGGGAGTACAAATAATTAAAAATAAAGTTTTCAACGACCTCATGTGTTTTGATGACATTGTTATTAAACAAAGACACAAGGATGATTTACAGAGATGATATAGGAACTAAATAAATTGGGGAAACGATATTATAATTTGAATATTTCTGTTATATCAACCAAACTAATGGCTACCCAGGGAAATATATACGATCAGAAATAATTATGTATAATAAATGTTTATAATAGGTACTTAATTTTAATTATCTGGATGTAATGTGAATGCCGATAGAGATATATGAAATGTAAATTGAATAAATTCCGGATGAATTGTGGTACAATTTAGACAGTGAAAAGCAAAACGAAATAAGTCACCCAGATCAATTGTATAAAATTATAGCCAATCTTGTTGTAAAATAATGAATAATTCAATAGTAGAGAATATGTAAAATAAAGCTACAGGCAGCAAAGCTGAGGTATCTTGGAAGTTTTAAAGAACTTATGGCATAATAAACTTAAAATGATAAAAATAGAACAGTTGTACGAGGTTCGTTCAAATTGTAACACCTATTTTATCAGGACTGGGGCCAGATAGGAACTTCTGTTATTTTAAAATACACGTGGACTCTTTGAGCATGCCTGACAGAGATGGCAGCACTGTGCATTGCATAGAACACTAGTGGCATCGACGAGAGTTACGACTGCTTTTGATACTTAAAATGGTGACGTTTTCATTGCAAGAACAGCATGTAATCATTCGTTTCCTCCATTTTCATAGTGTAACGCCTATTGAAATTCATCCCCAGTTGAGTGAGGCATGTGAAGATGGTACCCTGGATGTGTCTAATGTGTGTTCCTGGGTGTGACAGTTCAATGAAGGCAGAACATCATGTGACAACAAAGCAAGGACATTGCCTCCAAAATTGGCATGTCCGTGGGATCTGTGCACGCAATCCTGCATGAAGATCTGAAAATGCTCAGTCGACGATCCTCCAAAACAACGTTCTCCACTCACTGGATCATGTCGTCAGACCAGCTGGTGCGAAGCCGTGACTGTCTTGGTTTGTTGTCACACCATGTTCTGTTTTCATTGATGTCGCACCGAGGAACGTACATTAGACACATCCGTGGTACCATCACCACATGCCTCACGCAACTGGCGATGAATTTCAATAGGTGTCACACCACGAAAATCTAGAAAACGAATGATTACACGCTGTTCTTGCAATGAAAACGTCACCGTTTTAAGTATCAAAAACAGGACTAACTCTTACCACTGCCACTCGAGTTCTGTGTACTGTATAGTGCTGCCATCTCTGTCACTCATTCACAAAGAGTCTACGTGTATTTAAAAAAAACAGAAGTTTCTGGTCCCAGTACTGAAAAAAAATAGGTGTTATTACTTGAACGCACCTGGTAAAAGCCAAAGTGAGCAGAAAGTGCCGAACTTATAAACACGAGAGACTTTGAATGAACAGTGCGACATATTTCTTTCCTTGAGTTTTTTTTGTTTTGTTTAAGCTTTACTTTTGATGTAGGATATTCTTTAATTCTCATCTTGTGTATTTTCATTAATTTCCGATAGACGGATAAGATAGAATCTAACGGAAGGCATTCGGTATGTGTACCAGGCTTGATCTATTGTGTCATGAGTGTCAACAGAAGCCCGACCCAAGGAGTTCGGTAGTACAGACGGCAGGGTTCCTGGCAAGTTGGGAAATACCCGGCAGGCCAATGCAACCTTATTCCACCCACCGTAGTCCTGAAACGGATCACGGTGTCCGGACAGTGTAGGAAGAAGTGTTTCCGTTGAGCATATCATCCTGCCATGCAGCGCCGAGACACACACCGACCTTTCTACCCTTAAAGAGACCACCAGATGAAGATGATGAGAAGTGATACTGGAGGTGACAGAAAGTTCGGGAGATGTAACGTACCCAGCATTCGTCTGGGGACCCGGGAGATATCCCGAAAAAATCTCGGCCAGGGGAGGCAACCCTGACCTCTTGTTTCGTCACATACGAAACAGCCTGAGGCAACCCTCTCGGTTCCAATAGATGAAAATGCTAAGCTACTGAGTAAACTGGTGACTGTAAAAGCCACATTCTGAACAAAAAACAGAGATTTAAATCCTTTTTGGAGGCTGACGAGATGATCACAAATATTCAGAGCTGCCAACAGAATGTCTACAGCGATCTGACAGTGGATAAAAACACGCTGAATATTTGGATTAAGCTTCTGTCATCATAGAGGGCGACATTAAAACCTTTTTGAACGTCAAGCAAGGATTAGTTTTGAAACATATAAATTTTTATATTGGTTTTGAAAAGCTTACTCCCTCAATAACAAAATATTTTTGCATTAGGGTGAAAAAACTAGCCACTCTTCCTTAGGCACAACAGAAAACGAGGTCTTTATGCTACATCCGATCACGCATTCCATTCATTGTATCGTTAATTTTTGGAAACAAAAATAAATCACGTGGTACTAGGTCAGGCAAGTATAGTGGAGGTACATGATGCTGGCCTTTAGGGCATCCAGATACTCACTTTTTACCAGGGCTGTTTAATAAAGAATGATCATAATATTTTACGGTCATAATTTTTCGCACTAAAATTCAATTTCATTATATTCTGTTAGCTTAATGTGAAACAAACACGCCGTAGTAGTTTCATTGTTGGTACTCCTGGTTCCCGCCTGTGAGAACCAGGCAAGTTCAGACATGTTCAGTATCACCTACCACTGCAATGGAGGTAACATGCAGTTAAAGTTGATGTTAAAGGAAGATCCAGAGTTTCTTTCAAACGTAATCACTGCGGATGAAACTTGGCTACATCATTTTGATCCTGAGAGTAAACAGCAAAGCTCAGTGTGGATATCTCCTTCATCACCAACCCCCCAAAAAGCAAAAGTGGTTGCTTCTGCTAGGAAAGTTATGGTAATTTCATTCTTTGATATTCATGGAATGGTTTATCTGCATGTTGTACCTGCACACACATCAATAGCTGGACAATACTACAGGGATGTCCTGAAGACATTGCAAATCCATATCAAGCGCAAAAGACCTTATTTCCGTGAAGCAGGCTGGATGTTGCGCGGCTGCATATTGCCAATGTTGTTACTGAATATCCTGAAAAAATCAACGTGAAGTGCATGTCTCACCCTCCCTATAGTCCGGATTTAGCCCCATGTGACTTTTTTCTATTCCCTAACTTGAAGAAACGCCTTCGTGGGAGGCATTATCCATCATCAGTAGCAGTGGTGAAGGCTGTGGAGGCAATTTTGAAGTATCTCTCAAAAATGATTTCCAGCATGTCTTTGAAGACTGGCAGAAACGCTGGGACAAGTTCATCGCATGAGAAGGGCCATCTAAATTATGAGGATGAGTATTGGTACGTTGTAAAAAATATGTGATCTTTCTTTATTGAACAGCCCTCGTAATTTTCCTTTGAATGTTTCTGACAAACCTGTGAGGTAAACAGACATCTGCGTACCAACTGGTAGCAACCATTTTAACAACACAGCGAACTCCTCGGACTTTTGAAGACGTAGGTTCTGTGTGAAAGGCTCATTGAGCCGAATTTTCCTTTCTCTTCAAGGATCACAACAGTAAATCCAAATATGTAGTGTTCCTGTTGTTTTTCTTCAACTTTCGTAGTTCTACCACTATCGTAGCGTTAGGAGAGTCTTGTTCCTCTATCCGTTATGCCTATAGACGTCAGTTTGAGAAATAGAAACTCTGGATCGCATAGAAAACCCAGGATGGGTGATTAGCCCGGTGTCTGGTACGAGAGTGAGAGAAGTAGATGATAGAATAAGGGCGAAGTGATTGGAAGGAAAGATGATAATATAGCAATTGATGGAATAATGGCGGCGACACCGGGGATACCGGTGAAAAGGTGCCTCTGCGCCGTGTTGTCCACCACAAATTTCACATGCGATCACTTGGGATCGAACCTAGGTCGCCTTGGTGAGAGTCAAGAGTCTAAACGCTCGGTCACATAGTGACCCCAAAGCCTATGCCACCAGAATAAATTCATAAGACGTCCGACGTTGGTCTTCAAGCATTCTGAACAGCAGCAATGTTTCCGCCAGTAGTAGCAGTTCTTGGACGTCCTTCATGAAATTCACCACTAAGAAAAAATTGATCTCATTTGAATTTAGTGTAACAATTATAAATTGTTGCCTTAGATGGTGTTTCCTCATTATTTCTGTTGATTTAGAATCTTAAAATATCATATCCCGAAAATGTTAGAGTCACTTCATTTCTGAGTGAACAAAAAATTTTTAAGTGATAATAATTAACGAACTATTAGAGTACATGAAAAAATTATTCGACAATAAACTCACAAAATATTAAAAAGTGACTGTCAGATGTAAACCATTCTCATTTGTATTTATAAATACGGCATTTTAAAACAGCTTCACTAGGATAAATAAAATAAATGGAAAAGAAGGAAATAATTTTCATAATATAACGGAATAATTATAAATGTGTCGAATACTTTATACAATTTTATGGATGATTTTAATCAAACAAATATAGTGTATTGTTCAGAATACTATTGTTAGAGCAATGGCGACGATTCCAGCATGCGAACCGTCCAGTCTGTATGCAAACGTGTATGTGCGAAAATCAGTGTGTTCTTGATTACAGAAAAGTAAATTATTATACGGGACCAAGCTTTGTGTGGTTGCAAGATGCGGGGATAATGGTGACGTAAGACAATGCCTGCACAAGCAGAAATTATGACGTGAGATTGTTATTGTTTCTTACACGAGTAAAGCAGACGATGATTTGGATAACATCACAGAGCTTTCCCAATCCCCTTAGAGCAGCGCTTTAATGTCACAGCTCCTACCTTTCTCACTGAATTGGATGAGACTCGCTTCTAAGTGAAGCTACTAATGCAGAGACCTTATGGAAGTACGGCTGCTCTGTATTCCTATAGACGTTAGAGTTACCTCAGAATGTCAATAAATAAGGTGAAGGATAAGAAAAAGATAATACCTCTGGGGTGACGAAGTAACTGGGACTCTTCTCGATGGTTATCTGACCTCTGAAGGAGTGTGGCATCTTGCGACGATACCATTCGAGACCACGCCGGTAGTTGTCGTCCCTGTCGAAAAAGTGCACCTCTCCAGCAGCCTTCTGGACTCGCGGATGCAGAGCCAGCATCTCCAGGAGCGCCCTGGTGCCGCACTTCCGCACGCCTACGATGATGGCCTGGGGCAGACGTCTGCTGGTCCTGGGAAAGTGGACGCGGGGCGCCCCTGAGAAGATGGGGCTGTCGGGGCGATTAGAGAGCACCACCACCCCTGGCAGGTCATCCACGGCCCCTGCGGCCGCCGCAGCAGCAGCCGCCGCCGCCGCTGCCGTCTCCAGACTATAGACGGCGCTGTCGTAGAGGACGTGGAAGGTGAGGAACAGAGAAAGCATCATGAGGGAGAGCAGTGCCGCCGCCATCTTGGGTCTCGAGTATCCGCCCACCACAACTTGCTGTAGGACACACTCGGTGGCGTCGCCCTCAGCCAGCCGAGTCACCATTGCACACTTGCCGGAACCCAACCATCTGTAACACAATGTTTACATTTTACAGTGATGCGGAGTGAAAAAGTTAAAAAGGGATGCAACTTGTAACATAGAAATTATATACATTACAAAGGAATGACCCCGATCTTCGCATGAAGTTTTTCACCTTTTTCTCAAATTTTATTTTCAAATAAGAAGTAGGTCATCCATTTTCAACTAACTTTAACTATACAGGTGATTGAAAAAGTCTGTTAAGTACGCTCAGAACGGTAACCACGTGGGTTAGATGATTAAATGTTTCTTATATTATTACTACTAATAAACAACTCGATTCCACCATGGGGCAGCTTTCTCGAAGCATACCGGGAACTTTAGGAAAAACCCACATTCCTGCCGGGAACATATGAGAAGGAATAACACGTACAAGCTAAGCCAATTTTATACAAATTCAAAAATGACACATTTATTGATAAATTTAGATGTTCCAACATGTTACCTGCATACACCAAATGTTACATGGTTTAGTTTCACAGATAGAATCCAACACAATTATACCTGGGCTCTTCAATAAAGAATTATCATAATTCTTTACGGTCATAATTTTAGCACTAAAATTCAATCTTATTATATTCTGTTTAGCTTAATGTGAAACAAACACACCGTAGTAGTTTCATTGTTGGTACTCTTGGTTCCCGCCCAGGCAAGTTTAGACATGTTCAGTATCGCCTACCGCTGCAATGGAGGTAACATGCAGTTAAAGTTGATGTTAGAGGAAGATCTGGAGTTTCTTTCAAACGTAATCACTGCTGATGGAACTTGGCTACATCATTTTGATCCTGAGAGCAAACAGCAAAGCTCAGTGTAGGAATCTCCTTCATAACCAATCCCCAGCTTTTGCTGGGAAAGTTATGGTCATCTCATTCTTTAATATTCATGGAATGGTTTATCAGCATGTTGTACCTGCACACACATCAGTAACTGGACAATACTACAGGGATGTCCTGAAAACATTGCAGGTCCATATCAGGCGCGAAAGACCACATTTCCATGAAGCACGCTGGATGCTGCACCACCATAAGGGCGGCCGCAGTTTGCCAATGTTGCTGAATATCTTGCAAAAGTCAACGTAAAGTGCATCCCTCACTTTCCATATAGACCGGATTTAGCCCCATGTGACTCTTTTCTATTCCCTAACTTGAAGAAACGCCTTCGTGGGAGACATCCATCATCAGAAGCAGTGGTGAATGCTGTGGAGACGATTTTGAAGGATCTCTCAAAAATGGTTTTCAGCATTTATTTGAAGACTGGCAGAAACGCTGGAACAAGTGCATCGCTTTCAGGGGAGACTATTTTGAGAAGGACTATCAAAATTATGAGGATGAGTAAAGGTACGTTGTCAAAAAAATTGTGATCATTCTTTATTGAACAATCCTATTGCTATCCTCTTCTGTACTTTCTCCCATTTTTCCTCCCAAACCTTTTTTGTCCACATTGCAACCTTCTCGCATTCTGTTACATACTGTTCTATGCTTTCTTTTATCCCACACAATTCACAAATTCCCTTTTCCCTACCTCTTATCTCTCCTAGAAATATTGTTCCTGTTCTCATCCAAGCTAACCCTTCTCTCTCTTGCCTATTGCAGTAATCTACATATGCTTCTCGTCCCCAATTTCTTCTTATTTGCTTGTAAAAATTGTAATGATTTCATATTTTCTAGACTTCCCCATATTTCCTCTATTTCTATATCTTCTATTCTGCATTTTACAAATTTACCCACATCGCATGTATTCCTTTCCTCTAATCTCCATATATCTCCCATAGCTATTTTTTCATTATTCCTCCTATATCTGCCCAACAACTATTTGAGTTCTATAATATCTTTTACTGTCTCATGCATAATTTCATAATTTTCCCTTCTTCTTTGACCAAACACCTATACCAACATTTTATTATTCATTCCACTATTTATTTATTATCCAATTTTTTGATTCCTATTTTACCCAAAGGTATATTAGGAATATAGTTTTACAAATTTATGAATATAATACAATTTTCAAAAAAAACAAATTTGATATCAAGCTGACAAAAAGTAAACATCAAGATGAATCATTTTCCTTAAGAAATATTTTTTTTTAAGAAAACCATCAAATATTGATAAGTTTTGTAATTCATCAGAATATGTGTAAGTGGTTTCGAGAAAGTGTAACCTAAAGATTGAAGCAATAATTCAAGTTCGTATCTTTCAAAACAGAAAAAAGGGCAATCAAATAAAATGTGAGAGACATCTTGAAGATGATTTCCACAAATACAATCGCATGTGGATTTGATTTTGAATCGAAATAAGTAAGCTGAAAATTTGCCATGTCCAGTTAAGAATTGAGTGAGAACATAGTTAGGATTAACGAATTTGCGTTTATGTCTGTCAGAAACTGTTGGGAAATATAAATCCTTAGTCAAATAACCACAAACACTTTTTAACCAGTATTCATTCGAGTCGTTGATGATAATCTCCTTTAATGTTTGTCTCACATAAGAAATAGGGCATAGAGTGTAAGTCTCTGGAAGATCTGAAGTCGCAGCTCTCTTTGCAAGCTCATCTGCACGTTCATTTCCGGCAATACCCATGTGTCCTCTGACCCATTTAATACACAGATGAGAACTACATAATAATTGACATCTTATTTCAGCTGCAATAGGACTGCTGTTTTTGGTATCTTTCAAAGCTGCAATTGCTGCTTGTGAGTCACTGTAAAGGCGAGCGGTACATTTTAAGCTGTTGCTGTTCCACTATTATTCCATTTCTTCTTGTCTTTCCTAATTTTACTATAGCTACTTCCCTGTTAAAGGCTTTTTATTAAGTTATGGGCCTGTATAGTCGTCCTGCAGCTAAACCTTTTGGTTGTTTGGGAACAGTGTCCGTATTCTTAGTGATTCACAATCAGCTCTACTCGCTATTAATGATAAATAAAAACTTTAATTCATTAGCACATGAAATCAGAACCTTGCTTCAAAACCATCCAGGACATATTTGCATGGGATGGCTTAAAGGACACAGTGGAATTTTAGGTAACGAGAGAGCTGATTGCTTGGCTAAGAAGGCTGCAGAATCCAATCTTCCTGTGACATACTCTTTATGTCCTATTTCTACTGTAAGAAGAATAATACATCAACATATTCTTGAAGAATGGAACCAACAATGGCTAACAACTCCAAATGGAAGTTTAACAAAAACATTATTTTTCCCTAGTGTATATGTCAGAGGAAAATGTGAAACTCTTGTACCAAATTTTGTTTTGACACAATTTTTAAGTGTACATGGTAAATTTGGTGAATACTTATCACGCTTTCACTTAACATCCAACCCCGAGTGCATGTGTGGTGAAGAATTTCAAACTGTGGTTCATCTCCTTTTCTGTTGTCCCATTTTCTGGAGAGAAAGACAGGAATTAATATTCAAGCTAGACTCTCTAGGAACTGAACTTTCTGCTCCGCTCACATCTTTGCTAATGAAGCCACAACAGTATAAGTACTTCATGATGTTTATAAAGTCAGTGTTTAAACGTCTGAAATAGTTTAAATTAATATGCATCAGATTATAACATATTTTCTTCCTTCTAGTATTTAAAATATTTTTGTTAAAATTGTGTATTTTATGTATCAACTCTAACCCTAATATACCACTGTGTAAAATAGGGTTAATAAATCAGGATAAATAAAAAAAAAAAACTTTTGATCTTGCTGTTAAGTATTTTGCCCCCGTGATTTTGTTTTGGTCTTGAGGCTAAGTCTTTTGGTTTTGTTAAATCTTTGGGTCCTAAAGGCAAAACCTGAGACATCCCACCAAGTTTGTCAGGTATGTACATACTGTTCTTAGTAAGAATTTTGACTTTCTTTTCCTGCTAGAACTGGCAAACGTGAAAATGTGCCTTATATTAACGCATGGCGTGCAGTTTTTCCTGGGACGCATTTAAAATGTTTTGTCTTTTGGGACGGCTTCTCTGCGTAGTCATCCGCGCTAACGACGAGCACGCCTTATGGATATTCATAAAGATTCGAGCTGCTTGCACCATATTTCAACCTTAATTAAGAAGGCACAAGGTGCTGTTGTCATGGAAACAGGCTCGTTCGATACGGCGACGGCAGGCCCTAACGAAATCGCCAACTTCTTTCTGTTGTGATCTCCATGGTTTTTGGTTACAGCGGATTTAGCTACGGACATTGTCAGGTTTATAGAAGTATCTGCTATAAATTTACGTCATTTTCTCTAAACGTCTTTAAACAAATATTATTATCAATCCTTATCACTCTATTTTATATTAATCGAGATAATCCTTTGCAGAAGTTGCCTTATTCGCCATTTGCTTGCCGATGCAAGTGGTTATTATTATTTTTGTTTAATTTAGCTCCTTAACTCACATGAATGAAATGATTTTAAATGAGCCCAGGCTCCGTAGAGCTTAGAGTTACCACACATTCATTTTTCAAGATAAGGAAAAGCCTCCAACGCTAAATCATATCGGACGATGAATGAAATGTTCAAATGAGTCCAGGGAACACAGAGCTTAGAGTTACCTGACATGCATCTTTCTGGATAAGAAAAAACCTCCCAAAGTCAAGTCATATCAGACGGTGAATGGCATGATGTTCAAATGAGTACAGGATATATAGAGCTTAGAGTTACCAGAAATTCATCTTTCAGGATAAGAAAAAACCTCCCAATGTTAGGCCATATCAGACGGTTCATGACATCATGTTCAAATGAGTCCAGGATATATAGAGCTTAGAGTTACCTGACATGCATCTTTCAGCATAAGAGGAAACCTCCAACGCTAAATCCTATCGGGCGATGAATGAAATGTTCAAATGAGTACAGGGAACACAGAACTTAGAGTTACCTGACTTGCATCTTTCAGCATAAGGGAAAACCTCCAAAGCTAAATCATATCGGACGGTGAATGAAATGATTCAGATGAGTCCAGGGAACACAGAGCTTAGAGTTAACAGACATTGATCTTTCAGGATAAGAAAAAATCCTCCCAACGTTAAGTCATATAGGACGGTGAATAACATGATGTTCAAATGAGTCCAGAGTACATAGAGCTTAGAATTACCTGACATGCATCTTTCAGGATAAGAGAAAACCTCCAATGTTAAGTGATATCGGACAATGAATGAAATAATGCTCAAATGAGTATAGGATCCATAGAGCTTATAGTTTCCTAGGTTCATCATTCAGGATATTATTCATTTCTCAGGATAAATGAAAACCTCGGAAAAAGAAACGCTGTTCAGATAACTCACCCTGACCGAAATTCGAATCCGGAACCTTTTAAACGTGAGGCAGATACGCTACCGCCTACGCTACAGCGACGGGTCGTAAGAGGTTTTGGGAATACATTTAAGCGATTATCGCTATCTGAAATGTCGTTGTCTTTTTGCATAGCCGAAAGAGGAAAACAAACTAAACGAGGATTTGAAATTCAAACCAACAACAAAGAATATCTTCGATATCGTTAACGGCACAAATATTTTATTTGACATGAAATGATAGTTTTTAACAGATCTATGTTTTTTGTATACTAAAATTGTATGCCAGTCATGTAGAAATCATCCAGAATGCAGGGACTTCAGAGGTTATTGTCAGAAATTCAAAATACCTGGCGTTAGTGACAGTCAAAACTTTTAAAGGGATGGTGACTATGTAAAGCCTTTATTCTTTTTATATAAACATGAGGGGAAATCGAATAAATACACTCCATTTAAAGGAGAGCTCTCCATAGATCTCATGTCGGCACCTTGGCCATAGTAGCTGAAGGTTTAGAGCGACTGGACGGTAACGAGAAGATCCATGGTTCAAATTCCCGGCTATGGCATTGAATTTTTCAGTCTGACTGTATCTTTCCATACTTTAGCCTACACACGGTTAGTGTAAAAGAACAATTAATTTCCATTAATTGTACCTAATAGTGGCTAACTATAAAGCCCGGGCCTTAAAGTACTTACAGCATAGTAAGTCGTCATTAAGGTAGTTGTCTCATGTATTTATGAGAACTCCTAAGTGGTTTACTGGGAAAAACAAGAGTCAGTTGGAGGATTTAATGCCATGTCGGCTGGACGGTAACCAGAAGATCCGTGGTTCACATTCCCGGCTATGGCACTGAATTTTTCAGCTTAACTCTTAGCTTTCAATACTTTAGCCCACACACGGCTAGTGTGAAAGACCAATTAATTTCCTTTGATTTCATTATTTCGAACACAATTAATTTTTTTCTGAACGTTCCATGCAATAATGGGTAAGTCATTTTTCACTACTACTACTACTGCTGCTGCTGCTGCTGCTGCTGCTGCTGCTGCTGCTGCTGCTGCTGCTGCTGCTGCTGCTGCTGCTGCTGCTGCTGCTGCTGCTGCTGCTGCTGCTGCTGCTGCTGCTGCTGCTGCTGCTGCTGCTGCTGTTGTTGTTGTTGTTGTTGTTATTATTATTATTATTATTATTAATCTTACAATTCATTTCAGGTACCACTAATATATAAATAAAAATATTCCTAAATGTTGCCAAAGGTCTCAAAATATTGTGAACAACTGTTATTGAAATGTTATCTTGTGAAATGTTTATGTTTGTTTGACTATAGCTCAATTAGATGTTTTGTGACTTACCCCATTACTGCATGCGGATGCTCAATTACTCTCAAGAAGATTTTGCAATGAAGTAAGCATTGTTGTCCTTATTAGCTTAGCTTTTGTCTGTATTTGTTCAATCC
Source organism: Mantis religiosa (assembly GCA_030765055.1). Taxonomy (NCBI): domain Eukaryota; kingdom Metazoa; phylum Arthropoda; class Insecta; order Mantodea; family Mantidae; genus Mantis; species Mantis religiosa. Next base: position 59,648,791 of record CM060960.1, read on the forward strand.
AAAGCCACATATTGAAGTAGCCTACTGTAATGTTTAATTAAAAAAATACTCAATTTGAAGTACTCATGCGTCTTAGTTTGTTCAGTACACATGCAGTAAGGTCCTAATATGTAAATTTAAATAATGTCTTGAAAAGTGTATTTGTACGTTCTGAGACTTGAGGACCGGTGGAGTGCAGAAAAAACGTTGCCATTTAACAACAAAAATACTCACCTCCTTTATTTGTAATCATAGTAATGTGAGGACATTTTATATCTTACAGCTTTTCTGAAAAAATACCACATCATAGAGTAACAATAGAGGGGTGATATGCATTGTTAGTCATTCGGTATGGGTCAATAGATTGGAAGGCTCTATTATTAAATCCATGTTTACTGCTTAATCGTTTTTCGTTTCTGATTTATTTGTTATCTTTCTCTCTGTCTGTCTTCCCTCTCACGCACATAAAGGACTAGCTTTTAAAAATATTTTCTTCTTCTTCTTCATCTTCTTCTTCTTCTTCACTTCACAGCATAGGCAATCAAGTGCCTGTTCGGCTTTCGAAGTCCTCCAGCCATCGTTTCCTGGGTCTGCCCAACGATCTCCTACCTTTAGGATGATACTGTAATATTTGTTTTGTAAGTCTATTATCTGGCATTCTTTCAACATGTTCCTTCCATTTTTTGAGACCTTTTAACCTGTCATTCATACTGAAAATGTCCAGCTCTTCTCTTATATCTTCATTTCTTATTAAGTTCCACTTCGTGCATCCTTTCACACTTCTCAAGAATTTCATTTCTGAAGCCTGTATTTTACTCTGTTGCTTTTCAGTTAACGTCCAAGTCTCACTTCCGTATGTCAGTATAGGTACAGCCATAACTTTGTAGAACTTTAATTTTGTTTCTTTACGTATTTTGTTTCTTAATGTTCTATTTATTGTTCCACAAACTCTTTGAAATTTGCATATTTTACTGTAAACATCATTTTCCTTGTCATCACTAACATCAGTTCCCAAGTAGTTAAAATGGCTTACCTGTTCAACGCAACGATTATTTATAACTATTTTTGTTCTAATTGGCTCTTTCCCAATGAATGCCATTACCTTTGATTTTATAAAAGAAATTTTCATATTATATTGCTTACAAAGTTCGCTAAGTTTAAAAATAGATTTTTGCAGGGCAGACTTGCTATTTTGTATAATAACTAAGTCGTCAGTAAACAATAAAATATTTAAAAAGTTTTTATTTGAAATTTTAAAACCTACATTCACTAGCTGCTTCCATTTGCACACTAGGTCGTCAATATAAATACTAAAAAGTGTAGGTGATAAAGTACACCCTTGTCTGACACCCTGATTAGTAAGATTTTTTTTTTGGAAATTTTACCATTGTTCCTCACATTTATTTTTGTTTGGAAGTAGAAGCATTGTATCATTTTTACTATTTGTTGTGGGTATCCTCGTTCATCCAATATTTCCCACATTTTGCATCGGTTTACCCTATCGAAGGCTTTTTCAAAGTCAATAAACGCCATATACGTTTCTTTGTTAAACTCCCTGTGTTTTTCAATTAGTTGTTTAACAATAAAAATGTTATCTGCACAGGATCTGCCTCTTCTAAATCCACTTTGTTCTTCCGAGAGAAGACATTCAGCTATATTCGTAGCCTTTTGTTTATTATTTTAGCAGATTTTTACTGATTTTATTAATCAGTTATTTTCAAACCTACATTTCTTTTGAAAACTCGATATTTTTGGGTGGAATGTTACACCTTTTATACATTGCCATGTAAGCAGTGGAGAAAAGAAAGACTGGAGCATTAACTTCAAAGCAATTGTGTCGATATTTCACTGTCTACTTGCTTATTCAAAAGTGAAACCAAACCCATCGTGTTAGGTGGAAATGTTTACAATGCGGTAAGACATAATGACTGCATTGCAGAACCGCCGCGTGTGTACTTAGCTTACCTCTCACTGCACTTGTTTTAAATTGTAACAAAATAGTTGCATGCACGCACCTCTTTACTTGTATGTACTTAACCTTGCCTCCTGTCTCTTTATATACTACACCCCAAATATATACTGTTCCCCAAAGAGTAATAACTAAAGGAAAGAAAATAGAGGTTCTAAGGAATGTCAAAAATACATTACTGCATGTTGTAGCTTATACAGCGCAGTACAATGTATACTGTTGTATTATCAGAAAAATTATTTCCTTTTGTGTGTACAGTAATCTAAACAATTTTATGTGTTTCTCTGCTCTTCTACAAATTAATTTTACAAACACTTGTTCCTCCTTCTGCTTCATGTTAATCAAAATAAACATTATCTTTTTCTAATTTTCTTGTAGGTGCAAGAGAATATGGGAATACTGTGCACGATAAGAAGGGTGAAAGGGTTCCAAGTCCTCATTCGGCAAGTTTCGTTTAACTCCGTAAACACAGATGACAACTTTGAAATTTGAAATGCAGTATACACTGACATCTACTGGCTAATACGCTAAGCTTTGTCATGTCCGCCATATTACGTTCTCATCAATTTCTAGTTTAATTAGCTAACCAGTTTACAACAATCGTATCTTAGAATTAGAATTTTAGTTTGTCCTTGGCAACATATACATGTTATGAGACACGTCAAAATATATAAATACCGTATATACATAAAGTCAAATTGATTACATACAATATACACAGTAAGCAGCTTTTCTATGGTTTCATGTGGTATTTGCATAGACTAATTTACTACAAGAAATGTCATGATATAAATATTACAGGTTTGTGAATGTACTATGCTCCCGGTGCTCATTTACGTGGTTATAGTTCTAAAAATTCATTAACCGTATAAAAACAGTGTGCATTCAAAAATTGCTTAACCTTATTCTTGAAGTGTTTTAATGATGCAGCTTGTTTAAATGAATTTGGAAGTTTATTATATAACATTATCCCTTTGTAGTTAAAGCTTCCTTCATAAAGGCTCGTTTGGTGCGCTCGAATTGCCAGTTTATCCTTGTTACGAGTGTGGTGGTAATGTACATCAGCATTTACTTGAAAATGATTTATATTTGTATGAACATTTGTGGTTGTTATGGCTCTCGAAAGGGGACACATTATTATTCGTCTACCTCCGTATAACTGTGATCTGAATGCAATTGAGCTGGCGTGGGAAAAACTAAGGAATGTTTTCAGAGGATGGAACGTTACTTGTGATATCTTCGCTTATGTTACACGCTATTTTGCTGAACTGTGTTTTTCAAGGTTGACCACACTGCAGAAACAAAAGAGCGTTAGCTCTCGCTTCATCCCCTCTGCCCGCACCACACCGTAAATCCAGTGCTCAAAATATATTGCGCCTACTGTACAGCAGAATTTAAGTAATAGTAACATGTTTTAAACCTGGTGGCTATCTGATCGAGCGGATTCATCTGTGGCCCACATTCGAGAGGCCCGGGTTCGATTCCCGTGGTCGATATACCTAACATGGGATTTTTCAACGGTGTTCCCGTGTCGTTAGACGAATGCTGGGTAGGTTAATTACATCCCCCGAATTTACTGTCTTTCCATTTCAACTCCATAATCATTTCATATCAACTCTCATCTGGTGGTCTCTTTCAGGGTAGAAGTGTCGGCGGAAGTCTCGGCGGTGCATGGCAGGATGATATGCTCTGAGGAAAACTACTTCTTCCTCCGTAGGTCGGTTGCCGGTCTTCGCTCCTCTGCGGGAATCATTTCGGGACCGCCAGTCACGGACCTTTGGGGCTCGGCTGCTGGACTCGTTGCCGTCCCGCTATAGGGGAGCGAGTTCGTTGTCCTGGCCTGTCGGGGGAGGTCTCTATCCAAGTAAACTGTAGGGACCATGCCCTCTGTACTGTCGTGACTCCTTGCTTCGCCCGCCCTCTGTCTTCTTCACCCCATCCTTCCTCCCGGGGGTGTCCCCACTTGGAACAATGGACCAAGCATGGTGGCCTACGTATTGAATCCCCTCCGTAATGAAATCCTAATCCCATCCGAATCTACCATAGAATGTTTTCTGTCAAATTTTGTATTTTAACAAGAATCTGCATCTTTGTGTAGTAAGATTTGATTTACCTTTAGTCAAATTCGTTAGACATTTTTAAGAGATTCAGAATTTTCAAAGTGCACTCACGGTGGTAGACGAAATTTTTATGAAAATCTTCATGTTGCATTTTTCGAGAACTAAGAAAACATGACGTAACAGTCCGCTAGCGCGCCAGAGCCTACCAACCCGACTACCGGACTTAGGTCCACATACGCAAGGCAGAGGTGGGCATCATCCAACGGATACAGGGAGAAGATGTGGTCAGGATCTCGGCATTCTCCAGTCGGCTATTTGGCTTTCTAGACGAGGGTTCACTAGCTATCGTAAATCCTCAATTTTCTCACGACGCTGGGCCCTACAGTCTGATTTTTTAAAGAAGATACATGAAGGTCATCTGTTCCTCCACGTGGGTGCTTGCAATGTTGCCTAGCAGATCCGCTTTCTTTATCCTCTCAACACTCGAAACATAAACAAGGGTTCAAGATATCTCACCTCAACAAACCGTGCACAGTTAATCTGTATTAGCCTACTTTAAAAACAGAAATAAGTTGTTCACACATTCACTAAGTTGTGGCATCCTCGCATGTGTGAGTTCTTTTAAATAATTATTTGCACTGTGTAACTAATACTGCAGACATACAGTTAGTGTTGCTATGTATTGTAAGTTGACATTCCCGCACAGTGCGGTCTAAGTATTTCTCCATAATAATAAGCGATGCATAGCCCACCTCGGTAGCGTGGTGGTAGTGTCTGCCTCACGTTCAATCGGTCCCGAGTTCGAATCTCAGTTAGGGTAAGTTACCTGGATAAAGTTTTCTCCGGGGTTTTCTCTTATCCTTCAAGACGAATGTCGGGTAACTCTAAGCTCCTTGGACCCTGAACTCATTTGAGCATCATTTCACCCAATTCATTCACCGTCCGATATGACTTAACGCTGGAGGACGTAAATTACAAAAAAAGCGATGCACGTTTTAAAATATAATATTTATCTTCAATTATATTTATTAATATTTCAGCTAATATCTAAAGTACTACTACTACTACTACTACTGCTGCTGCTGCTGCTGCTGCTGCTGCTGCTGCTCCTGCTGCTGCTGCTGCTGCTGCTGCTGCTACTACTACTACTACTACTACTACTGGGGTTTTAGGGCTTATTTCGCCCATGGGTTTATTTCTCCCTGGCTTATTTCGCCCTATGGCTGCTTCGGGGGTGTACCGTCTTCAGCCTTGACTTTATTTGGAGTTGAGGGAGGACGGCCTTCTTTTTTGCTTTATTTATTTACATTTGCATGTGTTAATAATTTGTCATGTGTCGTTACTGGCTAATTGTAATAGTTATTATTTTGTCATATATATTTTTATTTATTAATTTATTTATTATTATTGTTGTTTTAATAAGTTTTATACATACTTTTTATATTGATACCGAAATTAAGGTTTGCCATAAGTAAAGAATCATGATGGATTTCAAAGTCATGTTTGTTCTTTGTTACAACACGTGCAAGGGCAGTTGAGTCGAATAGCAGTTGTGGGTGAATAAGTTGTTTTAACAAAAGAAACGTAAGAAACAGTGTCCTTAGCAGATTTCTAAAGGATAGCCCTTGACTTGTTGAATAGGGTATTCTTTGAACCATTCGACAAAATAGCCACAAAAAGATCTTTGGTTGAAAAGGGTCTCCAGATAGTGAAAGTTACGTATACACCCACACACGCAGCAGTGGACAACAGTCTTCGGCATGGAGCCGACTAGAGCTTTTCGTGACTGGCAAGCCATTAGGACAGTCTGAGGCGTGAGGGCGATTAGGGCAGTCCTCTTGTTCTGTCTTGGGCCAGGCATACCAGAAATGAGAGAAGATATTTGTTGGTTCATATATACGTGAGGAACGAATAAAGTTTATCGAGTAATAAACATTCTGCCGTCAGTAACTCTAAGCAGGGATATTGGTAACCCTTGGTCGGCAAATTCAATTTCGATGTTCTAAAAAAAGAAGCAGTAAATAAATAAGTTTGAGATGGGCATTCCCGTCTCAATAAAAACACGTTTCTCACACATATCCACGCATACGCTGAGAGAAACCTCATCGTTCGCCAATCATTTTTGCTTCAATATCTATATATATATATATATATATATATGTGTGTGTGTGTGTGTGTGTGTGTGTGTGTGTGTGTGTGTGTGTGTGTGTGTGTGTGTGTGTGTGTGGTATGTGTACAGTTATGGTATGTTTTGAGTCAAAATTGTCAGTTAAGCTAGAAGCATTCGGAGATGTTCTTGGATGTCTTCCTCGGCTTCCTTGACCCTGGCGTGGTGTTGTATCAGGGTGACGATTGGTGGGGCCGTGGTCTCCGTCTTCTTATAGTTTTCCGCTGCTGCAATCAGCTGCCTCCTGTACGGTCTCTCGGACGCGTTCGCGATGTACCTGTACATCCGGTCTTGTATGTGTTGTTCAAGTGGGATTGCCTTGCAGATGTCATACACTTCTTCGGTTTTGTACCAGGGTACGAGATTGTTGGCTATTCTTAAGCACTTTCCCTCCATCTGTAGAAGCCTGGTTTTGATATACGTTGTCATCAAAAAGGTGACGATGGCGGCGTAGGTGAAGTATGGTCTTACTATTGTCTTATAGAGTTGGTTGAGGATCGGTACTGAGAGTCCTATTTTGGCTATTTTTGGTAAGTAATGCAGGGTGGAGATTACTGTTTTGCTTCTTTCATTTTTTTGCTGGAAATGTGCTTTGGTGCTTAGTTTTTGGTGAAGCTTTATTCCCAGGTATTTTGCGGTGGTCTGTATATTTATTTTGTGTCCTTGGTAGGCTATCGTCGATTCTTGGTAGTTACCCTTTGTTTTCCTGCGGAAAATGATGGCTTGAGTTTTGCTCGCATTTACTGTGAGGCGCCATTTGGATGCCCATCTGTCAAAGGCTTTTAACTGTTTCTCTAGCCTTGGTTTCTTAAGTACTAAAATTCAGATTGATATAAATAACATAGTGAAGAAAATAATGTGCAACACACATGTGGTAAGCATATAATGGAATCTCGAAAATTAAAAAGACTTGGTGCAAGCGCCTCGTTTTCTCAAATCTTTCTCGTTTGGAATACCTACATTAGTATCACAATATACTATTGGTAACGCCTTTGTTAATTGACATGGTCATTACAACGCGGAGTTTTGACCCACAGGAATTCTTTTACGTGCAAGCATATCTACTGACATGGGACTGTCGCTTTCGGATAAAAGGAATAAGCTGTTCATTGATAAGGAGCAAACTCTCGTCTTCCTGTTGGAAGAATTCCCTAAGAGAACAGATAAAATCTCCAGCTTGGCTGTGCAATGTAACAACCCGACCGTAAGCTGATCTTTTCCTTGGGTCATGATTCCTCGGTCCACCTCTCATCCTACCACCACAACGTCTTGCTTCCATAAAAACGTATTTTAATTGTATTCTAACAAAGTAGGCTAACAATACACAGTACAACTAGGCAAACTCTGTTTCCCGTATACAAATAGCGATAACTGAGCTGAGGAGTATGTGATTCACAGTGGAACCAATCTGGCAACCTTTGTTTACGTTACCGTAGCAACGACCTTCCCCTCTTACCCTTCGTGGCGCTTGCTTGATGACCTTCACGTATCTTCTTTTGAAAATCACACTGTGTACCCGGGACTTAAAATCAGCACTCCACCAGGAATAGGATCGAACCCAGGCGCTTCCATAGCAGGGAACCAAAACCAACACTGAAATTAAATACTATATTTTGTATTTAACCGATTTGCATTGTTTGGGTTATGCTGTTTGTGAAATACAGAGAGAGGCTTTTAAGGGCGTTATCAAAACACGTATTTCCGGTAACATTGGTTAGAATACAATACTTCACGTGCTATATTGTCGCGGTAACGGGCATTGAAGTTTCGGCACAAATAGATAATAGATGGATAGGTTTCACATAGATAACGAACTTGTGTAAACAGATAACGCCGGCAAGCAAGATAACTGAGGCAAAGGCCTTGTCAGCGTAGATTAAGTTACGTTTCTCGAAGGTGATAGAATGTTCAAATTATGTAATTAGATGCCTTGTTTTCCAAAAACCTCTAGTGATTGACAGAACAGTCTGGTAATCATGAATGGAGATATAAAAGAGATTGTGACACGCTAGCAGGACAGTTGTAGTTGTGAAATAGTTGTTGTGAAACCAGACAGCTGGAAGTGTTTGTTATTGTGATCGACCTTGGTAGACTGATGGTGTATGTAACGTAATGCTGCTGTAATATATAAGAGTATTTCTATGAAAATAAAGGAGATTTTTAATTTCTGCAACTCGGCCTTTTAATTCTACGAACCCACAAAGTCACAATATAGAAGAGAAAGTAAAATATGTCCACGATTATAAAAATAGTAGAGTATTGATTAACTGGCGAGAGTTGGTGGCGCGCCCTTGGAGCTGTTTGTTTCCAGAAAAGAGGGAATTTGGTCGTGAAATGGAAAGCGGAAAGCAATTTGAGGGAAGAGAGAGACTTATTAAATCGCTTGCTGTGACGGAAAATGGTACTACCTACCTAGCCGTAATCAAGGGGGCGGATGAAACAGTTGAAACACCCACGCACAACCTCAAAACATCCACTCTGCACCATTGTGATTTGCTTCCTCGCTTATTCACGCTTATAACAAGATAGGCAAAGCATGTTACCCATAATTTTCGATTTTGAATAAATAGCTTTAGTAAACATGGCTACGTTCCACACAAAATCACATTCTTAAAATATTAATTTAATTTAAAATGATTTCTTTCCTTTATTTTTCTCATTCATGTCCATATTTTAACGGAAAAAATGTGATCATTTAAGTCCTCGAATCTTCAAAAGAGTTTAAAATTAAGATCCGTATGTCTTTAAATGCATTTACGTGTACCATAACAAAAAAAAGATTGGTTGGACACGTAACCTGGATAAGGGAAAACCTACAACGTTAAGTCATATCGCTGGACGAATGAAACTATTTACAAATAAGTCCAGAGTCCATAGAGCTTAGAGTTATCAGACCTTCATCTATCAGGATAAGGAAAAGCCTCCAACGTTAAGTGATGTCAAACGATGAATGAAATGATGTTCCAATGAGTACAGGGTGCATAGAGCTGGAGTTACCAGACATTCATCTTTCAGGATAAGAGAAAACCTCCAACGTTAGGTGATATCGGACGCTGAATAAAGTGATGTTCAAATGAGTACAAGTTACATAAGCTTAGGGTTATCAGAAATTCATCTTTCAGGATATGAGAAAACCTCCAACGTTAGGTGATATCGGACGATGAATGAAATGATGTTAAAATGAGCACAGGGTACATAAGCTTAGAGTTTCCAGACATTCATCTTTCAGAATAAGAGAAAACCTCCAACGTTAAGTGATATCGGACGATGAGTGAAATGATGTTCAAATGAGTAAAGGGTACATAGAGCTTAGAGTTACCAGCTATTCATCTTTCAGGATAAGATAAAACCTCCAACGTTAAGTCATATCAGACGATGATTGAAATGTTCAAAAGAGTCCAGGGTACACAGAACTTAGAGTCACCAGACATTCAGCTGTCATATTAATGGAGGACCCTGGAAAAACTTATCCCCATACCAGATATTCATCTTTCAGGATAAGGGAAAACCTCCAACGTTAAGTGATATCGGACGATGAATGAAATGCTGTTTAAATGAGTACAGAGTGCATAGGGTTTAGCGATACCATATGTTCACCTTTCAGAATAAGGGGAAATCTCCAAAGTTAAGTCATATCGGACGATGAATGAAATGATATTCAAATGAATAAAGGGTGCATGGAGCTTAGAGTTACCAGATATTCATCTTTCAGGATAAGATAAAACTCCAACGTTAAGTCATATCGGACGATGATTGAAATATTCAAATGAGTATAGGGTACACAGAACTTAGAGTTACCAGACATTCAGCTTTCAGGATAAGGGAGAACCCTGGAAAAAACTTATCCCCATAACTCACCCTGTCCGAGATTGGAACTTGGCAGCTCTGGAATGTGAGGCAGACACGCTACCACTACGCTGCAGAGGCGGGCCGATGTTAAGCTCATTAAGATTACGGATGAAAGAGTCTGTTTTGTGTTTAAATATGCTGAATTCCCCTGGTAGCCATAAAAAGTATACCATAAAATATTTCTATACATTTTTATATCATTTAAATACACACAAAGAGGGGATCTTGCGCAGTAAAGACTTTCCAAGGTTTTCTGACGTGGCTTAGAAGAGGTTACCCAGTCAGACATGATAAAAAAGCGTACCCTCTTCCAAGGGCATCTCAGGAAGAAAATCCTCAAAAAGACATACCTTTAATGGATCTTTAGGAATACCGTTCATGCTAGTGAATATTTTTATCCAGATTTGGCTACCCTTAGGTTCCCTCCCCTTCATCCCTCTGTCTTAACCACATTGTCTACGTGCCTCCGTAGAATGGGCCTTTATCCTGTACAGGAAATTCGATGCATAAGGGAGAATTATCATCTCGACTTATGGGAGATCCCGTGTCTTGTACCCAAAGAGAGGGATGAGATGTGAGGATACCACCGGTGACCGGAACTGGGAGAAATGATAGCAGAGGGCAGGACTACAGTTCCTGTTGGTAGTTTGTACAACCGATCCCCTCCTCCCAGCAAGTTTATAGATCTCACTGGGAGCCCCGATCCGTGGCCACTTGAACCCTGATGACACTTACAACCCTAAAATACTCACCCAGGATAGAGTTGAAGTAAAATGGAAGGACAGGTATTCGGTGGATATAAATAACCTTCTGATTATTCGGCTAGCGACCCAGGAAATCGCCAAAGTCAGGAAGGTCGGCCACGGGAATTGAACCTGGTGTATCCCCAATGCAAGTCTCTCGGTGGCGTCAGATAATTATTCTTCCCTGATATTCTGAGGATACCGGATGTACTCGTATAGGGTTCTTGCAGGCTGGCACAGACCTTCCGTGATAACAAAAAGGAATTTCCCGATGTTTGTAAAATTATCTTGCTGTTATTCAAAGAGAATTAAGTTCTCAGCTATTATTTCGCTGCAATATTTTTGTCAGAGTCAGCGATAATGGAGCCCACAATTTCGAAGTTGCACGATTATCACAAAGTATCGCGTGACAGCAACAGGGGGTAGAAAATAGCATGGGATATACCAAGAGAAAATATATTGTAAAAAACGAAAACAAAATATTGATGGTGTGTTTAACTTTAATATTTCTTGTCTTATTTTCTTTCCTCGTGTAAGTGTATACCTTTAGACGTCCCGCCTATTCTCCTTCCTGTTAGAATCAGGAATCCATAAAAAAATATTTATTTTTATACAAAACGATGAAGGTAGGGAGAGAGGGAGGTGGAAAAGGATAACTGTGGGGAATAACAAAGCTATTGTAACAGTGTTCGTACATCTGTTAAATGCTAATACTTTTATTCTTGATGAACAAAATGAAGATCGAAGTCTACCTTTTTTATTTGAATTTGCGTCCTTTAACTTTTTTTTATGAATGGAATGGGTGAAATGATGATCAAATGGACCCAGGGTCCATGAAGCTTAGATTTTACTTTTCGAGTGGAGGAAAGATCCATTTATAGGCTCCCACTGTATTGGAGGGTTCAGTGGGTGTGTGGGCTTCACCTCAAGGGTACCACACCACTAAGAAACCTCCACCGGATTGGAAGGGAGAAAAGTACAGCGGTACCGCCTAAAACACCCGCGCATTCCAGGTGATAGTTGGGACCTTTTTTTTTTTTTGTAATTTACGTCCTCCAACGTTAAGTCTATCGGACGTTGAATGAATTGGGTGAAATGATGCTCAAATGAGTCCAGGGTCCATGGAGCTTAGAGTTATCTGACATTCGTCTTGAAGGATAAGGGAAACCCCGGAAAAACCTTATCCAGGTAACTCACCCTGACCGAGATTCGAACTCGGGACCTCTTTTAACGTGAGGCAGACATGCTACCATCTACGCTACCCAGGCGGGCAATAGTTGGGACTGACTCGCAATGCGAGCCAGAAGGAGTAGTATTTTGTGTTGGGTGACGAGTTTGACTAGTAGCCCAGCCTGTCCCCGAACGCAGTGTAGGTGATGGTTGGGTAGAATTTCAGGTAAGGATAGTAAGGATGTTAAAAAAATCCTGGGAGGATCGAGGGCAGGGGCAGTCGAGTGTGCACAGTCCAGTGTGCATCTACGTGCCGTGAGGATGTGTTTTGTGCGCTCGAAACTAACGTAAAACTTTATATGTGAAATTCATGTGTGGATTGCAGTGTATTAGCAGTGAATACGCATTTCATGTAAACCTACAAATGTGGATTAAGCACAAGCTTAGAGTTACCCGACATTCGTCTTTTAGGATAAGGGAATATTCCGGAGAAAGCCTTATCCAGGTAATTCACCCTGACCGAGATTTGAACTCGGGGAACCTCTTGAACGTGAGGCAGACATGCTACCATCTACGCTACCGAGGTGGGCCAAAGTCTATCTTGTGGAGTATAGGACACTTTTTGTAGTTACCCAAGCTGAATAGGGAAGAAGGACTCTGATTTACGTGAGCAATGTAACTGTTTAGATTCGCCTGAACATGTTATTTTTGTGTGCAATAAATATAGTGAACTAGTAGAAGACGGTCGAAGGAAACTTCAAGGAAAAGGTTTATGGAACATTTAAGAGAGCAGAAGATTATGCACATTTAGAAAATATGTCTTAGATAGAATCCGCCAAGGCGTTACAGGATTATATGACCCTCGACCAAATGCTTAAAGTAAATAATATTACTTCAGAGATCCTCGGAGGGAAATAGGACCAAGAGAAACTGAAGATACAGATTACCAGACTTGAAGACCTAATTTAAGACACACAACCGATAAATAGAAGACGCCAGTTATGGATATAGGAAAGAAGAGCAGAAACCACAGTGTCACCCAATTATCGGAAGGCAAGACCAACTGGAGCTGGGTAGGGGACAGGAGGCATTGAGCCGACGCCCACCAATTTATCTTGTAGCGCTAACATAGGGGATTGTTAGGATAGTGTCACTAGGCACTTTACCGTCTCTTTCCCCTCCCCCTGACGTCTGGAATAATCGGGATGATTTTCCGAGCCGCGAAGCTTCCAGAAACAGCGATCTTCCTATATAAGGGCTGCAGTGGATGATTCTGTTCAGTTCTTGGCGAGCAGCCGTGAAGTGCGCAGTGCTAGAGAATCGACTGGAGGAGTTTTTAGTCAGCTCTAGAGAGAGTTGTACATAATAGTGAGTATGGAGTGGACCTGTGACAGACGAACTGGTGGATAGTAATTGTGTGCGCTACGTAATTCTATGTAATCGGCAAGTGTTCCAAACGTAATTCGGCGGAAATAAAGAACATTTTGAGTTTGTGCAATTGGACTTTTAATTTCAGGAACACACAGTAGAAAGCAGGAGAAACCGAGGAGAGCCAGGGGAGATATATGGAGAGTATTAGAGTGGACAGACCACTGATAATGCAGAAGAGGAAAGATGATACCCGGATATCTGAAACTGATGAAACAGCTCCATCTACTATTGCCAGTCCCTTTAGGAGATAAATACCAGTAGGAGGAAGCTTTGGATACCAGCTGCAGAAGAGGAAATTTTAAAATTTTAGGAAACGGTTTGTAGTTTGTTATAGCAATTAAAGCTGTAGTATAAATGTAGATTTGCTTTAAACTGTTGGTGTAGAAGTAAGGTGGAAGAAAGGCTGTTTTAGATAGATGAATATATTTGTAAGGTTACTGGAATCCAGTAACCTGTAGTCTTAGTTCGTTAAGGTAGCAAGTAGGCCATATCTGCAATTTTGTAAATTGTTTTGTATAATTTTATTTAAAAATTAATAAAGTCAAAACTGAAGCTTGCATAATAAGGCCTGGAATAGATTTCAGAAACCGGCTATTAGATATGCCGTTTCTTTTATTTTTAGTTACCCACGCTATGTCTTTTACATATAGTATTTGTATTAGGTTTTTAAAAATAATAGTCCTTTCCAATAGACACAGAAAAGTTTTACTTTTAACTTTCAAAATAGTCACCTTGTATCATGTTTTACACAAACCACTTTTGAAATTTATAATGCTCTCAGTGTAGCAAGGTTTTTCCAACAAGCATATCTCCCAGATTCAACCTCTCCATTTGATGTGAAACGTCCACGCAGTCATTTGTTCAGGCTTAGGAAGGAATGTAATTGCACAGTGAATACAGTGGATGTGGAAGCACTTTAAAATGAAGATCTTGACAATTTGGCAATAACTATCCCAGAAATGTGTGAGGGAACATTATCGTGATGAAGTACAGCTTTCTTTTTCGCAAGATGTGGACGTTTAGACCGAATAGCGTCCTTAAATTGGTCCAGCAATGAAGGGTAATATTCTCCCCTGTTGTTTCTGCTCATCCTGAAACTATACCATAGAATCTCCCCCTCCCCCGCCCCAAAGAAAAACAATTTTAGTGGCTAGTTTTCCTGAGGTCAAAACCTTTTCTCTCCCTTCTTTGGTGCATCCATTGCCATCCACTTTTTGGAATGCTCCTTCGTCTCTGGCATATAGTGATGAGTTCATGTTTAATGCATATTGTGACTTTGTGGGTTCGTGAAATTAAAAGTCCAATTACAAAAACTCAAAATGTTCTTTATTTCCAGCGAATTACAGTTGGAACACTTACCGCTTACATAGAATTACGTAGCGCACACAATTACAATCCACCAGTTCGTCTGTCACAGGTCCATTCCACGGTTACAATCACGTACAACTCCTCTGATACACGTACACCGTCTTCCATTCCGTTTGCTCACTCGGCGCTCCTCACAGCTGCTCGCCAAGAACTGGACTCTCTCCAGCCCGGCGCGTCGCTTATATAAGGCCAACTGACCTATCTAGATGGTTCCGGGTTAGATGAAATATCCCGACTGTTCCAGACTCCGGGGGAGGGGGAAGAGATGGCTAGTGATGTTTTTCCAGCCACCCCTCGTTAGAGCTACAAGATAAATGGGTGGGCGTGGGCGAATGCTTCCCGGCCCTCGCTCATCCGTCAGTTGGTCGTGCCTTCCGATAACTGGTGACAATATTGTGACTGTGGGTTCATAGAATTTAAAGTCCAATTTGCAGAAACCCTAAATATTCTTTATTTCCGTAGAAACACACTGCGTAGCAGTAGAATTACATCACATATCACACTCCACAACACCAAGGTCGATGACAATAAAAACAGCTCTCGTTACAACAACACTCTCAGCTGTTTACTGCTCGCCTCACTGTTTTACGACTCCCTTGTTATATGTCTTTACAACAACTCACAGCTGGCGTGTCACAATGTCTTATATATCTCATTCATAAATTCGAGAGACTTCTCGAGCAAAAGAGAAAAACAACTATTCTCTGTCAATCGCGATATAACTAGAGCCTTCCAAACGTGAAATCATATCTGTGCTGGCAAGCCCTTTATCTTAGCTATCTTTATTTGCCGGCTCTTTGTGAACAGTAGCCGCGCTATCGTTAACTGCTTATGCAAGCTCTTTATTACCCTGAAACACTATCCTCCGTCTATTATCTATTCACGCCGAAACTTTAATGCCCGTTGCCGCGACACTATGTATGAAATCTTAGAGAAATTGACTGAAGTTTCTTTTAAAGACGTCTTAAACGTTGTTGATTTGAAATGCTTTTGGTTTATTGATAAAAACCTAAGTTCAATCATGTGGAGAGCTTTCTCATGCCCAAACCTTGGTGCAAAATGCCAGAACAAAAATCGAGTACGGTGCTGTGAATTTTGGTCACAATGTTATCTGTGGCAGAAGTTTCGTGGCTCCCTGAGCACTCATTATCTTGAACACCAGCTATTAATACCCGATTTCACCAACAGATCTTAAAATCAACGTTAACAAATGTAACGTAACAATTGTCACAGCGCTAAAACTAATGTTAAATTTCTTGCATTTCACCAACCCTTTTTTCTGAAAATGTTAACAAACCTGTGTTAACGCCAAGAAACTTGTAAATATCACAGCTATAGAAGGCCATGGATGAGTCGTATTACTGTCTGAACGTACTGCAATGCGATTTTGTTTTCATTTTCGTCTGCACAAATGGCGGATGAAGAAAATCATAAATAAAGCCGTGAGACAAATTTCTCATCGTCGGAGAACGAATTGTTGATTGAAATGGTGACGAAGTGTAAGGATAGCGTGGAAAATAAGAGGACGGATGCAGTGAATGTAAAAGAGAAAGATGTCGCGGGGAAAATATTGGAAACGAATTTAATTCAAATGCATATGTCACTACTACAAGCACCAAACAACTTGTCAGTATTACGTAAATTTAAAACGAGGTGCGAAGAACAAGTGCCTTAAACGTTTCAAAACGGGAGGTGAACAATGTATTATCCATATAATTCAGTGAATTATTAAATCGCTAGGTTACTAATACTTGAAGCTAAGGCGAGGTCGGCATATCCCTTTCGATGTATATTCTAACTCATCATTACGTAAATTTAAAACGAGGTGCGAAGAAGGATAAGTGACTTGAACGTTTCAAGACGGGAGGTGGACAGCGTATTATTTACATAATTCAGTGAATTATAAAATCGCATGGTTACTAATACTTGAAGCTAAGGCGAGATCGTCATATTCATTTCGATGCATGTTTTAACTCAGTATTACGTAAATTTAAAACGTGGAGCGAAGGATAAGTGACTTGAACGTTTCAAGACGGGAGGTGGACAGTGTATTATCCACATAATTCAGTGAATTATAAAATCGCTAATAATACTTGAAGCTAAGGCGAGATCGTCATATTCCTTTCGATGCATGTTCTAACTCAGGATTACGTAAATTTAAAACGAGGAGCGAAGAAGGGCAAGTGACTTGAACGTTTCAAGACGGGAGGTGGACAGTGTATTATCCACATAATTCAGTGAGTTATAAAATCGCAAGGTTATTAATACTTGAAGCAAAGGCAAGATCGCCATATTCCTTTCGATGCATGTTCTAACCTCTCTTGTACTTCCGTAGTAACCTTCATAGCAACTTGTTTCGACAGTCTATACCTCCGTAAAACAATTTTCTTCAGATATTTCCTCAAAATCATTTCTCCTCATAGGCCGTACTCTATTACGAATGCCATTTAGACGGTCTTAAATATAGCAAATCGACATCAACAGCTGAGTTCATGCTCGCCATCTTGACTATTTACAATTGTTAAGGACTTAACATCAGAAATTCGGTTTGTTAGTTTAACATGAGATTTAACACGAGTGTTACGCTAACACTTGCTGGTGAAATGCAATTTTTGTTTTAACTGTTGCTAAACTCGTGTTAAGTCTTAACATTTGTTGGTGAAATCGGGCATAAGTGACAAAAGCAAAAGGGAATGCTTTTCTAATGTCTACTCTTTCTCTATTTGTATTTCTGTTGGGTTTAAATCCTTCTAAGCGAATATTTCATCACAGTTCCTATTCCGGTGTTGTCCATGTTGCATTTGTTTGTACATACGATTGTTCGAAACACGTGACTACCCTTACGTATTTGTAACCTCTAAGGGAGCTGTAATGGGGCGTCAGTTGTATAATTGTAATGAATTCTTTGAGGTAGCCTGTAAAAGAATAAAAGGTAGGCAGTGTAAACGGGAATACACCCCCTGACCTTCATAGATGTATTTGGCTAACACTCTCAAGAGTAAGAGCTGAAGTAAAGAAACTAAAGGAGGCTATAAGCCACACGGTCACAATGACGCGAGGAGGTCCCTTTATGAGCCGCCCAACTGATGGAAAAGACGAACAATCGGCTTGTAGGCCTACCAGGCTTCTACATTTCTTTGAACTAGCACACACTAATGGTAATTTTATACTTTAATTACATAGCAAAGCTACCTGGACAAACATGTTTCGCTACGATGATCACATTTATCGTCTTGAAAAGACACATAAACCTAGCATTAAGAGAAGACAAAAAGATATGATACAACACTGAGAATTTCATCTTCGCTGTCCTTTTCCTCCACAAACGCAATTTATAGCAAGAGCGTTGCGATTTCTTCCACGCCGTGGAGACATCAGGGATTTCACTCGCATCATTTGTCAGCCATGTGATATTCTTTTGTGACCTAGCTACAACCGTCATTTATTTATTTCCTTTGTGCTTCCTTCTCCGTGCCTCAGTGTCATTCCAAATTTTAGAATCGCACCATGAGACAAAAACAGATATTAAGTATGGAAAAAATTGTATTTCACCCAAAAATACGTATCAAAATTTTAATGAAAATGACGCGTTTTTACTGTGCCCAAGGAGATGCATTTTTACAACAATATCCGTATGTGTCTGGAACTTTATAGGATGGAATCCTAAGGAGGGGATTTGTACATCAACCAGACTTGATCTGTTGTGCCTGGGCCCCAAGTTTGGGCATCTCCGCTGGAAGGATGAGGCTAGAGGAGACAGAAGGTGGCAGTCCCAATGACTCTTGACCTTGCAGAGGGCAGGATCCCTACTATTGACCAATTGGAAACTCCCCGGAAGGCCAGTACAGCCGGTATCCTACCCACAAGAGGCCAATAGGCCGACCGGAGGCCACCCTACCGGCGGAGGAGGTGTGTACCTGGAACATATTGTTACCCAATTATCGGAAAGCACAACCAACTTACAGCTGGGTAGGGGACCAGAGGCGTTCGAGCCACACCCACCCATTTATCTCAGTCACTAACTGAGGGGATGATTAGGGAAGTGTCACTGGTCGCTGGCCGGCTCTTCCCCCTCCCCCGGCCGTCTGGAACCTTCGCGGTGATTCACTAAAACGAGAGGCTTCGAGAAACAGTAATATCCCTATAAAGGGGGCTGCAGTGAGTGAGTTCAGTCAGTGCTTGGCAAGCAGCGTAAGAGCGCCGTGCTAGTGAACGGACGAGAAGACTGTGTACGTCCATCGGAAGAGTGTACGTAACTGTGAGCGTGCAGTGGAACTGTAACGGACGAACTGGTGAATCGTAATTGTGTGCATTACGTAATTCTGTGTAATTAGCAAGTGTTCAACTGTAAGTCGGTGGAAATAAAGAACAGTTTGAGTTTGTGCAATTGGACTTTTAATTTCACGAACCTACAAAGTCACAATATTGTTGCGTATAAGGTCTGAACAAGATTTGGGAAATATTTTAATTATTGGAGGTTCACATTTCATTTTGGGGTAAACTCCAGGCTTTAGCAGGAATTAACAAGTTGAGAAAGGCTGGATGACTCAGTGATCAGAGTAAGCAGTGGTATTGACCTGCCAGCTCATATGTTTTCTGTTAAATCGACAGAAAAATTAAGAAGAAGCATTCTTGGGTTGCACAAGATTGCACCATAAGATATAAACCCTCTGTGAGGAACCGCGGAGTCGTATGATAGCAGACATTTTGAAAGTCAGTTCTATTTAAACGATTACAGCCAGTAAGGAAGGGTTAGTCGGATCATAGTCGGATTGTGATTAGTTAATCGATCACCAGTTGGTCAGTCAACTGGTTAGATCATTGGATGCTGCTACTCTAGTCTCATCATAGAACTTGTTAATACTTCTACAAAACTTAACTCATCAAAGTGAACCAGCCACCTTTAGTTCAGAACTCTACGATATTCTACATAAAAGGTAATATTTATTTATCATGTATTAATGGATTCAACGTCTGTCTTGATTGCACTTTGTTTGGTTTGACTTCTCCAATCTTTAAAATATATTTTGTCAATGTTATGGAGAACCCATCACTTTAATTTAACCTTACTCATGTCCCTAAACTTGGACCTGTTTAGCTCTACTATCAGCTCCCTTGTCCTTTCAGTAGCTAACCCCCAGTTGTTGATTAGGTTTGTAAGCCCTTAACCTCCCTTACAATCGTGGTTTGCAACAATATCATCCTGCCGTGCAGCACTGAGACTCCCGTCGACGTCTAACCTGAGAGAGACCAGCAGATGAGAGCTGATGTTAAATAATAATGGAGATGAAATGGAGGGACAGGAAATTCTACCTGGCGAGCAGGTAAACCCCCGAAAAAGCCAATGGGTCAGGTAAGTCAGCCACGTGAATCGAACGCAGACCTCCCATATGCGGGCCACAGACGAAATCGTCTGAGCCATCCTGCTTGGCGTAAACAGTATAACTCAAAAACTAAATATGGTTTAAATGGCAAATTTACTGTTTGGTTAGTATACGAAGATTTTCAAAAAATCCACCCACCCAGATTTACCTTTCCATGCTAGAGACGAAGGAACAGTACAAAGAATCGGTAGTTAGTGCAGCAAATGAAGCCAAACAGTTTTATTTCTAGTAATGATTATAGTCACAGTTTTGTGTGTATGTGTGCGTGTGGAAGATTTTCATGGGTGGCATTCAGAGGCCATGAACAGAATTGTTCCCAAAGGTTTTTAATTTTCAGTACTTGAACACTAGAATAATAACCATGGTTAATTTATCTGCCTGTTATACAGAGTTGCCAATTTGGAGGAAAGCAATATTATCAAGGAATGTTTTCTTTGGCAGATGAGAAGCAAATGGGGAGAGTCTTGGGCGCAAAAGGTAAGGGAACTGATGGAACAGATAGGTATGGGACATATTTGGAGAAACGAGGAGTATTATTATAGGGGCTTTTGGAAAGAGGTAGAATTAAGGCTGGAAGATTTAGATAGCCAAGTTATATTTGCCAGTATAAGGGAGAGAAGATCATTGAGGACATATAGGGAAATAAAGACAGTATGGGGGAGGAAGAAGTACATAGATGTGTGTAATAAGTTAGGGCGAGAAGAGTTTGCCTGGGCAAGGACAGGTGTTAGCAATTTGAAAGGTACTGGATATGATAAGGATACAGGGAAATACCCAATATGTGGAGAAGAGGATACAGATTGGCGTAGTATACTTTATTGTAAACAAACAAAGATATGGAGAGAACAAATTTGGCAACACAAGTGGGACAGTTTTAGGGAGGCGGGAGGTATTAATACTAAAGAAAATATTATTGGTAAAAGGAGAAAAGAATGTAAGAAATATAGGTAATATCGGGGGAAAGTTAGAGAGAACTGGTTAAGATTTATGAAGAATTACTACAATTAAGGACTGAATAACTAGAAGGAGGGATAGAAGGGAGAGGAGGGTCATCAATATACAGAAAACCAGAGGCTATGTATATTGAGACGAAGACTCGAAGCAAGCAGGTAGGAAGGGTATGTTAGATGTGAATAAGTCATTTTGTTATTGTGTGAAACAAATTTACAAATGTCAATGTATCAATACAAATATATGTAGAAGAAAGAGGAGAAATAAATACTACTTATCAGCCTGTAGTAAGAGAAGTTTGGACTTTTGTGTAGAGGTAGATCGACTAGGCTAGGAAGCAGAATGCCCACCTCTGTAGCGTAGGTGGTAGCGTGTCTGCCTCACATTCTAGCGGTCTCGAGTATAAATATCGGTCAGTGCGAGTTATCTGCATAAGGGTTTTTTCTGCGGTTTTCCCTTGTCACGATAGATGAATGGTAACTTTAAGTTCTATGTAGCCCGTACTCATCTGTACATCATTTCATTCACCGACCGATATGAATAAACGTTGGACGTTTTGCATTTTCATGAAAGATGAATGTCTGGTAACTGCTAGCTCTATGTACTTTGTACTAATTTGAACATAATTTCATTCATCGTCAGATATGACTTAAGCTGGAGGTTTTCTCTTATCCTGAAAGATGAATGTATAGTAACTCTAAGCTCTATTTACCATGTACTCATTTGAACATAATTTCATTCATCGTCAGATATGACTTAAGTTGGAGGTTTTCTCTTATCCTGAAAGATGAATGTATAGTAACTCTAAGCTCTATGTACCATGTGCTCATTTGAACATCATTTCTTTCATCGTCTGATATGACTTAACGTTGGAGGTTTTCCCTTGTCCTGAAATATGAATGTTTGGTAACTCTAAGCTCTATACACCTGTACTCATTTAAACATAATTTCATTCATCGTCCGATATGACTTAACGTTGGAGGGTTTGCCTTATCCTGAAAGATGAATGTCTGTTAATTCTAAGCTGTATGTACCCTGTGCTAATTTGAACATTATTTCATTCATTCTCCGGTATGACTTAACGTTGGAGGGTTTGCCTTACCCTGAAAGATGAATGTCTGTTAATTCTAAGCTGTATGTACCCTGTGCTAATTTGAAGATTATTTCATTCATTCTCCGGTATGACTTAACGTTGGAGGTTTTCCCTTATCCTGAAAGATGAATCTCTGATTACTCTAAGCTTTACGTACGCTACTCTTTTGAACACCATTTCATTCATCGTTCGATATGACACAACGTTGGAGGTTTCCTCTTATCCTGAAAGATGAATGTCTGGTAACTCTAAGGTCTATGTACCCTGTACTCATTTGAACATCATTTCATTGTCGGATAAGGGTTAACGTTGGAGGGTTTCCCTTATCCTGAAATATGAATGTCTGGTAACTCTAAGCTCTATGTACTCTGTACACATTTGAGAATCATTTCATTCATCGTCCGATACGACTTAACGTTGCAGAATGTTCCTTATCCGGAGAAACGAATGTCTGATAGCTCTAGGCTCTATGTACGCTGCACTCTTTTGAACATCATTTCATTCATTGTGCGATAAGATTTAACGTTGGAGGTTTTCCTTTATCCTGAAGGATGAATGGCTGGTATCTCTAAGCTCTATGTACCCTGTACTCTTTTGAACATCATTTCATTCATCGTCCACTATCACTTAAGGTTAGAGGTTTTGCCTTATTCTGAAGGTTGAATGTCTGGTAGCTGTAAGTTCTATGTACCCTGTACTCATTTGTACGTCGTTACATTCATCGTGCGATATTTATCCTGAAAGATGAAGGTCTGGTAACTCTAAGCTCTATGTATCTTGGACTCATATGAGATTGATTTCATTCTTCGTCCGAAATACAGTGTTGGAGGATGTAAATTAAAAATAACAAAAAAGTAGGGAGACCTGTCAGCTCGAAACATAATTAAATATTTTGTGTTTATGCCTCCGGGAGGATCCGCAGGAGACTAATGGCTTCAGGAACGGACAGCGTAAATGGCAGAAACCTACAAGGTTCCCAAACAGTTACTGGTTCAAATGACACTCTCTGGAGAGCCGAAAGGGGGCTCCGACATGCAAGTCGTTGTGCCACCTGCCCACCGTCAACCGACACACTGGTCCAGAGAGCCCTGTAACACGAAAGAGGGAGACAAAATGCGAGAAAATGAGAGAGAGGAGAGCCTGTTAGAAGACATATGTACCACTCAACGTTTTCACTTTTTCGAACAGGGAAAACCACGAAAAAAAGGCATTGTCATAGTGGTCGTCGACGGGGATCGAACCCGGGAAGATGACTGCTACCGCAGAGCCATTTCTCTGGGTCCCGTATGGGGTAAATAAGGAACAAGCTTCCTTGAATCAAATATCAAAAGTTTTGTAGATATAACATGTTGCATTAAGTGAAATTTGGTTTCCTGGCGAAAGGTTTTTGACCTAAGACGACCCAGCTTCAAGAGAACGCACGGTTTTGGCTTTGTCACAGTCCCAGCTGTTGGCAGTTGTTTTAAAATATCATGACGTGGTCGTGGCCACTCTTTTGTGCAATGTCTCTTTCAAAATGTTTTAAGGTCAAAGGTCACAAAATCGGTCATCCACTCGGCGCTATATGGTAAATCTGCTCCTGGAAGTTTCTCTTTTGTAGCTTACATGTAATTTGTCAGCTAAACAAGAGCGTGGGAGTTTATCTATACCATCTCTGGTGGGAGGCAACTCGATACAAAGTTACAAGCAAAGTTCCATATTGCGATTTTTCTTTAGACTTTAGGGGATGAAGAGCTGGAGCGCGGTTCAAGTTTTGCAGTTTCATACTTATATTTTGAGGAATTTTAATCTTGCTAGGTTTAGTTGCTTCTAGCCTTGGTTCAATACATGATTTGTTAGAATGCCTTTCATAAACTTATTTAGTTTTAAATATAACTTTAAAATGCAGGGTGGTTGTACATAAGTATTTGCCCGTTATTGGTCCTAACCATTCACCAGACAGTACACTGACCTCTTAGTGCTACCAAGTCACTTTCATATTAACAAAATTTCATCACTTATAGACTACAGAACTTCAGTCTTCAGTTTCTCTGTTCACAGACCATTTTCATTTATTTCTAGCATTCCACAGAAGTTTTCCCACACTTTTCAGTTGTGATTGGTCTTGTTTTTCCCACTGTCAACTCTTCGTATCTATTTGACCGTTTTCCACTAATCAATTTTTGTGCCTAAAACTTTATCTCCGAGCATTATACGAGGGCTGTTCAATAAAAATGATCATAATTTTTCGCACTAAAATTCACCCTTATTATAGTTTTTTAGCTTAATGTGAAACAAACACGCCTTAGTAGTTTCATTGTTGGTATTCCTGGTTCCCGCCTGTGAGAACCAGTCAAGTTCAGACATGTTGAGTATTGCTTAACGCTGTAATGGAGGTAACATGCGTTAAAGTTGATGTTAGGGGAAGATCCGGAGTTTCTATCAAACGTAATCACTGGTGATGAAACCTGGCTACTTCATTTTGATCCTGGGAGCAATCATCAAAAGTAAGTTGATACCGAAATTAAGAATTGCAATGTATAAAGAATCATGATGGATGTTAAAGGAATGTTGGTTCTTTGTTACAACACGTGCAAGGGCAGTTGAGTCGAATAGTAGTTTGGGTGAATAAGTTGCTTTAACAAAAGAAACGTAAGAAACAGTGTCCTTAGCAGATTTCTAAAGGATGGCACTTGACTGTATGAATAGGGCATTCTTCGGATCATTCATAATGGCGAAAAAATAGCCACAAAGGAGATCTTTGTGTGAAAAGAGGGTTTCGAGAAGGTGAAAGTCACATGTACACCC
Source organism: Mantis religiosa (assembly GCA_030765055.1). Taxonomy (NCBI): domain Eukaryota; kingdom Metazoa; phylum Arthropoda; class Insecta; order Mantodea; family Mantidae; genus Mantis; species Mantis religiosa. Next base: position 59,673,742 of record CM060960.1, read on the forward strand.
ACGCGCATCTGTGGTCATTCAGACACTTCGTGGCTGGCAAGCCATTGAAACAGTCTCCGGCGTGAGGCCGATTAGAGCAGTCTGAGGCGTGAGGGCGATTAGGGCAGTCCTCTTGTTCTGTCTTGGGCCAGGCATACCAGAAATGAGATTAACCTAATTGCTTTACCCTGAGCCACACATTATAAATTAGCTACAAATTGGCGTCCCAACGTGGAACCCTTGCCAAAATATAAAATTAGTTACAAAATGTGGAAATCTCCTTCATCACTAACACCCCCCCCCCAAAAAAGAAAAAGTGTTTGCTTCTGCTGGGAAAGTTATGGTCGTCTCATTCTTTGATATTCATGGAGTGGTTTATCAGCATGTTGTACGTGCACACACATCAGTAACTGAACAATACTACAGGTATGTTCTGAAAACATTGCAAGTCCATATCAGGCGCAAAAGACCGCATTTCCATGAAGCAGGCTGGATGCTGCACCACGACAATGTGCGGCCGCATATTGCCAATGTTGCTGAATATCTTGCAAAACTCACCCTCTCTATAGTCCTGCTTTAGCCCCATGTGACTTTTTCTATTCCCTATCTTGAAGAAACGCCTTCGTGGGAGGCATTATCCATCATCAGAAGCGGTGGTGAAGGCTGCGGAGGCGATTTTGAAGGATCTCTCAAGAAATGGTTTCCAGCATGTCTTTGAAGACTAGTACATCGCATTCAGGGGAGACTATTTTGAGAAGGACCATCAAAATTATGAGGATGAGTAAAGGTACGTTGTCAAAAACAATTGTGTTAATTCTTTATTGAACAACCCTCTTAATAATAAATTAATTCATCTTCTTTTTCCTTACAAATAGGATATCTTTCTTGTAACGTATAGATCCTCTCATTACTCAATTTACAAAGTCCCAAACGAAACCAATCTATCCCTTTTCCTTTTTTATCACACACCTTAAGGTGTAACTCCCTCCCAAATTTGGGTTTCCATTCCATGTAAAAGTTAAGTGTATTTTTATTCCTCATTTATGTATATAATATTTGCTATCCATTTATTTAGTCTATCCCTAATTATTTTCCAGCTTCCGTTATTTAATACGAGGTCTTCCTCACAATAATTTGTTGCCTTTTTTCTCAAAATAACCTCCAGAAAGGCTAATACATTTGTCATATCGATGCTCTAATTTAATTAAACATCTCTGTAGTGCAATTTATCATGGCTCTCCATAATATTTTTTATCGCATTAATGACCTCCTGTTTGCTGTGAAATCTTCGTTTTCCAAGTAGGTTTTTTTTTTTTTTTAATTTCGGGAACAGGTGGTAGTCACTGTGTGCTATATCTGGTGAATAGGGTCATATTCAAGCAATTAGAAATTTAATTCACACTGTTTTCCCATTGCAATGATTGAATGATGGGCCGAAGCATTATCATGAAAAAACAAGAATTTTTTCTTTGCCAAATGAGTTGTTTTTCTTTTCATCTCATCACTTAAATGTTTCAGTAAGCTTGCGTAGTAGACACTATTGATACTTTTTACGCTTCTCCAGAAAATCAATAAATAATAACTCTCTGTGTACCTGGTATCGCGGAAAATATTGTGTATCGGCATGGAGAAAAACTGCTATCCAACCATCCCTAAATTATACATTACAGAATACGTGGAAACAACACGTTGAAAGTGTCACCAGAAAGTATCCCAACAAAAGCATTTTCGTGCAGGCCGAAAGGTTGAAGACATTCAGGAAGACTAAAGAAAGGATGGTCAGATACATTTTGAAGCCGGAACAGGGATATATGCCTAATTCTTGAACTGCAGAAGGGAAGAAGATTTTAAAACTCATTTTTCTACTACCTCCTAGGACTAAGTAGTGACGTGTGAGGCTCGCACTGGGAACTCCCAGGTTCGATTGCTTTCCGTCACTCATTCTGACAATTGTAGAAAATAAGGTGTATTTACTATTTATCAATTATTTATACATATAAACTATTTCTCTGGTAATCGAGGTACCCAATAAGATAAGTACGTCATGAAAATTAGCTAAGTTTGGTTCTGAAATACTTCGAAGTTTCTGCAGGCAGATTTTCGCTGTCATAATGAAATAAAAAGAGAATCTATACGAGCAAATAAAAACGTTCTTCCTTTATGAATTATTTAATCGTTTATTACCTATTAATATTAATTTTAACTGAAAGAACAGGCTAAAAACAGTTTATATATTAAATAATGCATGTAAGAAAGATTAAATTATAATTTCAAAATTAAAACTGAAGTAAGGCAGTCCATAGAAGATAGAAGCAACAGTAAATATATAATAGAAGTGTTGGAACAAGTTTCATACTTACAGTGATGTAGCATACTGTTACCCAATTATCGGAAAGCATGACCAACTGACAGCTGAGGGGACCGGAGGCATTTAGGCCACGCCTACCTATTTTTCTCATGTCACTAACTGAGGGGATGATTAGGGAAGTGTCACTGGTCGCTGGCCGCCTCTTTCCCCTCCCCCCTGGCGTCTGGAACATTCGGGATTATTTTCTGAACCGCGAGACTTCCAGAAACGGCTATCTTCCCTATATAAGGCCTGCAGTGGACGAATTCATTTCAGTTCTTGGCGAGCAGCCGTAGGAGCGCCGTGCTAGTGAACGGACTGGAAGGCTGTGTACGTGTATCAGAGGAGTTGTATGTAATTGTGAGTGTAGATTGGACCTGTGACAGACGAACAGGTGAATTGTAATTGTGTGCGCTACGTAATTCTATGTAATCGGCAAGTATTCCAACTGAAATTCGGTGGAAATAAAGAACATTTTGAGTTTGTGCAATGGGACTTTTAATTTTACGAACCCACAAAGGCACAATACGAAGAAGAACAAAATATAAATAAGAAAATGCAGAAATTCATCATATTGTGGAGAACTCAGACGAACACTGAAGAACAAAGTTAGAAAACATACGCAGCCAAGATTTTATTCAACAATGGCACTAACAGTGGCAATGTGAGATCTGGATCCTAAATCAAAAAGAAAAAAACAAAATTGAAGCATTAGAAATGTACTTCCTGTAATCAGTGACATGTACAAGAGAAGAGCACATTAAAAATTAGAATATTAGAGAGGAACTAACAGTAAAACCACTTCTTCAATAAACAGAAGAACATAAGAGCAATGGACAGAGCATTTGTAATGAATGTCAGAGGATAGTTACCAAAGATGACATTGATATAATAACCTAGAGAAAAAGATCGTTTGGAAGACGAAGAAAATTTAGGGCAGAACAGATATGAGGTCGGAACAGGCAAAGACCTAATCCGTGAAGAAAGATGGTGTTGAGTTATTCTCCATGATTTATTCCTAAAGCTACGATTATATAAAGGTATTAGAGTTGTAAATAAACTCTTAAAAACTTATTCGTTTAATTTACGTCCTCCAGTCCTAAGTCATATCAGACGATGAATGAAATGCTGTCAAATAAGCCCAGAGGCCATAGAACTCACAGTTACCAGACATTCAGATTTCTGGATAAGGGGAAGCCTACAACATCAAGTCATATCAGACGATGAATCAAATGTTGCCTACAGTTACCAGACATTCATCTTTCAGAATTAGGGAAAGTCCTGGGAAAAAAAACTGATCTAGATAACTCACCCAGGCCTATATTCTAATCCGGGACCTCTAGAACTTGAGGCACACACGCTACCTCTTACACTACAGAGTCGGGTTCATGAGATATGACAAGGTGGCAAAACCCATAATAGTGAAGCAGACGTTATAAAGAAGCAGTGTCTAGACATTATATGAAAAGTTTCTAAAGCTAGTAGTTTCAGTTTTGCCATTAATATTCCACGTCGAGGGATGACCGCGCTTAACGTCGCGTCGGTCACAAGGGAGACCCAACATAAGCCAAGGAAGAGACGAACGTGGACTTTGCTCAAGTTACAAGTAGATGGCGTGCCCGAGGGAGACAAATCCTACGGCTCGTTTCCTGGTGAACATGCAACTTGTGTGAAGCGATTTGTAGAGAGTAACTTGTTGCTGGTTATTACACTCCTTCTTACTGACCTCGCACCACCTAGGACATTCACGTATGACACAAGGTGTGTCGTCATGAACGAGGACGAAACTGAAGAGTTAAGAAATCATAACAAGGATTACATATAAGAAATACGCTATGTTACTCTCACATGACTTTCTCTAATCTTGTACAAACTATTCTTACAAACATTTATTTCTCTATCTATGTATTTAATCTAACTGAATGACTTCTTAACGGCTAGACATGAATAGTTGACATTGACTAGACTCTCTAATTTGTAGGATCAACCTGCCGTTCTCTAATCTTGTATTGATGTATTTTTTTATCTTGAAAAGTGCAGAGCGATGCGCAGTGGCATCTGGACGAGTCCACCTCAGAACGGTTACAACTGGAGGGGAAGGCAGGTCAGTTGCGTAGCAGTTGCGAGCAACTAAACACGTACAGAGCTACTCGGTAACACTACAGCTTGTTTCAAAATGTACTTGTCTCCTGGTTCCAAGAGAGCATTTATAAATGTCGGCTCCTAGCAGCACATTAGGAAACAAAGTGCTACATTTAAAAACACGAGAAGTAATAACCAATATCCACAGATTTATAAAAAAGGGACAATGATCGGGGTTAGCTATAACAATATGGGGAAGGGTATCTGAGGCAACAGTTGTGTCTGAAAGCAGTTTAGGAGAGTTATTAAGGAAAGAAAAGCCATTGGTGCTAGTGCAACAACGTTTTCTCTATGCCCAGTAAACAAATATTAAGAACATCACAAATCTAATTTGGATGTTTTAATTCAGAAGTAATTAGGCGAACTATGAATAAATTTTAAAGCACAGAAAAACAAAGGCCAACTTCCAAGAAAGTGCTTATGAAGCTAAAAATTCTACTGACTTCCAAGGCAGTGTCTGAACATCAAGAAGATTCTTTTGAAGCTAGGATTATTTAAAAAACAATAAGCGTGACAGACAAATTTTAATCAAACATCGCACCTTACTTGCAAAAAGGCTTAAGTATTTACGAAGCATTCGGAGATATCGAAGTGAAGTTTATATGGTTTATATGGATGAAACTTATGTAAATACAGCACATACTGGACCATATGCCTGGAGTGAAATACGTTACAGGGACTCTGCAGCGATATTGATAGCCCGACATTTGTTTATCATGCCTGCTGGAGGAGAACAGGGTTTTGTACCAAATGCCTAAGTACTATTTAAAATCCAACAAAAGCGTGGAGATTACTACCATAGTAAGAACTACAACTTAGTTTATAAGAGCTGCAAAACTGTCTTCGAGAATGAAATTTGTTTTTAGACACCTTATGCACCGCCCTCCCCTCTCGTAATCTTACGCGTGTGACGCATTGTGGCGATAGGTGCACTATCCCCACCATAGTTGCTACTCATCCCAACCGTGCAGGATTCCTGTCAAGATAAAATAATACATTTGTACAAATTATTCTAACAAATACTTATTCCTCTATGTAATTAATCAAACTGAATAAATTCCTAACGGCTAGACATGGATATTTGGTCTTAGCTAGCCTCTCTAATTTGTCGGTCAACCTGCCGTTCTCTACTCTTGTACAAATTATTCTTAAAAACACATGCCTCTATCTATGTAATTAATCGAACTGAATAACTTCCTAAGGGCTAGACCCTGCCATTTTCTACTCTTATACAAACTATTCTTATAAACACTTATTCCTCTATGTACTTCATGTTAAACAAGATAAACGTTATCTTATTGATAAATTTCTGTAGGTACAAGGGTGTTTGGGAACACAGTAGACTGTAACTGATAGTCAAATGTTTTATAGCTACTCGCTGTGCACTAGCCTTGAAATTCCATTCACCTTGTATTTAAAAAATTCCAATTGTTTTTATAAACATGGTATGGTAATAATTTTCAGTGTTGCTCTTAAATTATACTCAAAGTAAAAGTTTTCAAAATATGTGATTCTTTTTTTTTTTTTCCAAAATCGATCTCTTGCTTCTAGTTAATGGAGATAAAGTTTTATTACAGATTTTATTGTAGATAAAAGAAGACAACGGCAATCGAGTGAGTTTTATCGATGCGTGATGTCTTTGAAACTTTATCGCCTTTGTATGACAAGATCAAACGAACGCACGGAAGTTCTTCTAAGAATGTTTTTTGCTGTGGTCCTCAAAACATGTATTTCCTTCTCTGTCTGTTATATACGTGGGAAAAAGAGTAAATTGGGAAAAGAGGTTAAATTTAAGAGTGTCTAAGTGACTCTAGCTGATTTGTTTATGTTAAGTGTCGCACCTTATTGTTTTACCTTCTTACAACTAAATCTTTGTGCCACGTGGTCACAATGCCAACTCGTGTATGAAAAAGGTAGATAGCTTTTATACTGTTGGAAATATCCATATTTTACCACTCACTGCTGCCTGCCGCTGTTGACTGCCCAGGGTTTTACGACCCCCAGGAGTATTATTCGTGATACATAATCAGGGTGCACTGGTTAATTAAGAGAAAACGGAGCGCCAGTTCCTCCAAGTGGAGATGTTCGGGATAATCATCTCTCATCCCTGGGGAGCATCATTGGACCACTGACTGTCGCCATAGTGACGTACAACTTCCAAATGCGTCACTAGCACAAGGCTTTTTACTTTATGCACTTAGGTGCTCCTCAGAAAATTTTATATGATTGCTGAAAAAGAGAATACAATAAAGAAACACATAGTATCTTTCACATAAACATAGTTAAACATTCAAAAGAAAGGATATGCAACATGGGATGCAAAATAAGTATTCGTCTGCATACTGAAAATGGTGTAGAATGTTACGGTTAGTACTTAGTAGGCCCTCCATTCCTCTTTATAATCTCTTGCATTCTCCTTGGCATAGATATCACCAAAGAGTGTGTTGTTTTCACTATAATTTTATGCCATTCCTCTATTAGAACGTTCTTTAGATCCTTTATATTAGATATCTGATGATTCTTAATATTTTTGTCGAGTATACTCCACAAATTCTCTATTGGATTCATGTCTGGGTATTGTGGTGGTGTCGACATCCATCGTGGAGTATTATACAACAGCCATATCCTTAATGCAAATTTATATTGAGGAATTAATCCTTAAAGAATTAATCCTTTTAAATACATTACTCCGGTGTATGGGTGATTTTTAATTAATTAGAGCCAACTGAAAAATTCAATGTCATGGCCGGGATTTGAACCACGGATCTACTGGTTTCCGTCCAGTCGCTCTACCTCTTAAGCTACCATGGCCAACGTGCCTTCCTGACATTAAATTCTCCAATTGACATCAAATATGAGAACCCTAGGTGGTCTACCGGGAAATATAATGAGTCAATTGGAGAATTTATGTCAGGAAGGCACGTTGGCCATGGTAGCTTAAGAGGTAGAGCGACTGGACGGAAACCAGTAGATCCGTGGTTCAAATCCCGGCCATGACATTGAATTTTTCAGTTGACTCTAATTAATTAAAAATCACCCATATACTGGAGTAATGTATTTAAAAGGATTAATTATTTAAGGATTAATTCCTCAATATAAATTTACATTAAAAATAATCAGCGATAAAAGTCCTGGTTATTAAGTACTTACAATAGTAAGTCGCCACAAGTGGTTGTCTCAAATATGAGAACCCTAAGTGGTCTACCGGGAAATATAATGAGTCAATTGTTCATAGTTCCATCAATAAAACACAATTCCCCCACACCATTTGCACCCATGCAGCCCCAGACAAGTACTGAATCGTCTCCATGTTTAACTGAAGCTGTTTTATTTTTCTCTTCAAGCTCACAATTTTTTTTTTCTTCACACTATTACTCGCTCTTTTGACTTAAGGACTTTAAATATACTCTCGTCAGTAAATACAACCTTCTTCCAGAAACCAAACCCATCGTATTTATGTTCTTTTGCAAAAGCAACTCACTTCTTTCTGTTGATTTTACTGATGTATGGTTTTGTACGGGCTGTTCGGCCTCCATACTCAGCTTCATAAAGCACGTTTCTTATAGTTTGTGCTGAGATGGACTTTCCTGTGTGTGTTTGAACTGTAATAGCAAGTTTTGGAGCACTTAGTTTAGGATTTTTCTTGGCTTTTCTAATTACCTGTCGTTTCTCCATCTCGGATAGACTACAGGACGTTCGTTTCTTGATTAATTTTCGTAAGTTTTGTTCTGAAAAATCCTGCATATAATAGTCTTCACTGAACTAGTAGGTCTTCCAATGGTTTCTCCAATTTCTTGAAAATATTTTCCTTTTTAAATAACTTGATGCAAAATTCTCTCTCTTCTATTGTAGTTTCACGACGTTTTCGAACCATATGACTTAAATAGCAGTCAACGGCTTTGAAAACAGAGATGGAACTGCCAACGACAGTGGATGAAACACAACTGCATAAGAGAAAGAAAGGCATGTGTGTTATTGAGGCACCATACCTGGGATCTTGTTTAGATTAGATTAGATTGATTTGCGTTCAGTAGGTTCACTTGTAGCCAGAAAAGGCTGTGAACATTGAACATGTCCAGAGGTATAAAGTTTAATAGCATATATATGTACAAAAGTTAACATAAGACATATATTATAGTACACAGGCAATATGAACAACATTATGGAAAACAAAGCAGGGATAATTATATATGATACAAAATCAAATACCTTTTAATTCAGCTTTCACTTGGCTTATGCCAGTACGTCTCGACCGTTTTGCAATGGATACCATTCCTGTTATTTCTTAAATACGTACACATTAAAAACAAACTTTCAATATGTATCTAAGATTTATTGGTAATGATTTGTCATTAGAACAGTTGGGTACTACTTACAGAGCTACAAAAGCATTATCAGGATAATTTGTCATTCAGATAATCTTGTACAGAATAAAAAGATTTTGAGCAAAGGTACTCTCTAACAGCATTTTTAAAAGCACCGAAATTATCAATTTTTTCTTTAAGATTATTAGAAAGTGCGCCAAATATTTTGATAGTTTCATAATGCACACCTTTCTGGAAGCAAGAAACTTTAGCACTGGGATAATGGATGTTACACTTTTGTCTAGTGTTTATTCTGTGAATTATATTATTTGTTGCAAATAAGGCACGATTGCATACAAAGAATTTTAGGATCGAGAGTTGCCCCAAAATAATATTCCGTATTCCATAATGTATAAAGTATACATAATATACTAATTTAAGTGTGTCAATAGAACTCACATTAACCAGCTCTCGGATAGCATAACAGGCAGAGCTGAGTTTAGGTAAGATATAATTTATGTGAGCTTTCCAATCTAAACATCTGTCCACTTGAAGGTCCAGAAATGTTATGCTGTCACTTGTTTACTAGACTTGTTTACTTTACTGTCATCGATTTACTAGACGAATACTTGTTTGATATCAAATGGTACTTAATTTTAAATAACGTAGAGCTGTTCACTAATTAAGCAAAATATGAACTCAAATTGTGTTTTATTTTTAAATCTGGGTATCAACAGATGTAAGAAAATAGTTATTGTCCGTTTCTTATCTACATATTTCTGATTGTGCTTGTTATATTCTATGTGTTATTATTAGAAGAATACTATTTGGAGTATCTGTATGTGTTTTGAAACACTCTTAATGCAGAAATGACATTGAGTAGTCCAAACAGGTGATTTTCTCGGTATGAGGTCTGGTGACGTCAACGTGACGTTCTTTCAGTTCTGGATTGAGCTGCTGTGGCACCCATCTTGCGGATTTTATACAGTCATGAATGATGCGATGTGCTGAACCATAACTAACGTTCATATTTTTACACAAATTGTTCATATTTTTGTACGCAAGTTACTTTAGATTTGTGACCGTGTGATTTGGTCAGCATGACCCCGTCCGCCTCGCTAGCGTAGATGGTTGCGTGTCTGCCTCACGTTCAAAAGGTCCCGAGTTCGATTCTCGGTTAGGGTGAGTTATCTGGATAAGGTTTTTCCCTTATCCTGATAAAAATGTTAGGTAGCTCTAAGCTCTATGGACCCCGAACTCATTTGAGCATCATCTCACCCATTTCATTCATGATCCGATATGACTTAACGTTGGAGGAGGCAAGAAAAAAGCATGACCCAAAAATGAAAAGTTGGTTAAATAACAAATTAGGACTTAGGTTCAGCATGTTTCAAGGGTCTCACAGAGAATTCCACCATACCAAACAGGGTGGTACTGCCATAGAATTTGCTGCCCTTGTATTTCACTTTATTTTTCTTTGCCCAGTTTACCTGTTGCAGGTTATCAGCATCGACATTGCGTGGCAGGAAAAAGGTTGCTCTGTGTAAATCTTCATCCTTGGGATCGGAGGGGCTTTCCAGGTTCCAGACTTGGATGTGTAGGCCTGCAGAGAGGAGAGGAGCCGATTGCATGGTCAGCCACGGGGACTTTAAGTTTGAAATTGTAGGGATTCTGTCCTGTACTGTCGTGCCTTGTACGTCCTGCCACCCTCTGTCTGCTCGCACCTCATCCGTTTCTCTTGAGGACGTTAAGGGACATAGTGGAAAAACACCTTCAAAGCTGGTTGTATCTTAGTACTGAGGTAGAGATGAATTAGGTAACGGAGGGGTGTGCTCGGCGAGCAATTGGATCTTTGTCTATACACTCCCAGGAGGAACGAATGAGATGAAGGTACCGCAGAAGGGGTATGAGTTTCTGAAATGGACTACGTAAATGGATGCTGCCTCGGTAGCGTAGATGGTAGAGTATCTACCTCACGTGCAAGAGCTCCCAAGTTCAAATCTCGGTCAGGGTGAGTTGCCTGGATAAGGTTTTCTACGAGGTTTTCCCTTACCCTGAAAGGCGAATTTGCCCGCCTTGGTAGCGTAGATGGTAGCATGCCTGCCTCACGTTCAAGAGGTCCCGAGTTCGAATCTCGGTCAGGGTGAGTTACCTGAATAAGATTTTTCCCAGGGTTTTCCCTTATCCTGATAGACGAATTTCGGGTAACTCTAAGCTCCATGAACCCTGGACACATTTGAGCGTCATTTTACCCATTTCATTCACCGTCCGATATGACTTAAAGTTGGAGGACGTAAAATTACAAAAAAAGCGAATGTCGGGTAAATCTAAGCTCTATGAGCCCTGGACTCGTTTGAACATCATTTCAACTATTTCATTCATCGTCTGAGGGCGTAAATTACAAAGAAAAAAGCTGTAAGTGGCGGAGTTCCCTGATATTTACCGAGTAGCGCTTGCGGAACCTACACATATCTCAGGAAAGAGGCTCGGATAATCCCCTCCAGCGGGAACGAGGAAAACTTGAGCATAGCGGAGCTGAAAAAATCTAAATTGCAAACTGCATTATCTTCCGTAGACTGATATACGGCCCCGTAGTCGTCATGTAACAAATACAGGGAGATAAAATAAGAGAAAATGGGAGAGAGAAGGAGGAGCTGACCAGGGAAAACCTTGAAAAATCCTTTGGGAGAGTGCACAGATACTAGGGATCGAGCCAGGGACCTGCCAAATGCTAGCGTTAGTATGTCCCCTTACATTGTATAACCCATGGTGGTAATGTAATGCTGAAATCCTCTCATCAAATGCAATTTCATAAACACAAAATTCATGGGTTTTCCTGTTGTGCAGTGTGCATCTGAATGAGTTGGTACTACGTATGTACGCACGTAGTTTAAACAACCTGCTTGTTTCAATACGTACGTGTCGTGATACGCATCGCCAATATCCTGTATTTACCCAGCAACACAAATAAATTCGGTTTTGCGAGTTTTAACCCTCCCCTCCTCCAAGGGCTTTGTGTCAATTAGCCCATCAATTAGCTGCCAACAGCTGCAGCATTAATCAATCAATTTGCTCAAACACTGCGACGCATACAACAATTTGATCACAAGCGCCTTGCCTTGCATGGCTATAAACGCCATCAAACGGCCCCTCTGGTCCCGGTTTGCCTTCACTTTCTCCACAGGTTACCTTTAGTAAACAGAGGAGCTATTAAATCACATCCAACTATTTGACACTGAGATTGCATAGCAAAACGTTATGCAGATTCCAGAATCCAAAATAGGTCTATGTTCTCAAAATTCTCTCCGACCTCAAGCCAGCCTAACTGGTCTGGCTGTGCTCTAAAGAACAAGATCTCAGGCCATATTTCGACAGAACAACAGTCATAGCTAAATGTTGTTTATGTTGTTTTCGAATGCTAGGCTTTGGCAATGAAGCCATTAGCTTTCTTGCTCTCCAATATTTCTGTGTAGTGGGTCCGGCAGGTAGGGCTTCACAGGTTAAAAGATGTTCTTCAGTCATTTCCTCTTCTTTGTTGTCAAATGCTAGGCTTTGACAATGAAGCCATTAGCTCTCTTGCTCTCCAATATTTCTGTGTAGTGGATCCGGCAGGTAGGGCTTCACAGGTTAAAAGATGTTGTTCAATCATTTCCTCTTCTTTGTTGTCAAATGCTAGGCTTTGACAATGAAGCCATTAGCTCTCTTGCTCTCCAATATTTCTGTGTAGTAGGTCCGGCAGGTAGGGCTTCACAGGTTAGAAGATGTTGTTCAATCATTTCCTCTTCTTTGTTGCCAAATGCTAGGCTTTGGCATTGAAGCCATTAGCTCTCTTGCTCTCTAATATTTCTGTGTAGTGGGTCTGGCAGGTAGGGCTTCACAGGTTAAAAGATGTTGTTCAATCATTTCCTCTTCTTTGTTGTCAAATGCTAGGCTTTGACAATGAAGCCATTAGCTCTCTTGCTCTCCAATATTTCTGTGTAGTGGATCCGGCAGGTAGGGCTTCACAGGTTAAAAGATGTTGTTCAATCATTTCCTCTTCTTTGTTGTCAAATGCTAGGCTTTGACAATGAAGCCATTAGCTCTCTTGCTCTCCAATATTTCTGTGTAGTGGATCCGGCAGGTAGGGCTTCACAGGTTAAAAGATGTTCTTCAGTCATTTCCTCTTCTTTGTTGTCAAATGCTAGGCTTGGCAATGAAGCCATTAGCTCTCTTGCTCTCCAATATTTCTGTGTAGTGGGTCCGGTAGGTAGGGCTTCACAGGTTAAAAGATGTTCTTCAGTCATTTCCTCTTCTTTGTTGTCAAATGCTAGGCTTTGGCAATGAAGCCATTAGCTCTCTTGCTCTCCAATATTTCTGTGTTGTGGATCCGCCAGGTAGGGCTTCACAGGTTAAAAGATGTTCTTCAGTCATTTCCTCTTCTTTGTTGTCAAATGCTAGGCTTTGGCAATGAAGCCATTAGCTCTCTTGCTCTCCAATATTTCTGTGTTGTGGATCCGCCAGGTAGGGCTTCACAGGTTAAAAGATGTTCTTCAGTCATTTCCTCTTCTTTGTTGTCAAATGCTAGGCTTTGGCAATGGAGCCATTAGCTCTCTTGCTCTCCAATATTTCTGTGTTGTGGATCCGCCAGGTAGGGCTTCACAGGTTAAAAGATGTTCTTCAGTCATTTCCTCTTCTTTGTTGTCAAATGCTAGGCTTTGGCAATGAAGCCATTAGCTCTCTTGCTCTCCAATATTTCTGTGTTGTGGATCCGCCAGGTAGGGCTTCACAGGTTAAAAGATGTTCTTCAGTCATTTCCTCTTCTTTGTTGTCAAATGCTATGCTTTGGCAATGAAGCCATTAGCTCTCTTGCTCTCCAATATTTCTGTGTTGTGGATCCGCCAGGTAGGGCTTCACAGGTTAAAAGATGTTCTTCAGTCATTTCCTCTTCTTTGTCGTCAAATGCTAGGCTTTGGCAATGAAGCCATTAGCTCTCTTGCTCTCTAATATTTCTGTGTAGTGGGTCTGGCAGGTAGGGCTTCACAGGTTAAAAGATGTTCTTCAGTCATTTCCTCTTCTTTGTTGTCAAATGCTAGGCTTTGGCAATGAAGCCATTAGCTCTCTTGCTCTCCAATATTTCTGTGTAGTGGATCCGGCAGGTAGGGCTTCACAGGTTAAAAGATGTTCTTCAGTCATTTCCTCTTCTTTGTTGTCAAATGCTAGGCTTTGACAATGAAGCCATTAGCTCTCTTGCTCTCCAATATTTCTGTGTTGTGGGTCCGGCAGGTAGGGCTTCACAGGTTAAAAGATGTTCTTTAATCATTTCCTCTTCTTTGTTGTCAAATTCTAGGCTTTGGCAATGAAGCCATTAGCTCTCTTGCTCTCCAATATTTCTGTGTAGTGGGACCGGCAGGTAGGGCTTCACAGGTTAGAAGATGTTCTTCAGTCATTTCCTCTTCTTTATTGTCAAATGCTAGGCTTTGACAATGAAGCCATTAGCTCTCTTGCTCTCCAATATTTCTGTGTTGTGGGTCCGGCAGGTAGGGCTTCACAGGTTAAAAGATGTTCTTTAATCATTTCCTCTTCTTTGTTGTCAAATTCTAGGCTTTGGCAATGAAGCCATTAGCTCTCTTGCTCTCCAATATTTCTGTGTAGTGGGACCGGCAGGTAGGGCTTCACAGGTTAGAAGATGTTCTTCAGTCATTTCCTCTTCTTTGTTGTCAAATGCTAGGCTTTGACAATGAAGCCATTAGCTCTCTTGCTCTCCAATATTTCTGTGTAGTGGGTCCGGCAGGTAGGGCTTCACAGGTTAAAAGATGTTCTTTAATCATTTCCTCTTCTTTGTTGTCAAATTCTAGGCTTTGGCAATGAAGCCATTAGCTCTCTTGCTCTCCAATATTTCTGTGTAGTGGGACCGGCAGGTAGGGCTTCACAGGTTAGAAGATGTTCTTCAGTCATTTCCTCTTCTTTGTTGTCAAATGCTAGGCTTTGACAATGAAGCCATTAGCTCTCTTGCTCTCCAATATTTCTGTGTTGTGGGACCGGCAGGTAGGGCTTCACAGGTTAAAAGATGTTCTGCAGTCATTTCCTCTTCTTTGTTGTCAAATGCTAGGCTTGGCAATGAAGTCATTAGCTCTCTTGCTCTCCAATATTTCTGTGTTGTGGGTCCGGCAGGTAGGGCTTCACAGGTTAAAAGATGTTCTTTAATCATTTCCTCTTCTTTGTTGTCAAATTCTAGGCTTTGGCAATGAAGCCATTAGCTCTCTTGCTCTCCAATATTTCTGTGTAGTGGGACCGGCAGGTAGGGCTTCACAGGTTAGAAGATGTTCTTCAGTCATTTCCTCTTCTTTGTTGTCAAATGCTAGGCTTTGACAATGAAGCCATTAGCTCTCTTGCTCTCCAATATTTCTGTGTTGTGGGTCCGGCAGGTAGGGCTTCACAGGTTAAAAGATGTTCTTTAATCATTTCCTCTTCTTTGTTGTCAAATTCTAGGCTTTGGCAATGAAGCCATTAGCTCTCTTGCTCTCCAATATTTCTGTGTTGTGGGTCCGGCAGGTAGGGCTTCACAGGTTAAAAGATGTTCTTTAATCATTTCCTCTTCTTTGTTGTCAAATGCTAGGCTTTGGCAATGAAGCCATTAGTTCTCTTGCTCTCCAATATTTCTGTGTTGTGGATCCGCCAGGTAGGGCTTCACAGGTTAAAAGATGTTCTTCAGTCATTTCCTCTTCTTTGTTGTCAAATGCTAGGCTTTGGCAATGAAGCCATTAGCTCTCTTGCTCTCCAGTATTTCTGTGTAGTGGGTCCGGCAGGTAGGGCTTCACAGGTTAAAAGATGTTGTTCAATCATTTCCTCTTCTTTGTTGCCAAATGCTAGGCTTTGGCATTGAAGCCATTAGCGCTCTTGCTCTCTAATATTTCTGTGTAGTGGGTCCAGCAGGTAGGGCTTCACAGGTTAAAAGATGTTCTTCAGTCATTTCCTCTTCTTTGTTGTCAAATGCTAGGCTTTGGTAATAAAGCCATTAGCTCTCTTGCTCTCCAATATTTCTGTGTAGTGGGTCCAGCAGGTAGGGCTTCACAGGTTAAAAGATGTTCTTCAGTCATTTCCTCTTCTTTGTTGTCAAATGCTAGGCTTGGCAATGAAGCCATTAGCTCTCTTGCTCTCCAATATTTCTGTGTAGTGGGTCCAGCAGGTAGGGCTTCACAGGTTAAAAGATGTTGTTCAGTCATTTCCTCTTCTTTGTTGTCAAATGCTAGGCTTGGCAATGAAGCCATTAGCTCTCTTGCTCTCCAATATTTCTGTGTAGTGGGTCCAGCAGGTAGGGCTTCACAGGTTAAAAGATGTTCTTCAGTCATTTCCTCTTCTTTGTTGTCAAATGCTAGGCTTTGGTAATAAAGCCATTAGCTCTCTTGCTCTCCAATATTTCTGTGTAGTGGATCCGGCAGGTAGGGCTTCACAGGTTAAAAGATGTTCTTCAGTCATTTCCTCTTCTTTGTTGTCAAATGCTAGGCTTTGACAATGAAGCCATTAGCTTTCTTGCTCTCCAATATTTCTGTGTTGTGGGTCCGGCAGGTAGGGCTTCACAGGTTAAAAGATGTTCTTTAATCATTTCCTCTTCTTTGTTGTCAAATGCTAGGCTTTGGCAATGAAGCCATTAGCTCTCTTGCTCTCCAATATTTCTGTGTTGTGGATCCGCCAGGTAGGGCTTCACAGGTTAAAAGATGTTCTTCAGTCATTTCCTCTTCTTTGTTGTCAAATGCTAGGCTTTGGCAATGAAGCCATTAGCTCTCTTGCTCTCCAATATTTCTGTGTAGTGGGTCCGGCAGGTAGGGCTTCACAGGTTAAAAGATGTCCTTCAGACATTTCCTCTTCTTTGTTGTCAAATGCTAGGCTTTGCCAATAAAACCATTTGCTCTCTTGCTCTCCAGTATTTCTGTGTAGTGGGTCCGGCAGGTAGGGCTTCACAGGTTAAAAGATGTTCTTCAGTCATTTCCTCTTCTTTGTTGTCAAATGCTAGGCTTTGGCAATGAAGCCATTAGCTCTCTTGCTCTCCAATATTTCTGTGTAGTGGGTCCGGCAGGTAGGGCTTCACAGGTTAAAAGATGTCCTTCAGACATTTCCTCTTCTTTGTTGTCAAATGCTAGGCTTTGCCAATAAAACCATTTGCTCTCTTGCTCTCCAATATTTCTGTGTAGTGGGTCCGGGAGGTAGGACTTCACAGGTTAAAAGATGTTCTTTAATCATTTCCTCTTCTTTGTTGTCAAATGCTAGGCTTTGCCAATGAAGCCATTTGCTCTCTTGCTCTCCAATATTTCTGTGTTGTGGGTCCGGCAGGTAGGGCTTCACAGGTTAAAAGATGTTCTTCAGTCACTTCCTCTGCTTTGTTGCACAGAGGACAATTTGGACTTGTATATATTCCTATTCTGTGTAAGTGTTTGGCCAAATAATCATGTTCCGTAAGTAATCTAAAATTTGCTACTGCAGCTTTACGTGGGATTTCTGGAATAATTTCTGGATTTTTAAATAAAATGTTCCAGTTTTTATCTTTGGCTTTGTTAGATACTGATTGTTTTTGTTTGTTTTTATATTTATTTTTGACTAATCTTTTTATGGATGTAAAGGGTGAGTTTTTACTTTAGTTCTGAACTAAATTTGCACCATTTTTGGCAAGAAAATCAGCTGATTCATTTCCAGCAATTCCAAAATGCGCAGGTATCCAATGTGATTTAATTATTTTCTGTAGTTTTTGAAGTTGTTGGATCATTTTGTGACATTCTTTAATTTGGATTGACCTCATTTTGTATGAAATTACTGCACATAATGCTGCTTTTGAATCAGAAAGTATGACAGCATTTTTGAATTGATCATAGCTAAATCTCAAGTTATAACACTTCCTATTTTTTCAGGACTGAGACCAAATAGGAGCTTCCGATTTTTTTTAAAAAAATACACGTGGACTCTGTGAATGCGTGACAGAGATGGTACCACTGTACAGTGCTTAGAATTCTAGTGGCACTGACAAGAGTTAGGACCAGGGGTGGCCGGGGAGGCATTATATTGACGGTGCCATAAATAAATAAAATAAATAAATAATAAATGAATAAATAAATAAGGGTTGTTGAAATATAAATATGTGTACCAATTTCGAAAGATTTAGGTAATATTATCAATAATCCATCCTATTTTGTAATATAGTTTACCAAAATGGAACGTACAGGGAAACGGAAATATATATAATTAAATACGTACTCCTGTTACGCTCAGGTGTAACGAGTACAGTAAACGTTTGATAATACAATTCACGGAGAATGTGATACGAAGTGTTCGTGTGCGATTTCGCGACAGAGAGACAGTTAAGTGCCGTGCTTTACTGCCCTTTAGCGGATAAAGCGTAAGTTATGCGCCAGAGAAACCTCGGCTCCACCTTCTTCCATAAGAAGCCGTGTATAAGCAGACATCCTAGCCCTTAACACAAGGCACTTATGAGTGTAGATGGTGGCGTTCTGAAATCGGCGCCAAGCCACGGAAAACAACCAGGACAGAGCGCTTGCGTTTAACGCACCTATTCACACGAGGAAGCAGGTACTCAGAAACAATCTTTTCTGCGCAATTCCTACACACTTCTCTTTCTTTCGTTTTCATGCAGTTGGTGCCATGGCAACGCGGCACTACCTCATAAGCCGCCCCTGGTTAGGACTTGTTTTTGATACTTAAAATGGCGACGTTTTCATTGCAAAAACAGCGTGTAATCATTCGTTTTCCCATTTTCGTAGTGTGACACCTATTGAAAATCTTCGCCAGTTGAGTGAGACATATGGTGATGGTACCATAGATGTGTCTATGTGCGTTCCTGGGTGCGACAGTTCAATGAAGACAGAACATAGCCTGTCAACAAACCAAGACTGTTACAGACATCACCTCCAAAATTGCCATTTCCATGTGATCTGTGCACACAATCCTGTATGAAGATCTGAACATGCTCAATCAGCGATCCTCCAAAATAACGTTCTCCACTCGTTAGATCATGTCGTCAGACCGGCTGGTGCGAGGCCATGACTGTCGTGGTTATGCAGATTCCAGAATCCAAATCAGGTCTATGTTCACAAAATTCTCTCCGACTTCAAGCCAGCATAACTGTGCTCTAAAGAACATGATCACATGTCATATTTTGACAGAACAACAGTCATAGCCATATGTCAAGATTATTGGCAATGGAATGTATGAGGGGCGTTAAAGTTATAACACCTCCTATTTTTTTCCAGGACTAGGATCAGATGGGAGCTTTCGCTTCTTTTGAAATACACGTGCACTCTTTGTGATGTCAGCACTGTACAGTTGAGATTTGGGTGCAGAGATATAGGCTTGACATAGATCACTGCCTAATCCACTGCATATTTTGGTTATGATTGGGTAGGATTCAAGGTGTTATTTGTTTGGAAAATTCCGGATGTTTGTTCACGCCCTAGCGCTGTGTCTTAAGACTATATGCTTTCTATCCTTATAAGTATTACTTGCGTGCATGTCGGTGATTTTAACATTAATCTAATAAACCCTAAAGTACAATTTTATGGAACATACAATAATATAACCTGCACAGCTACGTTTTCTATAAGGTCCGTGCCCTACATGAAAACCCGAAATTCCTTAATATTTGCATACCAATTGCTATATAACCAAGTGGATAAAGCTAACGACTCACTAGAAGAAGTTTCGGGTTAGAATCTCGCTGTATGCTAAGATACTTTTATACATAGGTACCCCAAGATAGTATCCGCGGCCTCCTGCTATTCCTCACCTTTAAACTCATAGAGGCTGCAACTTATGCTTGTTTGCTGACGACACTGCTGTAAAAGCTACACATAAACGACACGCTACCAAGATGCAATAAGCTCAGTGTTATGCTGATATGCTTTCCCCTGGGTTTGCTGCCTGGCGTCTATAGATAAAGGACATTAAGTCCCAGGCTGTCATTTTCACCAAACGAACACTTCAGGACGCCTCAAATATTCCAGTAACAGGAGAAGAAGTACAATGGTCCACTGAAGCAACCTTTCTATGACTCATCCTAGATATGAGCCTTACGTGAAAGGCCAACATATGAGGGTGTCCGTAAAATAAGGTCTCCAAAGTGCTGAAGCCATGAGGAACGCTATTAGGCGAGATCTGGCAACACTGGCGTGTAGTTTGGTTTCACCTCTTCAAATCCCCACCACAACGAACCCGTTGTGGTTGGGCAGCCGTTTCCGATGGAGCTTCCTATCACTTCCACCGCCAAGTGTGAGTTGCGTACAGTGATCCGTTTTCTGAGTGCCAAGGACACTGCCCCCACTGAAATTCATCGTCAGTTATGCGAAGTCTATGGGCCACAGTGTATGGACGTCATAAACGTGCGATAGTGGCGCACGTACATACGTCCATGATGAACAGCGTTCTGGTCGGCCTTCGGTTTCAGCCGAAAAAATTGCAAAAGTGGAGCAAGAAATGCTTAAAGTTCGGCATGTGGCAGTTCGCGAGCTGTGAAGTCACTAAGACTACGATTGACAAGCTTATGACAAGGTGTGTGCGAGGTGGAACCCCAAAATGCTTACCGAAGACCATAAACGGCAATGTGTTGAAGTGTGACATCCTCACCCATCCCTCCTACAGTTCAGACTTAGCACTTAGTGATTATCATCTGTTTCCTGAGTTGAAGTCCCTGGATGGAACACATTTCCAGACCGACAATGATTTGAAAAACGAGGTTGAGGGCTACCTGCGCAACTTGGCGGGAGAGTGCTATGACAAGGGTATACAAAAACTGCCACAGCGCACGCAAAAGTGCATCGATCACAATGGTGATTACGTTGAAAAATAGCGGTAAGTTCCGCCTTTCCATCAATGTAACATTCATTGACAATAAACTTGTTTTCTATATTAAATAAAGTTGGAGACCTTATTTTGCGGACTCGCCTCGTAAGAACACTGACCAACAAAGTAAATAGAAGAATGGCAATGCTATACTTGTTATGCAATAGGAAATCATCAATGCCACTGAAGATCAAGATCCTCCTCTACAAACAGGTTCTAAGATCTGTAATCACATACGCCTGCAAATCTGGACAACCGACGCTGGACAACCGTTACCTTCGAACTGCACCTTCGGCCGATTGGTATATTTCCAACGAAAACATCCATTCAGAACTCTCCTTTCCCAAGTTAATTGACTATATGGTACATCTCTTCCACGGCTTTTCCTGCCAGCCTCAATAACGTCATCAGAGGCCTCGGGGAATGCGATCTTGACCCCGGGGAGAGATAAAAGACACACACACTTGTGCTAGGACCACCGTAAATGTCATACGCACTTGCAACCACATATCCCCATACGCAACTACATTCTAAGCTGCTTCAACTCCCAATGCCTTAAATAAAATCCTTCGCTGTACACAGGCATTTAACTACCTTCAGTTTTTAAACAACCACACCAATGCCAGCAAGAGACAGTGTCTCGCTATGGCAAACTCGAAGATCTCTCCTCTTCGGAGAAGGGTCAACCTTCATCGACACCTCAATGGCTGTGTTTTACATACCGTGGTGACGGAAACAATTTTTCACCTGTCCCGAAGCCCGAGAGCTTTAACAAAATGTCCGGACTGCTAGGAAATCATAAGATTTCAAAATAGTAAGGATCGAAGTAAATCCTGAATAACATTTTCAGTTAAGAATAGGGATACTTCAGAAATAGATCTGCAGCTTCATTTATTGCCACTATAACGTTTATTGGTGCTATTGTATTTAAAATAATTCTCCATTCACTAACCCTACCGCAGGCCTTCACCTCTCGCCAACACTAGGAGCAGAAATAAAGAATACGTTTTTATTGCATTGGAAAGGCATGATTTAAGACCTCCTTAATCCAAAAAGTAGTACGTAAAATGTGTCTACTTGCCAATGTTCGTGAACAGCATAACTCAAAAAGGAAAAATTGATTCAATACCAAACTTAGTCTTCCAAGGATCTGGAAATTAATAGTTCTTTCACACTGGCCGTGTGTAGACTAAAGTATGGAAAGATAAAGTCATACTGAAATATTCAATGCCATAGCCGGGATTTGAACCACGGATCTTCTGGTTGCCATCTAGCCGCTCTAACCATTAAGCTACTGTGGCCAACATGCCAATATAACATTAAATTCTCCAACTGACTCGTGCTTTTCCCGGTAAACCACTTAGGAGTTTTCATAAACACACGAGACAACTACCTTAATGGCGACTTAAAGCACGTAAGTACTTTAAGTGGTTGACTGAAAAAAGCACGAGTCAGTTGGAGAATTTAACGTCATGTCGGTGCGTTGGCCATAGTAGCTCAAGGGTTAGAGTGGCTGCACGGCAACCAGAAGATCCGTGGTTCAAATCCCGGCTATGGCATTGAAGTTTTCAGTCTGACTCCACCTTTCCATACTTCCAAGGATCTGACATGGAGCATTTTAAGAAAATTCTACCCATACCTGGAAATTTTGCAAAATGCTTTATACTCAAAAACGTGTCTAACGGTTTTAATTAAATTGCTATATGATTAACGTACGAGAAACTAAAAGTATTTCGCTTGCATTTTCTGAGAATTTCCTCAGAAGTCCTCTTCGTTCTGGATGACTTTTGTATAACTGGTAAACCGTAAGAGATAGACAAAATATTACCACAGAAAAATGTAGATCTCTTTAGATCACACAATTTATGTGTCATATACAGTAGAACTTCGTTTAGACGTATTAGCTGGGACCAGGGCCGATCCGAGTTAATGAAAATCCGGATAATACAGAGAATAATGGAAAGACGATAAAATACACGTACAACATCCCCGAAATACTTTAATGGAGTTTATAAATTACCATCGGTCCACTTCCACCTAACAGCACGCACTGTATGTGCAGTAATATCCTATATATTTGTACTGTACTACATACTAGTCGGTA
Organism: Mantis religiosa; assembly: GCA_030765055.1. Lineage (NCBI taxonomy): Eukaryota > Metazoa > Arthropoda > Insecta > Mantodea > Mantidae > Mantis > Mantis religiosa. Next base: position 59,696,438 of record CM060960.1, read on the forward strand.
GTAAAAAAGGCAGCGAGCTTCTGCTGTCTCAGTTTAGTGTATCGCTTATCTCACATCCGCTTTAACATTAGAAGTGTATTTGTCTTGGCTTTCGAAATAAAGCATCAATTCTCTACGTTTGTTACTGCTTGTCCTTGGGTCATAACAGTAACGAGCGTCTGCTGTCTCAGTTTAGTGTATCGCTTATCTGATATCCACTTTAACTTTAGAAGTTAATTTGTCTTGACTCTCGAAATAAAGCATCCATTTCTCTATGTCTGTTACTGTTTGTACGTGGGTCATATCAGCAGCGAGCTTCTGTTGTCTCAGTTTGGTGTATCGCTTATCTCACATCCGGTTTAACATTAGAAGTTCATTTGTCTTGACTGTCGAAATAAAGCATCAATTTCTCTATGTTTGTTACTGCTTGTACGTGGGTCATAACAGCAGTGAGCTTCTGCTATCTCAGTTTATTGTATCGCTTATCTGACATCCACTTTAACATGAGAAGTTCATTTGTCTTGACTCTCGAAATGAAGCATCAATTCTCTATGTTTGCTACTGCTTGTGTGTGTATCATAACAACAGCGGGCTTCTGCTGTCTCAGTTTAGTGTATCGCTTATCTCACATCAGCTTTAACATTAGAAGTTCATTTGTCTTGACTCTCGATATGCATCATTTTCTCTATGTTTGTTAATGCTTGTGTGTAGGTCACATCAGCAGCGAGCTTCTGTTGCCTCAGTTTTGTGTTTCGCTTATCTCATGTCCGCTTTAATATTTGAAGTTCATTTGTCTTGACTCTCGAAATAAAGCATCAATTTCTCTATGTTTGTTACTGATTGTGTGTGGGTCATAACAACAGCGAGCTTCTGCTGTCTCAGTTTAGTGTATCGCTTATCTGACATCCACTTTAACATTAGAAGTTAATTTGTCTTGTCTCTCGAAATAAAGCATCAAATTCTCTATGTTTGCTACTGCTTGTACGTGGGTCATTACAGAAGTGAGCTTCTGTTGTCTCAGTTTAGTGTATCGCCTATCTCACAGCCGCTTTAATATTTGAAGTTCATTTGTCTTGACTCTCGAAATAAAGCATTAATTTCTCTATGCTTGTTACTGCTTGCACGTGGGTCATAACCACAGCTGGTTCATCAATACTGCCTGAATGTTATTTATTTTCATTTTCAGTAACACTGCATAATCAACAATGTCTTTCTCTGTAACCGGTTTATAACCTCCGTCATTGTTAATGTCTTCATCAACATGGGAACAGCCATTGATGTAAAAATTGTATAAAATGTTCTTCGATTATTTATGATTCTTCTTCGATATATTTTTCTGGCAAGACACAGATATCAGGCCACAACTCTTTCCATGACTTTATCAAAGTTTCTCTTCCAACCTGGTCCCAAGCAGGTGGGGTGAGTGTAATAAATTCATTCGCTGGTAAGAGAATTCTAGTATATTACTTTTTTCTTCAAAACTAGTCTATTAGTGAGGCTTTAATATATATAGTTCTACTTTAATAATAACATTAAGATCAAATTTGAGAAACACTTGTTCTACTCTGTGAGTGATACGCCACTGTATAATAGCTTGGTGATGCTTTAACATCTGACAGAAATGATAAATGCAATGGGATGTCATGCCGAAGGGCTTAACAATGCGATAAAAATACCTCCTTGGTTAAGTTTCATTAGAGCATTCCTTTGAGTTTATAATTTAGTTTGTTTCATTAACTCGACCTCTTTGCTCTAGAGCATCTCCTCACCATCTTCTGCTTCTTTAATTAATTTAAACTGTTTCCCACTCGTCCTTACTTTACGAGTGATTTGTTTTCTTTTTTCCTTCCTTCAGCTGACAGGTTAAGTAAAAGGACTCTTTCTGTCTGATTTGTCTCTTATCTACAATGCTTAGTTTCTCTATTAGGAAAGTGTGAATGAATTAATTTATTGTATTTATTTACACAAATCTACATTTCCTTTAGAAAGCTTATGTTATGCGCTGGCCTACTCCAGAAACAGACCGAAGGGTTTTAAGTGTACTTTAAAATCAACAGCCCTATATCATTAGATGTACTGGCATGTAAGACAACTCCTGCAGGACAAAATGACATCCACACTCCCATTTATACTTCCATTCTCTATGGAGGATAGTGAGTAATACTGTGAAGCAAATATAAGTTGTCGAGCAAAGAGTTCCACGTTGAGGCGACAGTTTGATACAATTTTGTTTAGCTCAGAGTAAAGCAATGAGGTTTCGCACAGGGTACGCGTGAGTATGTATGAGAAGAATAGTTTTAATGACACTGGAATGCCAGTTTCAAACTGGTTTAATGACTGCTTCTTTTATCAGAACATCAAACTTGAAGTTGCAGACCAAGGGTTACCAATATCACTGTTTAGAGTTACTGTTTATGAAATGTTTATTACTCGATAAATTTTAATTCGTTCTTCACGTATATATGAACCGACAAATATATTCACTCATCGCTTCTGGACTGCCCTCGACCAAGACAGAAGAAGAGGACTTCCTTAATGGCTTGCCAGCTACGAACTGAAAGTCCCTACTGGTCACAGCTGCGCGTGGGTGTGTTTGACTTTCACTTTCTTGAAGCCCATTATTCAACCAAAGATTCCCTTTGTGACTATTTTGTCATGCCATTATAAAGGGTCCGAAGAATGCCCTATTCACAAAGTCAAGTGCTACCCTTTAGAACTCTGCTAAGGAGACTGTTTCTTGCATTTCTTTTGTTAAAACCACTATTCAACCCCGTTGCTATTCAACTCGACTGCACCTGCACGCGTTCCACACAAATATACATTCTTTTGAAATCCATCATGATTCTTTACTGTTTTTTTGAGTCCAGAGGTTCTACTCCCATTAGTCTTGAACCCGTAGGAACAAGACCCGGGCCTCTTACAACCAGGGAGTTATCCGAACTGCCCCAAAGGGTGCTCGGCGTCCTCCGTGGGGCTTTCCATAGGACAAGACCTTGGTAACAAATAAGGCCCCCCATCTGGTCCTAGGATACAAGACGGGATGGAAGTGGATACGCCACTTACGCCAGCCAACACCAAAGGTGAAGGCTACCGATGTGACCTCTGTGGATCCGCCTAGCGATCTAGCACACCTTCTACTAGCTTCGCAGGCTAGTACCCGGGAGAATTAATGGCTTCCCTCAACCCCGTCCGAAGACGTACCCGATTCCCACGGGTATCGGGAACACACTGCCCCCTCGTGACCAACCTAATCCGAACAACTCCCAGAGGGAGGGGCTCAGATGTTCGGCCCGAGGTTCCTCTAGTAGCATCAGAGGTACCACGAGTGCTAATTTCGGTATCAACTGATTAAAAGAAGAAAAAAACAGAAATTGATTCAGGGCCTTTAGATTTAAACGCTAGCATACTAACCACCGTACTACAATTGCAACGTTTAAAAATGTTGGACGTGGTTATGTGTCTCTGTCTACTAAATACCAAAACTGAGTAGTGAAGTTCTACATCTTCAAGAAACTTCTTCCACCTCTAATTACCCATTAAAAATGTTTATCCGACATTTTGATTTTCCCAAAATTACCCCTAAAAGTGTGATTGATTTACTATGTGTTTAGTGTTCGTCTCCATGGCGTAGTAGCTTACTAAGCGGGAGGACCGGTTTCGATTCCCAGTGCCGGCGTTGACACCATCTCACGCTGGGAAGCCTTGTCCGGAATTCACTCAGCCTCGTGAGATACCTAGCGGTTAAGCAATTGAGGAGCTACTTGATGGTGAAAAAGCGGCTCCAGACTGCAAAGACTACTTACACCGGCCTCAAGGGATTCAAGGTACTAAGCACACTCCACCAATCAGAATAAGTACCCCGCTCATGACGCCCGTTGTATTCAGAGGTGGCCGGTTATCGTACTGTAGTGCCACGAGGTATAATTTAGTTTATATATGGAAATTAATTGTTTTTTCACACTGGCTGTGTGTAGGCTAAATTGTGGAAACGTAGAGTCGGACTGAAAAATTCAATGCCACAGCCGGATTTGAACCACAGATCTTCTGGTTTCCGTCCAGCTGCTCTACCATTGAGCTTTTTATGGTCAACGACATTAAATTCTCCAACTGACCCGACTGTGGCATTGAATTTTTCGGTCTGACTCTACGTTTCCACAACTTAGTACATATATATACACACATACACACACACATATGTGTGTGTGCGTGTGTGTGTGTGTGTGTGTGTGTGTGTGTGTGTGTGTGTGTGTGTGTGTGTGTGTTTAAGATAATTTTATGACAAGAGAATTTTATGGCAATGTCCTCTTCCATCACTTTTGCATAACTGTTAAAACGTTAGTTACTCGATTTTTATCTCTTGATCATACAAAGAGAACGCAATTACAAAGGCATCCATAGCGACTTCCTTTAAAATATTTGAATATCACTTAAAGTCTGTTGTATTTGTATATTTTCTTCTACCTGCAAGAAAATTAGCAATAAGATAATGTTTATCTCGATTAACACGAAATAAATACAGGGATAAATGTAGGAACAGTTTGCACAAGATTAGAGAACGGCAGGTTGGATCGACAAATTAGAGAAGCTAGTAAATGTTAACTATTCATGTCTAGCCTTTAGGAAGTTATTCAGTTCTATTAATTACATAGATAGGGAATAAGTGTTTGAAAGAATAGTTTGTACAAGAGTAGAGAACGGCAGTTCAGACCGACAAATTAGAGAGGCTAGCCAAGGCCAACTATTCATGTCTAGCCTTGAGGAAGTTATTCGGTTCGATTAATTACATAGATAGAGGAATAAGTGTTTGTAAGAATAGTTTGCACAAGAGTAGAAAACGGCAGGTTGGACCGGCAAATTAGAGAGGCTAGTCAAGGTCAACTATTCATATCTAACCTTTAGGAAGTTATTCAGTTCGATTAATTACATAGATAGAGGAATAAGTGTTTGTAAGAATAGTTTGTACAAGAGTAGAGAACGACAGGTTGGACCGACAAATTAGAGAGGCTAGCCAAGGTTAACTATTCATATCTAATCTTTAGGAAGTTATTCAGTTCGATTAATTACATAGATAGAGGAATAAGTGTTTGTAAGAATAGTTTGTACAAGAGTAGAAAACGGCAGTTCAGACCGACAAATTAGAGATGCTAGCCAAGGTTAACTATTCATATCTAACCTTTAGGAAGTTATTCAGTTGGATTAATTACATAGATAGAGGAATAAGTGTTTGTAAGAATAGTTTGTACAAGAGTAGAGAACGACAGGTTGGACCGACAAATTAGAGAGGCTAGCCAAGGTTAACTATTCATATCTAACCTTTAGGAAGTTATTCAGTTCTATTAATTACATAGATAGGGAATAAGTGTTTGAAAGAATAGTTTGTACAAGAGTAGAAAACGGCAGTTCAGACCGACAAATTAGAGAGGCTAGCCAAGGCCAACTATTCATGTCTAGCCTTGAGGAAGTTATTCGGTTCGATTAATTACATAGATAGAGGAATAAGTGTTTGTAAGAATAGTTTGCACAAGAGTAGAAAACGGCAGGTTGGACCGGCAAATTAGAGAGGCTAGTCAAGGTCAACTATTCATATCTAACCTTTAGGAAGTTATTCAGTTCGATTAATTACATAGATAGAGGAATAAGTGTTTGTAAGAATAGTTTGTACAGGAGTAGAGAACGACAGGTTGGACCGACAAATTAGAGAGGCTAGCCAAGGTTAACTATTCATATCTAACCTTTAGGAAGTTATTCAGTTCGATTAATTACATAGATAGAGGAATAAGTGTTTGTAAGAATAGTTTTTACAAGAGTAGAAAACGGCAGTTCAGACCGACAAATTAGAGAGTCTAGCCAAGGTTAACTATTCATATCTAACCTTTAGGAAGTTATTCAGTTCGATTAATTACATAGATAGAGGAATAAGTGTTTGTAAGAATAGTTTGTACAAGAGTAGAGAACGACAGGTTGGACCGACAAATTAGAGAGGCTAGCCAAGGTTAACTATTCATATCTAACCTTTAGGAAGTTATTCAGTTCGATTAATTACAAAGATAGGGAATAAGTGTTTGAAAGAATAGTTTGTACAAGAGTAGAAAACGGCAGTTCAGACCGACAAATTAGAGAGGCTAGCCAAGGCCAACTATTCATGTCTAGCCTTGAGGAAGTTATTCGGTTCGATTAATTACATAGATAGAGGAATAAGTGTTTGTAAGAATAGTTTGCACAAGAGTAGAAAACGGCAGGTTGGACCGGCAAATTAGAGAGGCTATTCAAGGTTAACTATTCATATCTAACCTTTAGGAAGTTATTCAGTTCGATTAATTACATAGATAGAGGAATAAGTGTTTGTAAGAATAGTTTGTACAGGAGTAGAGAACGACAGGTTGGACCGGCAAATTAGAGAGGCTAGCTAAGGCCAACTAATCACGTCTAGCCTTGGAGAGTTATTCAGTTTGGTTAATTACATAGAGGGATAAGTGTAACAATAATTTGTACAAGACTATATAAGGTGAAATAACGTTATATTTTTGTTTGATTGTGAAATATCGACTGGTAATTTTGGTGTGAAATGTAATGCTTCGTCCACCAATAATATGCGCCAGAGAAAGTGAAAATGAACCCGCGCAAAGCCAAGGAAGACAGTAAAGGTAAACAGCAACTTGGAGGTGAAATTCCGAAAACTATAGCTATTTTATTAATCCCAAGATCTGAGCATCTGAAGTAAAGCTACATAGCAAAAGGCTTTCTACCAGGGAGCTACGCTTGAGATCCACTTTTGTTTATGATTAAGTCAACAAAACACAAACTCTCTGGAGTGTCTTCAATCAATAAGTATTCCTTGCTGAAGGAGGCTCAAAGCCATCTTCAAGATATGGCACCACGGTTCCTTGCCCAAAGAAAATTATTACTCTTTGTCGTTTCATGGAATACAGGAAGCAGATAAAGCTTTTTTTTTTACAAACTCTTCTTACGAAAGCTTATTCTGCTTACGTCTTGATATTTATATTGAAGCTGTAATTATATACTAGCTTAAAGCGACTCCTTTACTACGTACTCATAATAAGAAAGGGACTGGATTGGACTCCGTTAGGTACGCTACGGATGGGATTTAATAGCAGGTCCAAACTTGGTCTATTGTACCTATGCCTGCAAGTGGAATACCCTCGGAAGGAAGGATGAGGTGAGAGGAGAGAGAGGGTGGCCGTTCCAAGGAACTACAACAATGCAGAGGGCATGGTCCCTACACTTTACCAGCTGGAAGCTCCCGGAATGCTAGTACAATCGGCATCCCGCCCTACTGTGTTCGGAAACGGCCCCACCAGACCGTGTTCGGAGACTGTCCTATCGGAGGACGAGGGTTTACCAAGAACATATCTTTCTGCCATGCACCGTCGAGACTCCCGCCGAAACTTCTATCCTGAAAGAGACCACCAGATGAGAGATGGCATAAAATGATAATGGAGATGAATTGGAGGGACAGGAAATACGGGGATGTAATTAACCGACACAGCATTCGCCTGGCGACCCTGTAAAACCTCGAAAAACTCCATGGGTCAGGTACATCGGCCACGGAATCGAACCCGGACTTCCTGAATACGGGACACAAACGAAACTTCCTGAGCCATCCCGCTCGGTAACACGTTTTGGGATCTTTGAGTCACATAGAAAAGTAGAAAAAAACATATATGTGTGTATGAGAGAGAGAGAGAGAGAGAGAGAGAGAGAGAGAGAGAGAGAGAGAGAGAGAGAGAGAGAGAGAGAGAGAGAGAGAGAGAGAGAGAGAGAGAGAGAGAGAGAGAGAGAGAGAGAGAGAGAGAGAGAGAGAGAGAGAGAGAGAGAGAGAGAGAGAGAGAGAGAGAGAGAGAGAGAGAGAGAGGGGTAACTCGAAAATGAAACGTCAGCTAAATACAAAATCTTCAAGGGATATGTAACGAAGACATAGTAGAAAATATGCTTACCCCAAATTACTTTTCTCCTAGAAAAACTTTTGTTATTCTTTTACTTTCACACAAAAATAACTCTTAACGATTTTATTAAAATACCACATGTTTAAGATATTTTCTTTACAAATAAAATCTATATCTTGAATAGTCTGGGAAAATCCTCTGAAGTGATCTTAATTCTGAATGACTTTTACATAATTGATAACTTAATGAAAAAAAGATATTCATTGTTCGTTTTTTAATTTCCCTACTATCTGTAAGATAGTGAAATGTTGCACTTCAAACACACTCATACACATACCCAAACACAAACACACAGAGGGAGAGATAGGACTTGAACCAAGAGCTGGCTAACCGATGCCGCTTCCCAACACCCAGAAAGTCGGCAAATGGTAGCTTTCCTCAATGATGATTTGCATTTTATTTTGCACCCTCCACAAACTCTCGCCAGGACGAACGTAAATACGTCATTTAAATGCATCGCTGGAAGGCTAACAGCCTCGTTATGGGCGACAGTGTTCATCCACCGTCTACCAGATCTCAAGGACATTGAGGGTGTAACAGCGCCGCCTGGACTTTACTTGGATAGCGGGTACGACGGCCTCGTCGAGTCCAACCCAATTCGAACACTCCTTTCCCGTAGGGACGTATAAGTTTGGCCTGAAATACTATTAGTAACGTCAATGCATCACTAGTTTTAGATTCTGCAGCCTGATAGATGAGTACATCCCTGTACTTTGTGGACCATTGCACAGAGCAAAATTTCCAACACACCGGGGATCGAATATGTTGCAAGGCAAGCTCTTCAAATAGTCGTATCAAAGAGCTGGAATAAGGAAACACCCGCATAAATACATAAGGCAATCGACTGACTCGCCAATGAAGTCGCTGCCAAACACACTTGTAATATTGAAACCAATTATTTAGACAGAAGAAAATACCTGAACAACATAATGTATTGTATTCACATGACTTTCTCTGCTCTTGTACGGACTGTCTTTTATTAATTACGATGATCGAGTTACATGTTTGTACAGACAATTTTATTACATATTCCCTTGTAGGTATAAGGGGATAGAGAATACAGTAGACTTTAAGTGACAGCCATGTTTTGACACCTGATGGCTCTGCGAAGTCTTTGGCATTGTTTCCTAATTGCCTCTTTAGTCAAATCCTGAGTTTCAAACCTAAAACCATGCCAAGTTTGGAATATATATCTAAATGTCACCAAATATTGTGAGGCTAGAAGAAACATTACTTGGATGTCAGTGCTGAGAATTACGTACATGTTAGAGGCGCCTGTCTGAGACGAGCATTCCAACTGCCAAGAGCGATTGATCTATCTGTTCAACAACAGCAGACATTCTTTGTCCAAGATCTTCGACCTAGATCACACGCCAGTATGTGAGAATTCACCCGAAGAGGAGAATAAAAAGCGAAAACAGTAGAGATAGACTTCAACGACATCCCGGCCATTAACACTAATTAATGGAAGGAGTTAAGCTTCCAATGGCCACATATCTTCACAAGTGTGACAAAAAAATAAACCCCCATCCAGCATGTGAGTGGACCTTTGTATGGGAACCAGTATTGCCTATTCACAGACCCCAAAAGGACTAAACATGTATAATATCACATAGATGATGACAATTTTCAAGGAGGCAATATCTTGTGTATAAAATATTCTTATCATTTCATAAACGATCTGTCAACCTGTTCGTGCCACTTGTATTTGTTCTTCCAATATTTCTTTCCTCAGTAAATTTACAATACGTAGAGGAGAGGAGGATATTATGGAATAGTCGGGAAATATGGAATACCAGGATATCGCCTGTGTTTGCTGCTGCTATCATGTGGCAGTGCCATGAAGTAGTCAAGAAAGATTCCCATGATGGACTGTAGTGACACTTGACAGCTTGTTTTCATTTCACTCGCTACAGAATAAAGTGTGCTTTATGATATTAAAAAGTTTTTGCAGGCAAATTTTTGAAACATTTTAACCCACTAGGAGGCACGTGACTTGAACATTTATGTTAAGCGCAAGGTACTCTTAAGGACACCGGGAGGTCGGTAAGTTTAAAAAATCCATTTTTTTCTTTTTAATGTTAAAAAATTATATAATTCTTCAGCTTTAAAATGATATATAACATAGGTTGTCAGCTGGTATTAAAGTCCTTTAATTCGTCAATATAAACATGGCGGCGTAATGATACGCCCACTTCCTGAGAACGGTGCTTAATCTTTGATCGTGATTTCCCAAAACCTTGATTTTTCATACTTTAGGTGCATGTTTCTAAAAAACTATAAAAGATATTGACACAAAATTTGTAGTGGTTATTTGTCAATCTTCCCTGAACACATTCGACTAACATTTATATTCATGTGATTTATAAAATGGATGAAAACAAATATACAGTCCTTGAAAATATCTTTTCTTTTACTCAAAACTAATTAATTTTTTATCTGCATAGTATAAACTTTATGTAATTTTCATTTAGCTGATATTATAAAGCTGTATCTTAGGTTATTTGGGATAAAACTTGGTGCATGTAGCTTTAAATTCCTACAAGTAAAGTGTACCTGAAATATAGGGTGCAATATTTTTTTTCAGGATACACGGTGTGATTTATGCCCCTTTTGCATGGACCTATGTGAACGTAATTTAAATATTATACAGTACTTAAATGCACATATCCTTATACAGTAATCATACCGAATTTCAATTTCTGATAATGTTTAGTTTACTATATATTAATATTACCCTTGTCTGGGTAAAAATATCATCCCAGTGCCCTTAAAGAATTGTAGTTTGTTATGTTGTAGTCGTTTTTAGCTAGCTTTAAAGGTTCACTGTTCAAGATGCTGTGTCGGGTATTATGGAATATTAATAGCCAATCTAAAAGTATAATGTTCTATGCTGCTTGCAGCGGGAGAATAAAGTAGATGTAAACAAAGGGACGTGACCGTTGATTGGAGAGTTTCCAAGATGCTTCCGCCGTGTAAATAGTCCCTTGAACAAGTACTGCTGCTGAGGTGTGGAGTCTTGAGTTTTGCTAAAGCGCACAAGTGCGTACTGTCACGGCGACGCACACAATAGTTCTAGCAGAGAGATAAGCGCGGCTTGTGTGCACAAAGAGCCTGCAGTTAAAGATAGCGCGAGATAAAGAACTTGCCGGCACAGATAAAGTTTCCCGTCTAGAAAATTCTAGTTATATCTTGATCGACAGAGAACAGTCGATTTCTTATGTAAAAAACTGAAGCTGCTGACAGTGAAGTAAACTAGCCATTAATAATAACTAAACACTAGTAACACAACTTTACTATTTACTTGGGACCGGTTTCAAGAAAAACATCTGCTTCATCCTCCACCACTCAGCTTGACACTCACCAACTAACTGACTGACTGATTGACCTTGACCACTACCGGATTTTGAAGAATTGCTCCTTATCTAACTGCCATCTACAGGGGACAACACAAACTTATTGATGTCATCTAGTGGAGGGATATCAAAATTCTTTACGCGATCCTTATTTTTCAAAATAAATATCTTCTCCCAAACCATTAAATCTATCGGTTCTTTCAATTGTTTCAATATTTTAACTTCTGGATTTATTTCATGATTAGATGACCATCAGTAAATAAAGAATTTACTACAGTTTTCTAAAAAGACAAAATTTCATACAGCAAAAAGTCTGGCATTTATCAAGTTATCTGTTTAGAATGCGTCCCGTAGGAAGAGGGTTGCGTCCCTTTCAGCTGCCAAGGTGCGGACGCTGCGGATCCCTAGCACTCGTGGTACCTCTGACGTTACTAGAGGAACCTCGGGCCGAACATTCGAGCTCCTCCCTCTGGGAGTTGTTCGGATTGGGTTGGACTCGAGGGGCAGTGTGCTCCCGCCACCCACGGGAAATTGGGTACCTCCGGCCAGGCCATGGCCACCCGGAGGGGGTAGAGGGTTGCCTCATAAGTCCCAGGTACTAGCCTGTAGAGCTAGTAGTTGGTGTGCTAGATCACCGGCGGCCCTACCAAGGTTTTTTGGTAGCTGGTTCATTAAGGACCGACGCGTAAGTGGCGTATCCACTTCCGTCCCGTCTGCCGTGTGCAGGCGGGGGGGGGCAGTTTTTAAAATAGGTACTGTCGTACGGTAAATATACCCGAGAGGCCCGGGTTCTGGTCCTACGGGTCTAGGACTAATGGGAGTAGATCCTCGCATTTAATGTTTAGAATGCGATAAGATCTATATTGGTAGGACCAAGCGTAATTTAAAAACCAGAGCGAAGGAACATTTTAGAAATATTAAATATAGACAGACAGACAAATCGGCAATGGCTGATCATTTTTATCATATAATTATGAAGTAAATCCAGAAGTTAAATTATTGAAACAATTGAAAGAACCGATAGATTTAATTGTTTGGGAGAAGATATTTATTTTGAAAAATAAGGATCGCGTAATGAATTTTGATATACCTCCACTAGATGTCATCAATAAGTTTGTGTTGTCCCCGGTAGATAGCAGCTAGATAAGGAGCTATTCTTATAACTCCGGGAGTGGTCAAGGTCAGTCAGTCTGTCAGTCAGTCATTCAGTCAGTCAGTCAGTTAGTTGGTGAGTGTGAAGCTGAGTGGTTCAGGATGAAGGAGATGTTTTGCTCTGAAACCGGTCACAGGATTTGAATAAGATAAGGACATAGTGAAGCTGGGTTACTAGTCGATTTCTTGATTGTTACAGAACAGTCTCGAATTATCAATGAGATATATAAGGAAGCAAAGACTCGCCATGAGTCAGTCGTAAACAGGAGGGTAAACAGCTGTACAGATGTTGTAACAGGAGTACTGTAAACAGGTGTAATCAGGACGCTGTTTTTGTGGTCATTGACCTTGGTAGATTGTGATTGTGTATGTGATGTAATTCTACTGCTACGAAGTGTACTTCTACGCAAATAAAGAACACTTAGAATTTCTGCAAATTGGACTTCTAATTCTACGAACCCACATTGTCACAGTACTAAGTATATTTCAACTATAAATAGATAGTTAAGTTAGTTTGTAATTAAAGTAAATCATGCTGCACATACATATTGAAACTGAGAAGCGTATCCAGTTGTGAATGATGGCAGAACTGGTAAGTACTGCTAAACATGCGCGCGGAAGGCCTATACGAAGTGGTGTAAAGATAATATTGAATGTATTTAACAAGTTCTGTGAAAAATTTCCAGAACTTGCTATCGATAAAGTAGTGAAGTTAACATATGAGTTTACTGGTGTATAGGTTTCCAACATTTATAGTCCATGCAAGCAAAGAGCCATATTTGGTGAAGTTTCAACTTCCGGCAAGAAGAGACCACGTGCCAGATCAGTGTTGGATGTTGCCTGTGATGGGTTTGTGAGGTCAGCAATCCTCCGACAAGTTAATCAATTCTTTGTTAACAATGCACCTTTTACCTTAAACAAAGTGACGCTAGTAGACACAGCATTCCATGTTGTAACACCTGTGTCCAACATGAGATTCGCGAGGAACAAAAGCTCTAGAACTTGAATGGTATTATTGACACCGTAGTGGAAAAATGCAAGATACATCTAGGAGACAATGGATCGAGTGACACGGAGACATCGGTTCAAATGCCGGCTATGGCATTGAAATTTTCATTCTGGTTCTACCCTTTCATACACGCGGCTAGTGTGAAAGAACAATTAATTTATATTAACTGTACCTAATAGTGGTCCGAACTATAAAGCCCGGGCCTTAAAGTACTTACAGCATAGTAAGTCGCCATTAAGGCAGCTGTCTCATGTGTTTATGAGAACTCCGAGTGGTTTACCGGGAGAAACACCAGTCATTTGGAGAATTTAATGTCATGTTGGCACGTTGGCCATAGCAGCTCAAATGGTTAGAGCGGCTGGATGAAGACCAGAAGATCCGTGGTTCAAATCCCGACTATGGCATTGAATTAGAAATCTGACGAGATCAGTGAAACGCAAACTCAACTTCCTAGTTCCGGGAGTGTACCGAATTCCCTGTGTGTGTGGGACCCGTATGTAGGAAAAACCGTAAGGACCATCGCTACCAGACTAATCGAACATGAACGCAGCATTCGCTTAATGCAACCTGAGGAGTCTGGGCTGGCAGAGCATTGTTTTGATCTTTCGGGAGATGACCATCTTGGCAAAATACAACAGTTACCGGGAGCGGAGAATTAAGGAGGCTTTGACCATTTCCTACGAGAGGAGCACAGTTCAGTTCTTCTTGGAAATCGGCTTTAAAATGGAAATCCATCGACTTAAGAAGCACATATCAATACAGCTTGATAATCAAATAGTTACGTTTCTTTGAACCAATTAATTTTCTATACTCACGCCATCTCCTGATCTGGCGTTTAATTTACTGAAAACAGTCTTTTGTTCAGTAATGCGAATTTTGATAGTGTTTTGTCTTTGTTTATATTTGTGTTATATCCAGTGATTCATTTGTGGTTATGACATTTAATAAATATCCTGATGATGGGAGAGATGCACACTCCCGAAACGTCGGTTTCTAATCGTCTTTTCACCTGGCTTGCTGCCCGAGAAAAACTTCAGCATCTTTGCCTCTTTTTTCTCTTCTCTCGAACATTCTATAATCCTCGAAAACTCCAGTAACGATTTTGTGACTGAGATATGACTGTGCTTATAATTTAATATTAAGTGATTCTTACGAGTGAATGCTGCTCAATGAAACTCAACCAAAACACATTAAGGTAACGACAGTGAAAGGTGGATGTTTTCACAATCATTTCTGTGCATTTGACTATTTCCCTCCGACACGAATGAATAGATATATTTTAATAAAGGTGTGCAGTTGTATGAACCACTAGAACACGAGAAAAGTTTAACCAAAGTCTGTAGGGAGGATTTCAACGTGAGATGTACCGCTCTGAATTGTTATCAAAATGCAAATAGATTCGGTGTTTCAAAAATTAAAAGTTGTAACCTGTGACGTCTGAATGCCTGCTTCTCTGCAAGGACAATTTATGTAAATTGGTTTTATCTAGAGATGGGATCAATAGCTCCATATCCTGCAATAAAACCTCTATCCCAGGAAAATATGCATGCAGACATTTATTCCAATCTCCCTCAAGTTATCTCAGAACACCTATACACCGTGAAATTATGACTCAGCTGTAATGATTTCGGTCGAATTTACCTCCTTTGGAGAGTATCTCTCTCCCCCTACCTCATTTTTTCTTTTTCTAAACCCACAAGAGGAAACAGATATTTCGTCTAAAAATTGGATACGGAGATTTCATATCCTTTGAAGTTGTACGAATCCAAAGTTATCATTTTTTTTAAGAAAACATCCTCAAGGATTTGTGTTTGGCCCATGAACAGCGTGACTCTAAAATGATAATTCTTACGAATACTTAACTTGGATTATACGTTTCTAAACACGAAAATTAAAACGGTGATTTCTTATCGGCCCCGCCATGGTCGCTTGGCTCTCACCTAGGCGGTCCGGGTTCGATCCCAGGTGACAGCAAAGTGGGATTTGTGGTGTACAACATAACGCTGGAGTGAGTTGCCTCCCGGTCCTCCGGTTTCTCCAACCATCACTTCACCAATTCCTCCATCATTCTTCATCACAGGCGTTGGGCCGACCCCCCGACCCTGATTTTACCTATCAGGTCACTATTTTTCGACTCCCTCGGTCTGACGGAACCCAAAGCGACTGCTGAAGTCTGTCTAGTCGACGCGAGTGCAGTTGCGTCACAAAGGAAACAGACCGTACCGCCCACTAATCTATCTCCACACTTAAGAAATGGAAGACTGTCGTTGAGGACCAATAGCAACTCCGATTTATGGAAATTACTGTCGCATGTTTTCTCCACATGGAGTCTCAGTTGCCAAAGTTCCAACTTCCAGTTGATCTGTTTCATTACGTGCAGAAATTCGTTGTGTGTCACGATGTGGAAACCGTGGGAGGGAAATGCAGTGGTGAATGCAAATGAAGTAGTAGATAACTTTCAGTCAAGTGAAAACAATGAAAGTGAAGACAATAGTGTGAATGAATTGGAAAGTGTTGCTGGGCCGAGTTATGCAACTGGAGAAGCCACAAAAAACAAAGTTATAACGGAAACGTTCTCTAAGAAAATACAAGCGCTTGTTTTGAACATGTTTTACGGTTAGCGTTGTACAACATTTTGTAATAAAGTTAGCTTAACCGTCACCAGAATTTATATTGATCAAACAAAGGACTGTAACAGAGAAGTGGCTCATAACTGTTTTGTTGTTCTTTCAAACAAACATGATATAGTTTAGTATGGGAAGTGGAATATGATAACAGATGCAAAGGAAAGTTGACAGAATTTTCTCGTTTAGTTCCTTCCTACGCAGAGTCCTTTAAGAAAAAGCTTTTTGGTGGCGAGTCTCAGAGGGCTGCGGAGTAAAGCGGAGAGAAATGGGAAACCCCTTAGGGACCGACTGCGATGGCTCGGTTGGTCACATGGCGGCACATTTTATCGATACCTATCATACCAGTTTATTTTGTATACTACATAACCCAACATAAAACTTGCCCTACATCTTGGCTCATTTAATAAATTGCCTCAAATACATTCCTTACGTGTACAGTGTAAATAATATATTTTCTTACTCTTTAAATTAAAATAAAGACAAAAACATTATGACATCTTATAATCACATAGCTTTCGCTACTCGCTATACTTACGAAAGCTTATCCCATTAATTCTTGATAAAGGTACCTTTATTACATATTTCGTTGTGTATAAACAGTCCAATCTTTTTAGAGTCGGTTGTCATGTGAGGACTTTGGAATTTCGTTCTCTTTGTATAATGTAAGGTAAAATATAAATAATGGATACCATTTTGGAAAAGGCTGTAATTATTTTAACATCTAAAGCATTAACAAGATTTTAGAACTTTGCCAAGAACAAACAGATGAGTATTTCTGTGTACTCATATTTTGTCTATATGAACAAGACTTAGTGATTATTCCTAGAAAATGCATTTCATTTTCCATCAGAATAACTTATACATGTGACATTTTAATACAATATTTAACATTTTTGAAAAAATCAAATTTATTTTTAAATTCTTCATGTAAAGAGTACATTAGGAAGTAGGTTTTTGTTTTTCAAAAATCTTCGCGTTGTGTGGCGATCTTAAATACCTGGTTTGGTACTCAACCACCTTTTCACCTTTTAGTTAAGATGGATGCACACATACACACAGGCGGCCTCTGTGGTGTAGGAGTAGCGTTCTGCCTCACGTTCATGAGGTCCCGAACTCAAATCTGGCTCAGGGTGAGTCATTTATATAACTTATCTAGAAATTTTCCGACATTTCCACTTATGCTGAAAGATGAATGTCTAGAAACACTAAGCTCTATCGACTCATATAAAAATCATTTCATTCATCGTCCCATATGACTTAACGTTGGACGTTTCCCCTTATCCTGAAAGATGAATGTCTGGTAACTCTAAGCTCCATGTACGCTGTACTCATTAGAACATAATTTCATTCATTCTCCGATATGACTTAACGTTGGCAGTTTTCTCTTATCCTGATTGATGAATGTCTCGTAACTCTAAACTCCATGTACCCTGTACTCTTTTGAACATCCTTTTGTTTGTCGGCCGATATGACTTAACGTTGCAGGTTTTCCTCTATTTTGAAAGATGAATTTCTGGTAACTCTAAACTCCATGTACCCTATACTCATTTGAACATCATTTCATTCATCGTCCGATATGATTTAACGTTGGAGGTTTTACTTTATCTTGAAAGATGAATATCTGGTAACTCTAAGCTCCGTGTACCCTGTACTCATTTGAACATCATTTCATACATCGTTCGATATGACTTAACGTTGGAGGTTTTCTATTATCCTGAAAGATGAATGTCTGGTAACTCTAAGCTCTATGTACCCTGCACTCATTTGAAAAATTCATACATCGTCCGATATGACTTAACGTTGGAGGGTTTCTCTTATCCTGAAAGATGAATGTCTGGTAACACTAAGCTCTATCGACTCATTTAAACATCATTTCATTCATCGTCCGTTATGACTTAAGGTTGGAAGGTTTCTCGTATCCTGAAAGATGAGTGTCTGGTAACTCTAAACTCCATATACACTGTACTCATTTGAACAATATTTCATTCATCGTCCGGTATGACTTAACGTTGGAAGGTTTCTCGTATCCTGAAAGATGAGTGTCTGGTAACTCTAAACTCCATATACACTGTACTCATTTGAACAACATTTCATTCATCGTGCGGTATGACTTAACGTTGGAGGTGTTCCCTTTATCCTGAAAGATGAATGTTTGGCAACTCTTAGCTCTAAGTACCCTCTTGAACATCATTTCATCCAATGTCCGTTATGACTTAACGTTGGTGGTTTTCTCTTATCTTGAAAGATAAATGTCTCGTAATTCTAAGCTCTATGTACACTGTACTCATTTGAAGATTTCATACATCGTCCGATATGACTTAACGTTGGGAGTTTTCCCTTATCCTGAAAGATGAATGTCTGGTAACTCTAAGCTCAATGTACCCTGTACTCATTTGAACATCATTTCATTCATCATCCGATATGACTTAACGTTGGAGGTTTTCCCTTTTCCTGGAAGATGAATGTCTGGTAACTCTAAGCTCCATGTACCCTTGTACTCATTTGACCATCATTTCATTCACCGGTCGACATCACTTAACGTTGGAGGTTTCCCCTTATCCTGAAAGGTGAATGTCTGGTAACCCTAAGCTCTGCGTATCCTGTACTCATTTGAACATGATTTCATTCATTGTTCGACATGACTTAACGTTGGAGGTTTTACCTTATCCTGGAAGATGAATGTCTATTAACTCTAAGCTCCATGTACCTGTACTCATTTTAACATCATTTCATTCAATGTCCGATATGACTTAACGTTGGAAGTTTTCCCTTATCCTAAAAGATGAATGTCTGGTAACTCTAAACTCCATGTACCATGTACTCATTTGAACATCATTTCGTTCATCGTCCGATATGACTTAACGTTGGAGGTATTCTCTTATCCTGAAAGATGAATGTCTGGTAACTCTAATATCTATGGATCCTGGATTCATTTGGGCATCGTTTCATTCATCATCCAAAATGACTTAACGTTGAAGGACGTTGAAAATAAAGATATACACACAGCTTTTACCAAAAATTTTTTGTTGGCTTCAGAGGAACACAAAACATATTTCCAAGAAATTTCCTTGAGGAGTGTTCGGATCGGAAGCAATATCTTTTCTATCTAGATGAAGCAATAAGCTTATAAGAGTAAATTGTGGAAGCTACAAATAAGTTGTAGGAAGAAAACGTCACGTGAATTTAATACCTAAGATGCTGTAGTTTAACAGCATAGTTATAACGGATCACGATTTTGCCTATTGCCTTCTGTTTAGTAGGCGAATTATCTATGTAAGTGCGGGCGCCGGGGTAGCGCGGTGGTTTCGTTCGCGGCTCCCGTTCTAAGGGTCCCGAGTTCGATTCCCGGCTCTGGGGTTGGCGATTTTAAGTCGGCCCTATCCACGCCTTCACCTCTGTCTAGCACACGTGAAGTATCCCCTATGCCCAACGTGGTTCGGAGTCCACGGTAAAAACTGTAGGTCCTCTCACCTCACCGCCATCTTCACTATCACCCTATCATCGGAGGTAATGGACACCGCCCTCTGGGTGCCTCCACCTGAGAAATGGGTCCGGTCATCACTTGGTGGGGTGAGGTTACCCCGAAGGCCAAGGTTGCCATGTGGGGAGTGTTAGTAACTAACTAACTAACTCTATGTAAGTGCAAACTTTATTTACCTATATTGTCCATTATATTCTGACAGGAAAATATACAAGGAATTTGGACAGTGGGATAATTTTGAAGTTTAGACGCAATTGCATAGGAATTATATATAAATTTTCCATGTTGGATGGAAAAGCAGAAATCAGAATCTAAACTCTGTAACTGCTAACTAAGGTAATATTCATTAGACCTGTGTGACTGTGAAGTGAATGGCTAATTGCACTACCCAACATGATATTTACCTCCGTAAAGATGGTACATGTTTTTAGTCCATTTTCACACGTAGATTCTGAAAATAATGGTTAAAATCACTCATCACGACACAATTCTTAGTTATTTTAGATATAGATAATCAGAAACAATTTAGCATACCAGCCGGTAACAGGCATGTCATAGGTTGCCCACTCTTGACTACAGGATTGCTTACACAGGTACTTACAAAATGTAAAGATGAAAACTTGCTGTATAATTTAACCAAGCATCTACTTCAAAATATTTTAACTAGAAAATTTCGAAAGAGAAAGACGATTTGTACAGAAAGTAGAGTTGTATGTTTTGGCACGCAACTTAAATTTGTTAAGAGAGGGAACTGAATTTCGCGATTTCCGGCTGCAACAATGGAAATTACTTGCAGCTGGATTGTGTGTATGTATGTATTTATTCACTGCAATTGGGTACTACCCGGTGGCAGAGTTAAGAATACAGATCAAATTACAAATACTAGATTTACAACAATAACACAATAAACAATACAAACATGATATTATTTTACTTTAGTCACTTAAAACATATCTAATTACTTCTCTATTTACATATTATATACCATTATAATTTAAAAGTTAAACTATAAACTATCTAGATTTTTTCTAAATTACACAGAGTTTCAAAATAGATATCAGATAATTTCACCCAGCGAATTTTCTGTCACACAGTTTCACCCCACCTGGCTGTTTCAGAGTTGGTGAGGCGTTGCATGGCAGAGAAGAAAAGAAAAGGGTGCTCTGTGTAAATGGCCGTTCTTTGGTTCGCATGAGTTTCCTGAGCTCCTTTGTGTTGTTTAAATTTTCAAGGGCAAAGAGTCAACATGAAAATTCAATGACACGGCCGGGATTTGAACCACAGATATCCTGGTTTCCATCGAGTCGCTCTAACCCATTGAGCTACCATGGTTCAAATCCCGGCCATGTCATTGAATTTTTCCTGTTGACTCTATCAAAAACCCTATATACGGCTATTCCATCAGTTAACTAAAATAATAAGAGTTAAATGATGAAGTCTGGGACTCAAGTACTTACGATAGTAAGTCGCCACAAACGGTGTATCTCGAATGCGAGAGCCCCTAGTGGCTTACAGCTCGGACGATGGTTCTGTGCCGGTGAGGACCGTGTGCACACTAGTCTAAAGCCAGTTGCCGAGCCTACACTCTCGGTCATGCGCAGTGCCCTGAATGGTCAGTATCACGGAGAGGCTTGACTGAGTAATACCAGTGTTTTAATATTTCGTTGTCGACACGTTAACATTTTACAAGTTTTATTACATTTTGTAACTGTGATTATTAATCGCACTGTGTATATGTTTTCTTATTTAGACAAAAATGTCCCCCAATTCATATATCTTAAGGTATGCGATTTAGTAAAGCCGGGTTTGCGAAATATGGCCGTGCTGCATTGTCTGCCATCTTCCAGTGCCAGCAGAAGGTGCAAGTGACGTTTGGGTATAGACTCTCCGCAGTGCGCGAAGAAAGTAGGTCTCCGGCACAGAACTATCGTCGCCACTGTACCGGGAAAATATACAAGTCAAATGGAGAATTCAGTGTCATGACGGCAAGGTGGCCAAGGAAGCTCAATGGGTTAGAGCGACTGGACGAAAACCAGGATATCCGTGGTTCAAATCCCGGTAATGGCATTGAATTTTTCATATTGACTCTATCTATCAAAAACCTTAGCCTATATACGGCTAGTGTAAGAAAATGATTAATGTTCATTAATTAACTAAAATTTCAAGGGTATGTTGGTTGTATGAGTTCCTACCGGCGGGATTAAATCTGTAAGTTAGGGATTCAGCACTCTACTTTGGTGTCTTCTAGGATGTGCTACCCTCTATCTCCTCCTACATCACCCCTCCCTCCTGTCAGGGGTATAGACACAAAGTTACGAACCTCCTCATACCCCACTAGAGTGTATTATTTCAAACTGTGATTTACCGGAAAAAATGTCAGTCACTTGGGCAATTTAGTGCCCCACCGGCATGTTTGGTAGCCCTCTTAGAGCTATAGCGCAGAAGGTGGAAGATCCATGGTTCAAACCCGGACTATGGCGTTGAATTTTCTAGTCTGATTCAACCTTCACAATCTCTCCACCTTTTCGCATCGCATTAACGTTCTACAAGGAGACCATGAGAAGAACAAAGGGGTTTTGCCTGCAGTTGTTTCATTGTTACCTTAGACTGTCCTTTAAGAAGTGGACTGTGGCGGCGCGACGTCCTGTTGAAATAATAGCGATACAGGGATACTTCTCAAGGTCGCTACCTACCTGTAACAGAGAAAAGGAAGAGTTTTAATGAGACTCCTATTTGCCCCCGACCTTGGCATTAGATGTCAGTGCAACCCTTTACCATCTCTTCCCCCAACCCCCCACTGCAGCTGTAGTAGTAGTGACGTCACGTATGTATGCAGTCGCAGAGTTGCCACGTCTGTCCTGCAGCGGCGGTTGGTTACTTTATTGGATTACAAGCTGAAATACCCTACGTACCCCGACAGTTTATCTTTACAAGTTTTAGTCCCAGGTTGTACTTGTCCAATAGCCTTGTGTTTGAAGGTATTTAAAAATATTACACAAGACACTTATGAGAACAGTCCACATTTTAAAGTAATGGCTTCCAAATTTTTGTGTTTGTATCGTATATCAATTTTAAAGTCGGCAAATTATAAAGCTTTCCTCCAATTAGTTTTCACTTTAGTATTTAACTAAAACTATTACAGTACGATATAAATGATCCATTCTTCTTTGAGGTACTATATTTGCTAAGCATGTTCTTAATGTTTAAGTAAATAAACTTTGTGTAATGAAAGGAAGGTTACAAGATTTTTTCAATTTTTGGAAATAAAAATGCTAATATAAATCTCTGCTTTGTGACACACGAACAACAAAAGAGATTTCAACAATATCCAGACCAAATTATAAAACTAAAATACGAGGGCTGTTCAATAAAGAATGATCACAACTTTTTTGACAACGTACCTTTACTCATTCTCATAATTTTGATGGTCCTTCTCAAAATAGTCTCCCCTATTTGCGATGTACTTGTCCCAGCGTTTCTGCCAGTCTTCAAAGACATGCTGGAAAACATTTTTGAGAGATCCTTCAAAATCGCCTCCGCAGCTCACACAAAGGCGTTTCTTCAAGTTAGGGAATAAAATATGACCACATGGGGCTAAATTCGGACTATAGAGAGGCTGAGGGATGCACTTCACGTCGATTTTTGCAAGATATTCTGCAACAACATTGGCAATATGCGGCCGCGCATTATCGTAGTGCAGCATCCAGCCTGCTTCATGGAAATGTGGTCTTTTGCAATAGTCTTATGGACCTGATATGTTTTCACGACACCCCTGTAGTATTGTCCAGTTAATGATGTATGTGCAGGTGCAACATGCTGATAAACCATTCCATGTATATCGGAGAATGAGATGACCATAACTTTCCCAGCAGAAGCAACCACTTTTGCTTTTCTGGGGGTTGATGATGAAGGAGATTTCCACACTGAGCTTTGCTGTTTGCTCTCAGGATCAAAATGATGTAGCCAAGTTTCATCAGCAGTGATTACGTTTGAAAGAAACTTCGCATTTTCCTCTAACATCAACTTTAACTGTATGCTACCTCCATTGCAGCAGTAGGCGATACTGAACATGTCTGAACTTGCCTGGTTCTCACAGGCGGGAACCAGAAATACCAACAATGAAACTACTACGGCGAGTTTGTTTCACATTAAGCTAACAGAATATAGTAAGAATGAATTTTAGTGGGAAAAATTGTGACCGTAAAAAAATTATGACCATTCTTTATTGAACAGCCCTCGTAAAAAAATAGTGGTTCGTATAGCTACAAATGCTCCACGGTTCATCAGAAACCTACAACTTCATCACGAGTTTTGGTCTGCTACCCATTCACCAGTACATCCGATGGCTCGTACACCCTTTCTTTTACTATCTCCAGGGGGTCCGTGGAGCTTCAATCTCGGCGCTCACACTCCCCAACCAACTCGCCTCAAGCGTGGACTGCCACAAGATCTCCTCCTAAGTGACCTCTCCAGTGCAGACGACCCAGACGACTGATAACTATCAGAGTTAAAGTCCTCAATTTGTGTTATAGTGATCCTGCCATATTTAGTTAGAAGAGCATTCACGGCTACCTCAATTGTTATGTGTTCTGTGACTATGGTTCTCTATAACAAACATCTGTAAAGCATAATTGCTGATTGATGGATAATAAATGAAAATAAAAGGAATTTTGAGTTAGTAATTTTCACCTCGTGTCAAAGGTTGAAGTCAGTGAAACGATGCAAAAGCCTACACAGACACACACACGCACGCACACACACGTAAGCTATTACGATCCATAGTAGATGAAAAGGGAATTGTCCTGCAGACTTTAGAATACCCATAGTTTATATTTTTTCAAAATGTTCAGAAAGTTTTAAAATTTCCATGAAAACCTTCATTTATATGCAGAGTGAGTGTATTTATATACATGACCCCAGGGGCCTACTTTGGTAGGTACGGGTTTGGCGCACCCGGGGTCCCGAGCCAACAGTCTCCCTCGTGTGGGCTCCTCTTCGTGGTTGAGGGAGACAGTCAACAGGCCCACCCACGTGTAGGCCGTGCGTGGAGACCCGTGTCAGTGGAAAGGTTTCACCTGGTGGTTGAGGGATGCACATCTGAGCTCGTTCCAGTGATCTTCTGAATTCGCGGAGGGTGCGCATTTCTAATACACTACTTTGGTTTCTGTTTCGCCTAAACGGGAAGTTAGGGCCTAACGGCGAGCTCGTTATATCCCCTGTGTAGCCCTGTCATCCCAGTGGGATGACCCCTTGTTGGGCTCCGTGGTGGGTGTGGAGCACTGGGGGATGAATCTTAATCCATTTATTATGGTTAAATTTAACACTAACAATAATAATAACAAATTATTTAACAAAGGTGGAAAAGAAGTAGTCGAGTCTCGTGGTCCTCGCTACTGCCATACATCAAATGAATCTATGGAACTAATTGAAAGTTTCTTTGACGATCGGATAATTTCCAGTAACCTGTGGCCACCGAGATCTCCGGATTTGTCATTATCGGACTTTCAAAATCATGTCACGTACTTTTTCAGTGATATCCGGTGTGGTTAAAGTTTTTGGACGTCATTCGCGTGCATCATCTTTGACGCCCTCACGGACAAGTTTAAAATCAGCCGCCCATTTCTTCACAGTGGAAACTGAAGGTGAAGAGTCAAGCGAAATAAAATAGGTAGTGCCGGGCAGAGCACTCTATCCTCAGGGTATGCGTGGATATGTATGGGAGTAAGGATGGTTCTAATGACACTGGAATGCAAGTTTTAAACTGGTTTATTGACTGCTTCTTTTTATCATCACATCAAACTGAAAGTTGCCGTCCAAGGGTTGTCTATATATCACTGTTTAGAGTTACCTTATGTAGAATTCTTATTACTCGATAACACGTAATTCGTTATTCACGTATGAACCGACAGATCTTCTCTCCGTTTCTGGTCTGCCTTCGCCCAATACAGAACAAGAGGACCATCTTAATTGACCGCCAGCCACGGACTCCCTCTCCCACAGAGCTGCGTGTGTGTCACTTTCACTTCTTGAAACCCTCCTTATTCACACAAAACTCCTTTGTGACTATTTTGTCTATTGTGATTGTTAGTCTCGGTCATACCATTATTAAGGGTCCGAAGAATACCTTTTCAAACGAAGTCAAGTGTTACCCATTTAGAATTCTATTTCATCCGTGTCTTTTGTTACACGACCCAACCACCTGTCTGCACGTGTTGTAACAAAAATACTATTTCTTTGAAATCCATTACGATTCTCCGCTTATAGCATCCTCCAATTTCGGTATCAAGAGTCACCATACACATTTACAATCCGTAAATGAATTTCTGTAAGTTTTAAAGCTTCGTTTACCAAGAATTTTATTACAGCACGAAACTTGAATTTCTCCATTTCAAAACAATGTGCACTTCCATTGCCTACAGTGAACTATTGCCTGGAATATTACATAG
Organism: Mantis religiosa; assembly: GCA_030765055.1. Classification (NCBI taxonomy): domain Eukaryota; kingdom Metazoa; phylum Arthropoda; class Insecta; order Mantodea; family Mantidae; genus Mantis; species Mantis religiosa. Next base: position 59,722,452 of record CM060960.1, read on the forward strand.
GGTATAGTAACATGTGTACCAACGCAAGGAAAAAAAAAAGTCATGCAAGTAGTGCTGCAATCTTTGGGCGAGACCGAAAACTTTTCAGACCACCCTCGTACTTCGTGTTTATTGATATAAGTTTTTGCAGAAATAGTTTTATTACGTATATACTTCTTTGTAGGAAGTAAGGAAATAAGTGGAGTTATAATTAAGTGATATTCGATTTTAACAGCTGGTCGCTATGTAATGTCTATGAAACTCCATATTCAATCTAATAACAAGAAACATTTGGGATAGACACAAAAATATTGGCATAAAATGAAATGTGTAGTGTTTAACGCCCGCTTTTACTACATACGGCACCGCAAACGATGACACTGATGATACATGAGATGAAGATGGCGCACCGGTGGAATGAGATGGCGGGGGAAACCGGAGATCCCGGAGAAAACCCGCCAAAGCGCAGTGTTGTCCACCACCAATCTCACTTTGCGGTCGCCTGGGATCGAACCCGGGCTGCCTTGGTGAGAGCCAAGCGGTCTAACCACTGAGCCACGGCACTGCCTTATTGGCATAAATAATGTGCTTTAAGAATATTTAATCTTATTGTTCAGTACAATTTTATCTAATCCTTGCGGTTTATCAGTTAAATGAAAGGAACTTCTGTAGATACAAAAAAGTAAAGATATGAATTTCATTTGTTATTAAACTATTTTAGATATATTTTATTTTTACTAAACTCTTTATAAATATTTTTGAAAAGATGAATATATTGGGAAAACTTTTCTATGGAAGGGGTAGTTTTAGCTGGAGGGTATTTTAAAATAAAATCATATTTCTCCAGTGAAGATAGGGAAGAACTGTTTACTTGTAAACTCTTTATTTCATTTTTGTTGTAATTTACGTCCTGCAACGTTAAGTCATATCGGACGGTGAATGAATTGTGTGAAATTATGCTAAATGAGTCCAGGGTCCATGGAGTTTAGAGTTACCCGATATTCGTCTTTAGGACAAGGGAAAACCCCAGAAAAACCTTATCCAGGTAATTAATCCTGACCGAGATTCGAACTCGGGACCTCTTGAACATGAGGCAGACGTGCTACCATCTACGCTACCAAGGCGGGCATCAAATGTACTGGGTTTGTCATAAAAATATATGTCATAATGCAAAATTTCAAATCCGAAGAAATACATTTACTGTTTACCACTGTCGTGGCGTGTCAAGACATGTTTTTAAGTGCTGAATGAATAAATGGCGTTCCCAGTTCAGTGCTTATCGTTAATGATAATGTCTATATTAGTGCTTATTTTCAATTAATGGTAGTGCTTATTTGCCCGCTTATCTCAGATGTTTTAGCGCTTTGCTGCGAGGTCTACTAATGACCTATGGTAATCAGCAGTAAGTGGGCACGAGCAATCAGTAACGGTCGACGCAGTCAATTAGGTTTTACTTATGGAGGTCATTTTTTACTGCAATGGTGCTAAACAATCTACTCTGTACTAGCAGTGATAGGCCGCTTAATTTTGATCAGGCTTTATATTCCTTTTCGTGCCGTAAATATAAACCACGGGATCATTGGCTTTACTTCCCTTCTGGGAAAAAAAGCATACTAAGATTATTTTACCCCAAAAAATTAATCACCCTCCGTCAGTTTTTCAACATGCAATCTCAAAAACATAAGCTGTCTCCTTACGTCGAGACGAGATGAACTCTAAAGTCAGCTCCGAAGGTCGAAGTTTAAATTCCCATCGAACTCCCAGGCAGACCTTGTGTTTCTTGGACCTTTTCCCTGGTTGTTAATTGAACACATGGGTGCTTTTTCACATATCGCTACTGACTAACCTAAATTCCAGTCGTTTCCTTCTTATATATCCTTGCTAGGTTTTGTAACGCATGGTACTATCGGGCAGATGGTGCGGATGCTTCCTCAAAGGCAATACTACTACTCTTGAAAAGCAAAGGGCTGCTTGATAGCTCATCGCTCCCTCTAGCGGCCCCAACAGGATGGTTTTCCTAGCCTGGAACTATTAGGACATATGTACGTCTTCGTGGCCTTCAGCCTTATGCGGTTAATTTGCATTCCTGGTAACTATTAACCTCAATAGATCTATGTAGGTTTCAGTAAGGTGTGCCTATTCGTCTATGGTATCTAAATATTGCTGCGGAATGTTTCTCAGTTGATGTGATGCCTTATAAAATGTTAAGAACATGTGTATAGACTAAGTAGTTTTCCATGCTTTAAGACCTGTATACTGTGTTACCAACCAATTCAGGTCCTCAAGCATTCTTATATAAAGGAATTATCATTTATTTTGTATGTGCTATTTGTACATTTTCCACACTGAAAGTTTTATGCCTACTAAATTATATCTCATAGCAAGGTTAGTCCTTTGCTGGACGAGGGAAGTTTCATGGGTTTCAGTTTGAGAAAACTGGTATCAGGAAAACTAGGAAGAACACGATCGTGCAAAAAGGAAAGGAGACTGGTATGTTGTACTCACATGGCACATTTCTCTACTCTTGTGCAAACTATGCTTAAAAACGCTTACTTCTCTATCAATGCAATTAATTGAACTTAATAACTTACTAAAGGCTAGGCATGAATTAGTTGGCCTTGGCTAACCTCTCTAATTTGTCAATCCAACCTGCCGTTCTCTACTCTTGCACAAACTGTTCTTACAAACACTTATTCCTCTATGTAATTAATCGAACTGAATAACTTCCTAAAGGCTAGACATGAATAGTTGGCCTTGGCCAGCCTCCCTAATTTGTCGGTCCAACCTGCGTTCTCTACTCTTGTACAAACTATTCTTACAAACTTATTCCTCTATGTAATTAATGGAACTGAATAGCTTCCTAAAGGCTAGACATGAATAGTTGGCCTTGGCTAGCCTCTCTAATTTGTCGGTCCAATCTGCGTTCTCTACTCTTGTACTAACTAATCATACAAACTTATTCCTCTATGTCATTAATAGAAGTGAATAACTTCCTAAAGGGTAGACATGAATAGTTGTCCTTGGCTAGCCTCTCTAATTTGTCGGTCCAACCTGCGTTCTCTACTCTTGTACAAACTATTCTTACAAACTTATTCCTCTATGTCATTAATCGAACTGAATAACTTCCTAAAGGCTAGATATGAATAGTTGTCCTTGGCTAGGCTCTCTAATTTGTCGGTCCAACCTGCGTTCTCTACTCTTGTACAAACTATTCTTACAAACACTTATTCCTCTATGTCATTAATCGAACTGAATAACTTCCTAAAGGCTAGATATGAATAGTTGTCCTTGGCTAGCCTCAATTTACCGGTACAACCTGCCGTTCTCTACCCTTGTACAAAGTGTTTCTACAAACACTTATTCCTATAACTACTTCATGTTAAAGAGATATTATCTTTTTACTAATTTTCTTGCTTATATACACATGTATATATATTAAAGATTTGAGTTATTTAAATCGATTAGGTAATATCGAACGAGTAATGAATGAAAGAAGCAGATGAAATGATCCTTAAATGAATCCGGGGTTCATAGAGCTTATATTTACCCGACGTTCAGCTTTCGTGATAAGGGAAAATCGCGTGTAAAAAGAACCTTATTCATATAAAATCATCCTGACTAGGATTCCAATTCGGGTCCTCTTGAATGTGAGGCAGGCCCCGCTACCACCTACACTTTAGAGTTGGGTTAAGGAACCTTATCAAGATAGCCCACCCTGTCCGAGATTCGAACTGGAACCTCTTGAACGTAAGGCTGGCAGCTACCATTTGCGCTACAGAGGCTGATATTTTTCCACTGTGATGGATGTTGAACTTATGCTCCCGAAATATTCTTGTTACGTAGTTATTAAAAAGTTATTAAAACAGTTGAGATCGTCGATAACCTTCATTTAACTTACATTGGGTGCAGAGCAGCTAATGCAATACTATGGTACCCGCATGCCTCTGACCTTTGTCACTAATTCACATCGAAGACAAGGCCCTAGGCTCATTATTGCGCAACAAATGCTGCAGGAGTTGATATCCACGTCACCTGTAGCTGCCGCAGCAATTGATTCTCATTTTTTCTCTCCCCTCCCCGCCCTCCCAGGTATATTCTGGTGATCAATATGTTAAGTTGGCAGCACCGCAATACTACGCGCTGATCAATGGGAGCAGTTGTACTCCACGTACGTGCCCGGGATGGTCCATTTGCAGCGGGGACATGTTGCTGCTAATTGATGAAAAATACACGCGAGCGAGCCAGCGAGCAAGCAGCGATCCCAGGTCACGGCCTGCTGGTATCGATATGTGCGTGCTCCATTCTTCATATCACGCAAAGCACAGATGACCGAAGGCCTTCTCTACCCAGCTTGTAACAAAACTATTCTTACAGACGCTTATTCCTGAGCCCACTTCATCTATACAAATTGTTTTATTAAATAATGTCAAACATGTTAAAGGAGCCTTATATGTTCTCTATTCCAATGCTAAAATCATAGAATACAATTGCCTTTATATGATTTCACAAAGAAACTTAGCCTTTCTGCACAATTACATATACAGACGTGTGTAAATTATTAGACTCATTCATGTTTTGTTTTTTTTTACTTTGCTCCAGCTTAACATTCAAAATAATAGTTATTAACGTCGTAACCCATTTCAATTTGTCGTAATACTTTTCCTTGCTATAATATGAAGCATATTGAAAGAAATTTCTCTCTTAATAATAGCTGGGGATTTTTATTTTACTTATAGTAATATGGTGGTAGCTCTGAATTAAGAGCAGCCATTTTCTTCATGTCTGTTTATCCAACTGTTTGGTGATGTTGCCTTCATTTGGTGAATGTAGTAACTGAAGATTGTTAATATTTGACTTTATTGTGTTTTATGGCTAATATATCCTCAGTATTTATTATTAATTGATCTCAAGCCAGGTAACATCGTGTATAATATCCTTAGCATTCACACTGATTCAAAAGTGAGGTTATGGCTTATCTCCAAGGAAAGTAGCTGTAACTTAGAGTCTTTTGTAGGAAACTCTTTATTCACAACGTGAAATAGCTAAGAAATTGTGTATTTCACAAAAAGCTGTTAGTTGCATTAATCAAGCTTTAACATTCGGTGAGACGTTGACCTCACAAAGGGATGGAAAATGCGGGAGGAAAAGAAAGCTATCACCAACGATGCAAAGAAAACTTGTGCAGATGGCAAAACAAAATAGAAGAGCAACCAGCATTGACCTCAGTAATCAACTAAAGCAGTACGGTACAGAAATATCAGCCTCAGTAATTCGCAGAAGATTATGTGAAGCAGGTTAACCAGCACGCAGGCCTCGTAAAAAGGCTAAACTGACACCTGCAATGGCAAAAAACGTTTAGAATGGGCCAAAGAGATGCAGAAACATCCAGTGGAATTTTGGAGAAAGGTAAATTGTATGAAAATTGTATATAGCTTAAAATTAAAATATGTACATGTAAATTTTGTGGAAATGAAATAAACAGCCTAAACGTTGTTTCTCTCATTGCTGGTTTTGTTATACTATCTTTGAGCAATTTTAAAACTGTTTAATATTAATAGAGGTTTTTATTGTTTCAGGTAATTTTCTCAGATGAATCCATGTTTGAAATATGTGAAGAGAGCAGCCAATATGTGAGAAGGACAGATAAAGAAGCACTCTCCCCTCAGTGTGTCGATCAAAGAGTAAAGCACCCAACATCAAAAATGGTCTGAAGCTGTATGTCTGTCCATGGACCTGGAATATTATACATAGTTGAGGGATCTATGGAGCAGAAACAGTATAAAAGTGTATTAGAAACAAGAGTATTTCCGCAAAGTAAAGAATGGTTCCAAATGGTGATTTTGTGTTCATGCATGCCAGTGCTACCAGCCATAGAGCAAAATTTGTAACCCAGTTCCTCTAAGAAAACAATGTAAAAGTACTACCATGGCCGGGGAATAGCCCTGATTTAAATCAAATAGGGAATCTGTGGGGCATTGTTAAACTGAGACTGAAAAAAATTACAAATAACAACAAAAGTTCAGCTTATCGAGGGCCTGATAAGCATTTGGCAAGGAGATGAAGAAATAAAGGATAAGTGCTCCACCCTTGTAGAGAGCATGCCTAAACGCATCAAAATGGTAATAAAGGCTAAAGGAATGCATACAAAATACTAAGAGTTGAAAAAACTATTTTGTAATATTATTTCTGATTTTTCGTGTTAAGGTTATTTTGGTGTGGAGGGATTGACTTGAAAATCAGTGTTGCAGTCCTGGACACGATAAATGTAGGTTTGGTATCCAACCCGTTTTTGACTTATGATGTTCGCGCGCGCGCACGCGCACACACACACACACACAAACACACTCATGCACAAATATGGTATTTTCGAACATTTTATTTTTAGCTATTTAATAAATTATATATAAAGCTATGACTGTCTCAGAGCGGCTGTACCACTGCTGCTGCTGCCAAGCGGGAGATCTAGGTTTGATTCCCGGTATTGGCTTGGGAATTTTTCTCCCTCTGGAAAACTAGTCCGGAAAGCACTTAGCCTCATTAAGTCCCTGAGGGGTCGCTTGGTGAGCTACTTGATTGAGAAGTAGCTGTCCCTGATTGTGAAGATTGCATCTCACCCTGCAGCACTGCACCCGACTTATGACGCCTGTAGGAGTACAGAGGTGGGCTATGGAGCGGCCCAACGTGGGTCCTGGACCAGAAAGTGCAGCCGACCCGCAGGGTTAGTTTTTTAAATAATAATATTAACAATATATATATTAAATTTATAATACTTCAAAAAGCTAGGAGTGATGTTTATTAACGGCAATCATACCCGTGGGAGATCGGGTACGTCTCCAGATGGGATTGAGGGAAGCCATGTCTTCCCGCGTACTAGCCTGCATAGCTAGTAAAAGGTGTGCTAGATCACCAGGTGGTCCTACCGAGGTTATTCGGTAGCCATCTTCTTTAGAGTTGGTGCGCATAAGTGGCGCATCATTTTCCATCCTGTCTTGTGTCCGTAGGACGAGAGGGTGGGGGTGGGGCTTGTTAGTCTCTAGGTCTTGCCCTATGGAAAGCCCCACGTAGGCGCCAGGCGCCCTTTTGGGACAGCTCGGTAACTCCCTGGCCGTCAGGGGGGGGTGTTTCAGTCTTCGCTCTGTGTGAATTACCCTGGTAGATACCCCGAGTTTATGTATATTAATCGGTAGTCATTGAATAAATGCATTTAGACTATGAAATTAAGGTATTAAATAACCTGAAAATAAAAACTAGAACTATTGTAACGAACATCTGTATACTCATACAGACTTTGTTTCTTACTTATTGCAAAATGCCAATGTAAAATTTAGAAAATATATCTATGTGTGCTTTTAATACGGTCTTGGAAACAAATTCACATTCAGTTGAATCGTATTTTATCAGCTCGTATAATAAGTAGCAGAAATATTGTATTCCATCAAAAATCGAGTGAGGGTACACCTGGAGTATCTATTATTTTGAATCTCCCAGAATCCCTCCGGCATCCTATCCCCAAAATAGAAAAAGTTCTGTGTGTACATCCTGTGTCTTGTTATGTTTGAATTTTCGAATGAGGTTTTCTAAAATACGAATGTGTCTTTTAATTTAATTTTTTAGCCATACAAAGAGAATGCTCATAGTTTTTTTCAACAGAATGTAACCTCATATTTCAGTGACATTCTTTAAAACATTTGACTATCATTTAATGTTTACCGTTTTCGCATATTCCCTTGTACCTACAAGAAAATTAACAATAACATAATACTTATCTTGACTAAAATGAATTAAGAGGAACAAGTGCTTGTAAGATTAGTTTGTACAATAATAGAGAACGGCAAGTTGAACCAATAAATTAGAGAGGCTAGCCAAGGCCAACTATTCATGTCTAGACTTTAGGAAGTTATTCAGTTCGATTAATTACATAGATAGAGGAATAAGTGTTTGTAAGAATAGTTTGTACAAGAGTAGAGAACGGCAGGTTGGACCGGCAAATCAGAGATGCTAGCCAAGGTCAACTATTTATGTCTAGCCTTTAGGAAGTTATTCAGTTCGATGAATTACATACATAGAGTAATAAGTGTTTGTAAGAATAGTTTGTTCAAGAGTAGAGAACGACAGGTTGACCGACAAATTAGATAGACTAGCCAAGACCAAATATTGGCTAGCCTTTAGGAGGTTACTCAGTTTGATTAATTACATAGATAGAGGAATAAGTGTTTGTAAGAATAGTTTGTACAAGAGTAGAGAACGACAGGTTGACCGACAAATTAGATAGACTAGCCAAGACCAAATATTGGCTAGCCTTTAGGAGGTTACTCAGTTTGATTAATTACATAGATAGAGGAATAAGTGTTTGTAAGAATAGTTTGTACAAGAGTAGAGAACGGCAGGTTGACCGACAAATTAGATAGACTAGCCAAAACCAAATATTGTCTAGCCTTTAGGAGGTTACTCAGTTCGATTAATTACATAGATAGAGGAATAAGTGTTTGTAAGAATAGTTTGTACAAGAGTAGAGAACGACAGGTTGACCGACAAATTAGATAGACTAGCCAAAACCAAATATTGTCTAGCCTTTAGGAGGTTACTCAGTTCGATTAATTACATAGATAGAGGAATAAGTGCTTGTAAGAATAGTTTGTACAACAGTAGAGAACTGCAGGTTTACCGACAAATTAGAGAGAATAGCCAAGGTAAACTATTCGTGCCTAGCCTTTAGGAAGTTATTCAATTCTATTAATTACATGGAGGAATAAGTGCTTGTAAGAATAGTTTTACAAGAGTAGAGAAAGTCATGTGAGTACATCTGTTACATCTCAGATTTGTTTCTAGTGCACTACAGAATCTACAGTATGTATGTTGTTTACAGGATTTGATTGAGTTTATAACAGTTACAGTAGCTATCTTGTTTGTACTCTGTGACCAGTTTGTGATGTGTAGGACTGTATCGGACCTGAGCCTGTGCTATAATGAGATCTTTTTGATCTCTTCATCGGACCGCTATCCGAAATGGAGCAAAAGAGAGAAATGGAAATTCTGCTAGATCAAAGCGATGTTTTGATTGGTACCACCGGCTCGGAAAACTTACTTTACTGCCATCTGTGGATAAGTTTATAATCAACATTAGGGCTATGTACTCTCTGGAAAAGTGGCTAACATTGGTATACCGAAAAAACATTCTCGGAAGTCAAAAGGCCTGACAGGAATAATTACATCCCAAGGCACAGCAATCGGAAATTTGGATACACCAATAGGAATTCAGAAGCCAATCTGTGGCATAAAATGGATAGTTATGTTGAACTGAGAGGGACATGTTGCCCACTACGATGTACAGGAAATACTGATGTAATGAAGAAGGCTACAGATCATTAAGTTGTGCCGAAATCTCTAACAATTCCAGGCTCGAAGAACCACCCTACTGCCCAGAGGGAGCTGTGAACCAAGCAGCCCTTATAAGGTATACGATTATCAAGCACTACAATAGTATTAAAATAAATGATATAGCATGTAGGATGTATAATAGTTAAAAATATCTATAATTTATGTTTATATATATAGCAATAACAAAAAGCTTATTGTATTTTTAAAGGAATCTCTTTTGACATTGTACGTGCTCAAACGTTAAGTCACATAGGACGATGAGTGAAATAATTCTCAAATGAGCCCAAGCGCAATAGAGCTTAGTTACTCCACGTTGGACTTAAACCCATGACAAAAACCCTTACTCAGATAATTCAGCCTAATCGAGAATCGAACTCACGACCTCTTGAGACAGTCACGCTACCCCGTTCGCTACAGAGGCGGGCAAGGAATCTCTTAATGGCCCCTTATCATATATGGAGGTAACACATTGAAGGGTTCAATTTTTGCTGTTATATCACTGACTACGAATAACTTTAAAAAAGGACGAAAAGTGAGGTTAAGAAACACCAGGCTGAATGAAATAATAGTGATAAGAAGTTGATAAAAGAGGTAAACAACAGGGAAAAGCAAATATTGGATTAGTTGCAAAAAAGAGAACAAGATAGACAAGTAAAAGAAGACTAATAACCAGGGTAAACAATACTTAGAAAGGGAGGTAAGGAATGTATATTAATAGTACTGAAGCACTGCCCTAATATCTAGGAATCAGTTCAGAGTTAATCCAAGATCTATTCTATTTAATAGCCATAGTATTATGACTTTGTAGGTTCGTAGAATTAAAAGTCCAGGTTGCTGAAATTCAAAACTGCCCTTTATTTACGTAGAAATACACTGTTTGTATACCCTCTGCAGCAGAATGACGTAACATATACCAACATAATCTCTCGTGGCTTCTGTACACTTAAATAAACAAGTCACAGCTGCACGCATTCAATTATCGAGTCCAATTACGACTGTACCGATATACTAGCCACGGCTACTTTTATATCTCCACTCATAGTTCCAGAAATTAGTGGGATGTTCTCTAACAATCAAAACGGCACCAGAAGAAAGACAAACCTTACAGTCATCTGTCTCTTTCTTTCTCAGTTTCGGCAAGCTTTTATCTCACACAGCACAGAGGTGTCGTTGAAGGGAGTCCCACTCCACAAAGGAGGGTCCTTCGACTCTTGTCATACCGGAACTAGGTCCCTTACTGGCATCGTGAGGGGTTATTAAGTATGGATAGGGGTTATTGGTGCTGGTTTAATTTAAGTGCAGAAGATTATTGGTCAAGGATGGTATAGATACTGTAGATGTATTCTGGTTGCTTAAGGAGGTCCTAGGACAAGTCTTGGCCTCGTATATGTCTCTCCTGGATCTATGTCGTATTCCTCAAGCCCACGGATGAGGTTGTTGAAACTGTTTGGTAATTTTGAGTAGAAACAGTGGGACAATTATAGGATGTAGTCAAAAAGTTTTGGAAAGGATAGGTCTAGATGGATATTGTGGTTTGGGATATACCATTTGGCTGCAACTGTAGTCCGAAGGTAGCGGTTTTGAAGGACCTGGAGTTTGGAGAGGTAAGTTTCGGCTGCTGCACCCCAGACTTGTCAGGCGTAGGTCATTGCCGGCCTTAATACCTGCTTGTAGAGCAGGAGCTTGTTGCGGAGAGCCATTGGCAACTTTCGGTTATATAACGGATACAACATGGCTATTCTTTTGCTAACTTTGTTAGCCACCGCTGTTAAGTGGTCCTTCCATGTAAGGTGCATGTCTAGAAGCACACCTAGGTATGTTGCCTGTGTTGACCATGGAATTACTGTACAGCCCATACTTAGGTTGGGTACGTCATGCGGATCTCGTCGGGTGAATGTGATTGCTTGGGATTTTGTGGCATTTAACTTTAACCGCCAGGTCGCAAACCAGGCATACAACATATTTGCAAATTACTGTGCTCTTTGCACAGCAATATCATGCCGGTTTGACGCAGTTGTTATGGCGGTATCATCGGCATTTAGGTACAGGTTGCAGCCTCTTAGGGTTTGGGACAGGAATTTGTGACTATTCGTCATTAATTTGTCTCCATCTTAATCATCCACACTTTCGGTCGCAATTTGGTACGGGATTTTTATATTTGAGATGGGATGCACGTTGACTTTTCGAAGATCCACGTCGAGAAACCAGAAATAACAAACTCGTATTTTGATTTGTTTCTTGATGATTGTACTTGGTTAACTAAGAGTCATGAGATTCTTGGTTTTAAGGCGTGGTTCGGAATAAAGTTTCGGAGAAGTCAAATTTTATAACTATTTAATTGTATTATTTAGATTACATTTTACTTGAACTTCCTTTCCCAGTTACTTCCAACATATAGAGTAACTCTTACTTTGTTATATTTAATCAGTTCCAACTATTATTTAAATGTTCTTGATCTTGCACCACTATTCATCACACTCACCATTACAAAACATCTATCGATATCAAGATTATTGATTTATCGTAACTATCGTTACTCCTCTCTTAATTTTGTGATTGGCCGATTTGATTCCACGTCACAACATTACGTCATACAATTATTATTACGGCCAATCACAAAATTTCATATATTTTTACTTGTTTAAAATTACGAAATAGATTTACATAATCATTTTTTTATAAATGTATAAAGTTTTCATCATTTTTCTGAACATAACCCAAAACTACTGTTACAGGTTGCATGGGTATCTATATACGCTAGGAAAAGCAGGGGCCCAAGTACACTACCTTGTGGTACTCCTGCATTTACAGCATAGGGTTGGGACAGGATGTCGTCCTCCATGACAACAAAATATCGCTTTTTTTTTTTTTTTTTTTTTTTTTTTTTTTTTTTTTTTTTTTACTTTTCCATTTATAGCCCGCCTTTAACTACAATGGTCATATCGGCGGCCGTTCTTCTTTGGAACATACCGAAGGTGTTAACTCGTATTCGTTAGCTTTCTTTTTTATTTCTTTTTTTTTCTTATTTAATCATTAGATCACACACACACATATTCACGAAGATGGGGAATTATCTTGGTCGGAGAAAAATCCCCATTCCCACCGCCGGGAATCGAAGCCGGGACTCCTAGCACGGCAGACAGGTGCTCTGCCGACTGAGCTACGGGGCCAGCCCAGATCGGTTTTGTAGCTAATGAAATATTAGCTTTTATCTCCGCGCTACACTGTCTCTTTGCGCGCGCCGGCCGCAACAATGCACGCGGCAGTATTCCACCTGTCTGTCCATGAATTTCTGCAGAAACTATGAACTATGCCCGGGTAGCTTTTTATTATTGCACTCACCTCTGGCTCATACAGTCCTGAGGCTATAGTACAGAAGGGGAAGGAAATGTTGATTTCCAATATTTCCGATCGAGGTCCGAACAAGTACTGTTTACTTCTTGTCCCCAGGCCTAATTAGTATTGATTTCCGACCATGTTGGCAAACATACACTAGTGGCTACTAAACTTCCACTTGTTTCCCGCCTTGTTTGCACTCGATACATCTGAAGCACAAATGATTTGCCTGCCTTTGTGGGGCACAGAGTTTAAGTCATTCACATAGCGGTATGCCTCAAGCGGCATCAGATCGTGGGTTCGACTTCCGTGGCAGGTCTTCTTGAACCATGGGTTTTCTCAACGGTTTTCCCTTTTTTTGGGCGAATCCTGGAAAGGATAATTTCATTCCCTGAATTTCTGTCGCTCCATTTCCTTCACCTTTAATCCCGGTTGGCTGTTTTAGGGTTCTAAATGTTAGTGGGAGTTTGTGTGTTGCATAGCAGAGAATTTACTCTCTATAAATCTTCCAATGTAAAAATGAACTAAAGCAAATTTATATTACATATTTGTGCATTATAATCAAATAAATGATAGATTTTTTAATTTTACTTTTATATTGGATCCTATGATTGGATCCAATCATACCATAATAAACTTCAGAAGTAATATTTCATATCACATAGAAATTTAAGATTTTCTAATCTTGATCTGTAAGGGGCGCAAAATATGCATGCATTTATGGCCTAAACGACAAAAGTATGTCATTTATAACTTAACTAATTTATTAATCATATTCAAATTTGCCTGCCTCAGTAGCGTGGTGGTAGCGTGTCTGCCTCACGTTCAAGAGGTCCCGAGTTCGAATCTCGGTCAGGGTGAGTTGCCTGGATAAGGTTTTTCCGGGGTTTTCCCTTATTCTGAATGACGAATGTCAGGTAACTGTAAGCTCTATGGACCCTGGACTCATTTGAATGTCATTTCACCCATTCCATACATCGTCCGATATGACTTAACGTTGGAGGACGTAAAATCACAACAACAACAACATTAAAATTTAATCGTTTCTACAGAAAAAAATCTGCTCTAATTCTTAATCCAGCACTTTATGGAGTCTATAAGTTTAAAAGGTCCTATAGAAGAAGAATAGGTATTGTAACTTAAGAAAGGAATAACCAAGAGAAATAAAATATTTATACCTGAGGGTTAGTTTTCATCAGCAACAAAGTTACACGCCCGCCTCGGTAGCGTGTCTGCCTCACGTTCAAGAGGTCCTGAGTTCAAACCTTGGTTAGGGTGAGTTACCTGGATAATATTTTTACCGGGGTTTTCCCTTATCCTGAAAGACGAATGTCAGGTACCTCTAAGCTCCATGGACCCCAGATGCATTTCAGCATCATTGCAACAGTTTCATTGATCGTCCGATATGACTTAACGTTGGAGGACGTAAATGATAAAAAAACAAATAACAAAAAGAACTTACATTAAATGACAATTAGGTTATCAATTTGAAAATCTCTTTAACTGTCAGACAAATGTTATTTATTATATCTGGGGAAAATACGTTCCAAAGCACATGAGGTTGTAGGTGCATATTTGAAGTAAATTAATTCATTTGCGGAAAATTCCGGCTCAGAAACTTCAAATTTTGCTTCAAGCCCACCGAGTGTCACTTATCTTGGAAAGGGTGGTATTACACCAACACTTCTTACGCCTTTGTAATAATTTACTCAGCCACTTTATCTTTTGTTTGCTTTAATAAACTTTCAATTTCTTTCACAGTTTTTAATGCATCACTAAGTGAAAGTTCTGTAGTTTCTAGTCGGGTAATCGGACCTGACAGTCGAGCAAAGTACCGAGCAGGATGGCTCAGGCGGTCTCCTATGTGGCCCGCATTCGGAAGGCCCAGGTTCGATTCCCGTGGCCCACCTACGTGACCCATGGGTTTTCTCGGGGTTTTCCCCGGGTCGCTAGGCGAATGCTGGGTGGTTAATTACATCCACCGAATTTCCTTACCCTCCATTTCATCTCCATTATCATTTCATGCCGTTTCTCATCTGGTGGTCTCTTTCAGGGTAGTAGTGTTGGCGGGTGTCTCGGCGGTGCATGGTGGTATGGTGTGCTCTGAGGAAAGCTACTTCTTCCTCCTCTGGGTAGGTTGCCGGTCTTCGTGAATCTGCTGGGACCATTTCGGGACCACGACTCCTGGGCTGGACTCCTGAGCCCATTGCCGCTGTGGGGAAGCGTCTTCGTTATCCTGGCCTGTCGGGGGAAGTCTCTATCCAAGTAAACTGTAGAGACCCTGCCCTCTGTACTATCGTGTCTTCTTGGGTCGGACGCCCTCTGTCTCATTCGCCTCATTCTTTCTCTGGGCCTCGGTAGCGTAGATGGTAGCATGTCTGCCTCACGCTCAAGAGGTCCCGAGTTCGAATCTTGGTCAGGGTGAGTTGTCTGGATAAGATTTTTCCGGGGTTTCCCTTATCCTGAAAGACGAATGTCGAGTACTATAAGCTCTACGGAGCCTGGACCCATTTCAGCATCATTTCACCCATTCCATTCATCGTCCGATATGACAACGTTGGAACCTTCCTGCCTTAGGTGCCGCACTTGGGGGCATAGGAACATGAAGTTCGAGTTTATATCTATATGTTTATATATGCAAAATGTGTTTTCAAGATCGGTGAAAAAATGCATCTTGCATAATCTTAATGGATGATGAATCAGAAGGATCAAAATCTTGAACCACTTTTTCTAAAGAATCATAATTGGTTTATTTCTAATTAGCTGTTGGGTAAACTATAATAATCCCCTAAATATGACTTTAAATATGACCAAACGTCTATGAAGGCTGACCCCGTAACTCAGTCGGTAGAGCACCTGTCTGCCGTGCTAGAGGTCCCGGTGGGAATGGGGATTTTTCTCTGACCAAGATAATTCTTCATCTTCTCCAGAGTCTGAGTATGAATGAGAGTGCAAGTGTATGCGTGATCTAATGATTAAAACCCAACTAATACGAGTTAACACCTTCAATAGGTTACTAAGGAGAATGGCCGCCGTTATAACCATTGTAGTTAAAGGCGGGATATAAACGAAAGAAAAAAAGATCTATAAAATTGAGAATGTGGCTTTTAAGAGCCAATAAATGAGATGTCATGGGAATCTGCCACTTACTGATAAGATATATTCAAATAGGGGCTTTATAGACCCATATCTGTCAGAAATAATGGACTTATCACTGCTTAAATATATACGAGTAAATTAATTTTAGACTACAGACGTACATAGCAAATTCTTTTCTGTGTAATTTTAATACAGAATTTAAGTACGAACATAATATTTTGTGTGCGTTAAATATAGTCGGAGAGAATTGTTAAATTTAGTCGGCCTATTGTCTATAACTGAGCATAAGCCGTGTGTGTCACGCACAAAGCGGGAATTTCCAAGAAAGCATCTTACATCATAGGCTTCCAAGGGTTTTCCAGGGAAATTAGGAAAATGGTTTTCCACAAGAGACAGAAATATATCGGCCTTTCTCGTGACATTGTCTAGCGCTATTCATTTTTATTATGCTGGTACTACTGCGGGTATTGTCCCCCCACTCGTGGGCTAATAATAATTGCTTGTTCGTGGAATTGCTCCCAGTGCTCCAAGCTGAAGCCTGAAACATAGACAAACTTCTCGTGTTCGTAATTTGTATCACGCAAGGTGCATTACCTTGATGTAAAAATTAAACTTGTCCCAAAAATCCCTTCTCTATTACAGTTGATACTTATTCAAATGAATACTTACGGAAATAGAAAAAAATATACTGTGGTATAATTCACAGATGTGATACGAAATTTTCAAAAACACTTTCTAAATTCCCTACCTTTTTGTGTTTCCAGAAATTTCAAACATATATCTCAAGTAAAATTTCGATGTCAAAATTCCCATATTTGCTATAAGAATCCCCAGGGCGATTTGGATAAATGTGGAAGAGGATCTGATACTTGTAAGGCTCAAATAGATAAGAAAACAGGAGACAACCACACCTTTGGGGCGGGAAGAGAAAAATAAGGTGTATAAAATATGGAGGGATGGAAGACCTCATCGGCGAGCAGAAGAGGGAAGTGATATTCGAGTATACAAGGGACCAAAGAGCGTAAAGAAATCTGAAGCAGTACGTCGTGTGACAAGACAAAGGAAGTGGGGAAGCAACACAAGAAAGTGGAAAGGGGAAGTGAGTGAATTGAAAGATAATGGCAAACTGAAAAATGGTATATATTGATCGAGAAGGAACGCGGGAAAGATGGGCACTAAAGTGGTAAAGTAAAGAAAATGAGAATTAAACAGAAATTAACAAAAAGGGAGAAGGATGAATTATAAACAGTATAATACATAGGTCGTTTCACAAGTCTGGTGAAATATATACAGGGTGTATATAAATGAATATCGGGGTTTTAACTCTTTATACTATTTATTACATTCAACTTAGTTATAAATAATATATCAAATGAAAAAGCAACTCAAACCAGTTTTACCAAGAACCTTATAAAAGTTCAATGTGACTACCCTTTGTCACACGGCACACATCAAGTCTAAAGCCGAGTTCTCCCCAAACGTTGATATGTGTGTATTCAGTAACTGTAGCAACAGTTGCTTCAATCCGGTTTCTTAATTCAGGAAGGTCCGTAAGATCAGTAACTGGAGCACCGGGTCCAACTTCCTTTGAAATTGATTGTCTCCTCTCTTTAAACATTTTAAACCACCTTCAATCTGGGCTGTAGGGAAGAACAGACTCTCCATATGCCGCCTGTAACATTGCATAGGCTTCATCTGAAGATTTGTGGAGACGAAAGCAGAGTTTCGAAGCCGCATATTGTTCCTCGCGTGTTACCTCTATTGCAGCGATAGGCGATACTGCACATGTCTGAACTTGCCTAGTTCTCACAGGCGGGAACCATGAGTACCAGCAGTGAAACTACTACGGCGTGTTTGTTTCACATTAAGCTAACAGAATATAATAAGTTTGAATATTAGTTCAAAAACTATGACAGTAAAAAGCAATGATCATTCTTTATTGAACAGACCTCGTATTTATTCATTTGTGAGATGCAGATTTGAATAGGCTTCACTTGTATGAAGTCCTTAAGTGCCAGTAAGTATACTAAAATTATTGAAGCTATCCTATGTAAATTCCTGAAATATGTGTTTTTCAAAGCTTTTCATTATTTACCTAAGTTTCTATGGTATGTCCCACTGCTTCACTTATTAGAGTTTAAAGGTATCGCATAGAAGAAATTATTTACTTTTCCTTTACAAATTACCGCAAAATATGATTAATGATACTGATTTTAAACAAGTAATAGCTTTTGATGTTCCAGATATTGTATCTATTATACTTCGTAATATTGTTTATCCTTCAGGAGTTTAATACTGATTCACGTAAGTGTACACCCATGCTTAGAAATGCAATTATTATACAATAAATTACATCATTTTAATATTGGTACATTTAGGCCCGGTTGCATAAAATATAATCTAAGTTCCAGCATATGAAAATGATCCTCAGTTAAGCAGAACTTAGAATTTTGGTTGTATAAACATTGATCTAAGTTCATGGCCTCTTGATCTAAGATCAAATCTAAGTAGTGAATTTCCTCCAGTTAACTTGATTGAACTTAGATCAGCAAAACTGCAGAATTTACACAATAGTTTCTGAGAAGAAATAAGTATTGCAGCTTTAAATAAATAGTAAATAAAGCATTTTTGTGTTTACTTGCATAAATAATTGGCCTCTTTATTTCACAAATATATGTTAAAGATGCATGGTTTTTGTTCACAACCTATACATTTTTATTATTTTCAGAATTCAGATTACTCTATCTCTGATGATTAGGATTTCCAATTTGAAAGGCCTCCTCGTGTTTTCCAACATAGAGGAAATCCCATCTCAGAACTAAATGACAGAAAGTTCAAAATGAGGTTTCTACTATCAAAGCATGTAGTTGAAGAACTGGAGCATAGGCTACATGTACAGTTAAGAACACAAACCCTGAGGAATTATGCACTCAATCCAATATTTATGATCCTGCTCTCATTACGGTTCTATGCAACTGAAAGCTTCCAGATGGTGATTAGGAATATATTTAATATAAATAAAGGGACTGCGTTTAGAACAATACACATAGTTACAAGGGAGACTGCAGCTTTAAGATCTCATTTCATCAGGATGTCTAAGGAAAAGTGTGAAATAAAAAGGGTTATGCGAGATTTAAAGTTAGCTGAACTCATATTCTCTCTTGCTTGAACTTAAATTTTTGTTTATGTTTTCCAGCTCACAGTATTGTAAACAAACGAAAATGAATAAGATGTACTTTGGGCATATAATGGAAATAAAGTAAGCCAAATAATTAACTTTTTATAAATACTGTTTCAATATGGAGTAAATTCTTATACTGTTTATTTAAAATAACATTATTTCTAGGACAAATAACCATAAAGCGAAATATTTATTTAGTTTTTGTTATGTCTAGATTGGCTACGCTATGCACTGGAATTAAACAGTGTCGAGTAATTTCGATAATTCTCGAATCCATTCGATACAACACGAAAGTTGCAGCATGTTTGGCAATGTTGCCGCATTTGTTTTTGTGATCTCGGATCAGTACTAAACGACGTTCATCTGATATAACATCAGCATTTTACAACCAACGCGGGTTCACAAACTTAGTTCAATATTGATCTTCGATTACACTGGGCAACAATGAAAATGCTTCCGGCTTAAAAATAGTGAATTTACATGTATTTCCATCTGATGAATTTAAAAATCACCATAGAATGATATATTAGCTCTTCTTTTGAAGATAAAGTGACATTTCATTTTTTTACCGTGAAGATTTTAAATTTGGGGGAATTTCTTTTGGGAGTTGGCACACCTGTCAAATAACATCAGAGAGAAATTTTTGAAATTAAATGATGCAAAAGTTAAAGAAGACATTTTTGTCGGACCACAAATAAGAGAACTTGCAAAGGATACTGCTTTCGACCAAGTTTGGGAGGGGAAAGAAAAGCTTGGGAAACCTTCAAGGGTGTTATTCATTGATTTTTAGGCAACAAAAGAGATGACAACTACAAGCATTTGGTGACAGTGCTCCTGCAAAACTACCGTAATCTTGGATGCAACATGTCCCTTAAGATCCATTTTCTCCACTCCCACCTAGACTTTTTCCCTCCTAGTTGTGGAGCTGTTAGTGATGAATATGGGGAGAGATTCCATCAGGACATTTCTGTTACGGAACAAAGATATCAGGGCCGTTGGAATGAAGTAATGCTTACGGATCACTGTTGGTCTTTGTATAGGGATTCTGCGGAACTCCATCACAAGAGGCAAGCTAAAAGACGACGAAGTCAATAGGCCGCCACATGATTCTCTTCAGACACGACTATCTGCGAAGTATTTTTCCAGCAATTTAGAACTCTTAGCATGTAATTACCAGTTAAAATATCAAATGCACATTCATTGTTGTTAGCATGTATGTAATTAAAATGTATCCTTTTCTCTCAATCCGTTAATATGTAATACTTCCACCTTGTGTATATCATAGAAACTAGAGCTAATAAAATTTTTTCATTGTCATATTTGTTTTTCTCAAACCAAAATTAGTAGGAATGGCCTCATGAAGCGCTCGAAACAGTCAAAAATTATTTTTTTGTTGCCCAGTGCTATTAGAAGGCTTGCTTTATCCTGTAATTCCTTACTACCAACAATAGATTAACTGTTATACTGTACATGTTAACAAATATTGCCAATCTTTTTTTTTTTTTTATTTGCTAAGGTTTGTGTTTGTTATGATTCATTTTGTAGTTAATATGGTCATATCAGGGTGTTCTAATTTTTGTGCACTTAGTTTTGTGGTTTCTTCTGTTTTGTAACTTTTAAGTGATCATTTTAATTGGGGATACATTAATACTGATATAAATACATGGTGAAATAATGAATGCGATGGGGAAAATTACAAAAATAATAAGGGAAATTGGAACACTAAAACCTTAAGATAAGCTGAGAAAGAAGGTAGATGAATAAAGAGGGCACATAAAATAATATGGAAAGTAAAGGATAAAGTAATAGAAGGATAAATTAGGGAAAATATAGAAATAATCACGTCCAAACGGGGATAGTATATGGAAATGGTTCACCATACACAGTATAAACATGGTGTTTAACTGTAAGAGATCCTTAACTACTCCAAATTTAAGGGAAATTGTAATATGTGTATTATGCAACTGTAAGCAAGTGTAACGTAACTCATGGCGGGCCAGAGCCTGCGAAATCGAGGGTCGACCTCACACTCACATACGCAAGGCAGAGGCGGGTGAGCATCCAACCGATACGGGGAGGAGATGTGGTCAACATCATGGCACCCCCAGGAGGAAAGTTGGCTTTCTAAACCAGGGTTCGTTACCCATCGTTACTCCTCAATTTCCTCACGATGCTGCGTGGTCACCGATCTTAAAATCTTAAATTCCCCAGCCCCTTTGTGAGATCGAACCCAGGTGCATTCCATGGCAAGAAACCAAAGCACAACTCTCTACCCAACTGCGCCACAGCACAGGAATGTAACCAAATGTAGTTTATAAAAGAATTCATTCATTTATACTTTAAAGCGAGCTTTAATAACAAAATGTTTCGAGCCTTATAGTGAGATAAGAAGTGTTCTTTTAAACATGCTAATAAAACAAGCTTGGTGAATGTTTTAAAAGTTGTAACAAAAAGCTTTGTTTTAATTGAGCCATCTAACAAATGTACCAAAAGAATAGAAGTTGAAAAACAATTTAGTTTCATTTCTTCATTATTCTCTTCAGTGTTTCTGTCATATGAAAACGTACTGACAGCAACAGCCGGAGGAAACTGCACGAAAACACTCGCTTGTGTTATACAGTTGCACGCAATGGGTAGTAATATAACAAAGAACAGGGGAAAACTACCTCAATAATTTAAGTGTAGTGTTGTGTAGAATTTTTAAACCAGAAATTTAGAATTTATGCTTATAAAATTCAACATTCTGGATCACTTATATGGTGATGTTCTTTGTAGGTTTAATGACGCATTTCGTTGAGTTTTACGTCATCGTCTACTAGCTGGTTCTACCTACTGCCTTGCTCGCTTCAGGGTATGTATTACTATAGTGTGAACACCAGTTTAGTTAGCTGATAAATTTTAATGTTTGGAAAGAGAGACGTCAGACTGAAAAATTTAATGCCAGGGCCGGGATTTGAACCACGGATCTTCTGGTTGCCGTCCAGCCGCTCTAACCTTTAAGCTACTATGTCCAACGTGCCGACATTACATTAAATTCTCCAACTGACTCGTGTTTTTCCCAGTAAACCACTTAGGAGTTCTCATAAACACATGAGACAACAATCTTAATGGCGATTTACAACGTATAAGTATTTTAAGGCCCGGGTGTTTATGAGAACTCCTAAGTGATTTACTGGGAAAAGCACGAGTCAGTTGGAGAATTTTATGTCATGTCGGCACGTTGGCCATAGTAGTTCAAGGGTTAGAGCGGCTCGACGGAAACCAGAAGATCCGTGGTTCAAATCTCGGCTATGACATTGAATTTTTTAGTCTGACGCTATCTTTCCATAGTTTAGCCTATACACGGCTAGTGTGAAACAACAATTAATTGTCATTAATTGACCTAATAGTGGTTAACTATTGAAATTCATTGCCAGTTGAGTGAGGCATGTGGTGATGGAACCATGTTTGTGTCTAATGTGCGTTCCTGGATGCGACAGTTCAATGAAGGCACAACCAGAAGTTCCTATCTGGTCACAGTACTTAAAAAAAATTGGAGGGGTTATAACTTGAGCGCACCTTGTTAAAGCGAATGTTTACTACTGTACAATTAAACCATTGTTCTTTTGTGAGGTTATGACCACAGCACAGCTACGTATTATATATCTAAGCATGTAAGCAGAGTTGTAGAGAAGACGCTCTACCATGGATATAAACAACTTCCGGACCGATGTTCATATGACATTTTTTATTCTCTATATGGAAAAAATGTTTTCCCAAAGTTGTTGTTGTTGTTGTTTTTTTTTTTTTTGCAACGTTCTGTGCATATATACACAGATGTTTTCCACACTAGTACATTCCTACCAATAAATCTACTGACATGGGTTTCTGTTGCTTTTACGTTTCTGTCGCCTAAACATCATCATGCACATCAGGGTGACCTATTTAGATAAGGTTTTATTCGGGGTTTTCCCTTAACCTGAAATATGAATATCTGGTAACTCTAAAAGCTATGAACCCTGGCCTCATTTCAGCAACAGTTCACCCATTTTATTCCTCGTCACCTATGACCTACATACGTTGGAGGATATTAAAATAAGTCAGCCTTCACCATGTTTGAACCTGTGACCTTGAGATTATTAGGTCAGCACCTAGCCAACTGAGCGGTCGTTGGTATATATGAGTAAATAGGAAATCTATACATGGGCTTGAAGTAGGTTGCAAAGTTGACATGAATGCTAATTCTGTGTGCAACATAACAAACGAAGCTGTCACATTTGTGACAGGCGGCCGCTAAGTATGATTGGTGACATGCGCCAATGTGACGCTAAGTAAAATAAACAGATATAATCTGCACAGCCATTAGTGAGCTCAGGTGTCCGGCAAGAGCTGAAGCCAGCCTTATCTATTCAACATATGCTTCATTCACAGGGATTTTCCTATTTTTATAAAAGGTTGTTCTTTCGTATACGGCTTCTTCAGGCCCTGGCTAAATAATTACGATAGAATTATACGGAGGAGATTTGGCACCCATATCCGTCTTGATTATGCCACCAAGTTTGCAGTCCCTGGAAGAAAAATGAGGCGAGATGAGATAAACGACGGGCGAGTCAAGGAGTCATGACATTGCAGAGGGCATGGTCCCTGCACTTGACCAGTTGGAAACTCCCCGGAAGGCCAGCACAACCAAAATTCCATCCACCGCCCGTAAACCGGAGACCGCCCGACCGTTGGAGGAAGTGTTTACAAAGAGCATATCATCCTGCCATGCAGCACCGGGTCTGCTATTCTGAAAGAGACCACCAGATGAGAGATGTGAGTTGATAATGGAGGTGAAATGGAGATACAGAAATGCTGTGGATGTACGAGGCGTGTACGTAAAATAAGATCTCCAAGGCGCTGGAGCCGTGAGGAACGCTATTACGCGAGATCCGGCAACACTGGTGTGTAGCTTGGCTTCACCCTTTCAAATCTCCACCACAGCGAACCCGTTGCAACCATTAGTCTGGGCAGCCGTTTGCAATGGAGCTTCCGATCACTTCCGCCACCATGTGCGAGTTCTCGCTCGCTCGCTCGTCGTGCTGGCTGGCTGTATTTGGTCAGAAGGTTTTTGCTGCGTGCCCACCCGTTTTGAGTTTAACCGCAGGTAAAATATGTTTGGTAGTTGTAGGGTGTCTGGTGGGTTTTTACGTTGGAATTAATTTGTAAGGATACAGTAATTGTACCTTGGGAATGAAAGGATAGGATGCATGCCTAGCACCCTGGTGTTTTGTTTCTGAAATTTAGGTTGGTAATTTTGATGCCAAACAGCTTAGGAGAATATGTGGAGCTCAGCTTTAGCTGCTGTTGGGATTAGCTCCTGGGTTATCTTGGGTGCCCGCAAGCCATGCGGGGTGCCCGATGAATTGTGCGGGCTGCGTACAGTGACCCGTTTTTTTTTTTTTTTTGAGTGCCAAGGGCACTATCCCCGCTTAAATTCATCGTCAGTTATGCGAAGTCTATGGACCACAGTGTATGGAAGTCAAAAACGTGCGAAAGTGGGTCACAGAGTTCAAAGACGGACGTACAGACGTCCATGACGAACAGCGTTCTGGTAGGCCTTCGGTTTCAGCCGAAGCAATTGCAAAAGTGGAGCAAGAAATGCTTAAATATTGGCGTGTGACAGTTCGCGAGCTGTGCGAACTTATCCCTGAAGTCAGTAAGACTACGATTGACAAGATTTTGACCGAACATTTGCATTATCTCAAGGTGTGTGTGAGGTGGGTCTCCAAAATGCTCACCGGACCATAAACGGCATCCATCCCCCCTACAGTCCAGACTTAGCACCTAGTAATTATCATCTGCTTCCTGAGTTGAAGTCACACCTGGGCGGAACACATTTCCAGACCGACGATGATTTGAAAAACGAGGTTGAGCACTTGGCGGGAGAGTGCTATGACAAGGGTATACAAAAACTGCCACAGCGCATGCAAAAGTGCATCGATCGCAATGATGATTACGTTGAAAAAATAGCTGTAAGTACCGCCTTTCCACCAATGTAAAATTCATTAACAATAAACATGTTTTATATATTAAATAAAATTGGAGACCCTATTTTACGGACACGCCTCGTAATTAACCTACCCGGCATTCACCTGGATACCCGGAAAAACTCTCGAAAAAATCCATGGATTAGGTAGGTCGGCCACAGGAATCGAATCCAGACCTCCCGAATGCAATTGACCACAAGATATCGAGTTCAAATCCGGCCCAGACCTTAATGGCTACAGTCGAATGACAGTAGATTTACTGACAAATTTTATGTTTGCATCAGGTGCACATGCTTTATACATGTATTGATTTAGCTTTACAATATTTTTGTAAGTAATTATTTAGTAATGTGTTATATGAATATCTGCTAAGATTAGTGACTGACATGCAGTAGTTTTTATAACTTTTTTCCTTATTTTAACTTTTTTAACACAAAACTTTCACTCACTCTCAGAAACTCAGAAACATTACTGGCTTACTACAGTTTACAGCAAAGTTACACCACCACCAGCCCTGAGAAGAGGGATCAGCTATAGCTTCAGTAGCTGCGTAATCAAAAAGTTCGGTTCAAGGTTGTACAGCTCAGTTTATGCTAGCAAGCGATAAATAATCAGTTGTATTCGATATGTTGCCACACACAAGCTGTAAGGAAAGAAACCTCTCTGTCAGCATCTTTAAGTACAGATGTATTTTTTTATCTTGAAAAGTGCAGAGCGATGAGCAGTACTATCTGGACGAGTCCACCTCAGAGCTGTTGCAACTGGCGGGGAGGGCAGGTCAGTTGCGTACCAGTTGCGAGCAACTAAACACGTGCAGAGCTACTCGGTAACACTACAGCTTGTTTCAAAATGTGCTTGTCTCCTGATTCCAAGAGAGCATTTATAAATGACGCCTCCTTACAGCACATTAAGAAATAAACTGCTATACTTAAAAACACAAGAAGTAATAACCAATATCCATAGATTTATAAAAAAGGAACAATGGTCTGGGTCAGCTATAAAAATCTGGGAAAGGGTATCTGAGGCAACAGTTGTGTCTGAAAGCAGTTTAGGAGAGTTATTAAGTAAAGAAAAGCCATTGGTGCTAGTGCAAAAACGTCCTTCTCTATGCCCAGTAAACAAAGATTAAGAACATGCACAAAATCTACTTTGGATATTTTAATTCAGACGTAGTTAGGCGAACAGAGAATAATTTTTAAAACACAGAAAAACAAAGACCAACTTTGAAGAAAGTGCTTATGAAGCTAAAAATTCTACTGACTTCCAAGGCAGTGTCTGAACATTAAGAAGAGTTCCTTTGAAGCTAGGATTATTAAAAAAAAAAAACACTAAGCGTTACAGACAAATTTTAATCGAACATCGCGCCATACGTGCAAAAAGGCTTAAGTATTTACGAAATATTCGGAGATATCGAAGTGAAGTTTATATAGTTTATATGGATGAAATTTATATAAATACAGCACATATTGGACCATAAGCCTGGAGTGAAAAACGTTACAGGGACTCTGCAGCGATATTGAAAGACCGACAGTTGTTTATCATGCCTGCTAGAGGAGAACAGAGTTTTGTTCCAAATGCCTATGTACTATTTAAAATCCAACAAAAGCTTGGAGATTACTACCATAGTAAGAATTACAACTTAGTTTATAAGAGCTGCAAAACTGGCTTCGAGAATGAAATTTGTTTTTAGACACCTTATGCACCGCCCTCCCCTCTCGTAATCTTACGCGTGTGACGCATTGGGGTGATAGGTGCACCACAGTTGCTACTCATCCCTACCGCGTAAGATTCCTGTCAAGATAAACTAATACATCTGTAGTTATGTCCCTCTTAGAATATTTCACAAAAGAAGTGTTATTTAGACTCTCTCGGGGTTTAGAGTGATTTCGTTTAGGTATCAGGAGCTATATTATCTCAAAGCTCAAAGAACATTACGTATCTAGTGAAAGCTTGATGCGTTGGAAAGGCTGTTCAGGTTGCAAACAATACATCAGATCAAAGAGGGCCAAATTCGGCTAAAAGGGTTTTGATTAATATGAATTGTAATCGATTAATTTTAGTCGACTCGATTAGAATTTTTTAATCTTTTATCTAAATAAAGAATTAATCGATTAAGTCACGCAGCACTAGTTCATACTCTTTTGAAAATCAGCAGTATGATGGTTGTCTGAATAAACAGATTTGTCTGCAGTATCTCAGAGCTTCTTGCAGCAATAATAAGCGATACGTGATCTTGTGTACACCGCTATGACAAATGGGCAAAGAAACAACACAATGTTCTTAGAGTATAGCTGGGAGCTGACAGACGCGAGAAGAAAAATAACTCAGGTTTTCCCGCTGTCGGAAATCCCACGCAAAATCGCCATCTCTACAGGAGCAAATCCCAGTAGGCGTAGGAGCCAATCATTCACAGGGCATACATTTGCATGCTTTCTTACGCCTCCACTCGCTCTTGCGCAATATTCTTATAAACATCTGTTCTTCTATCTATTTGTAAAACATTTACGGGATTTGCTAGCTAAATTGATGTTTTCAGTGAGTGAAAAATGTAACGCCCGAGGCGTTAGTATAAACATCAAACCCTGCTAGTCCCATATGTTACTTTATTCGTTACCTAAGAAAAAAATAGACTTGGGTTACGAATTATAAAAATATTAAAAATCATTTACAAAAGGAAATTAATTGTTCTTTCACTCTAGCCGTGTGTAGGACGCACTATGAAAGGGTAGAACCAGACTGAAAAATTCAATGTCATAGCCGGGATATGAGACACAGATCTTCTGGTTTCCGCCCAGCCGCTTTAAATCATTGAGCTACTATGACCAACGTGTCAACATGACATTAAATTCTCCTACTGACTCGTGTTTTTCCGGTAAACCACTTAGGAGTTCTCATAAACACATGAGACAACTACCTTAATGACGACTTACTATGCTGTAAGTACTTTAAGGCCCGGGCTTTATAGTTCGGAGCACTATTAGGTACAATTAATGGAAATTAATTGTTCTTTCACTCTTGCCGTGCGTAGCACGCACTATGAAAGGGTAGAGCCAGACTTAAATATTCAATGCCATAGCTGGGATTTGAACAACGGATCTTCTGGTCTCCATCCAGCCGCTCTAAACATTGATCTACTATGGCCAACGTGCCAACAAGACATTAAATTTTCCAACAGACTCGTGCTTCTCCTGGTAAACCAATAGTCTGGCTCTAACCTTTCATAGTGCGTCCTACACACGGCTAGTGTGAAAGAACAAATAATTTCCATTAACTGTACCTAATAATAGACCGAACTACAAATCTCGGGCCTTAAAGTACTTACAGCATAGTAAGTCGACATTGAGGTAGTTGTCTCATGTGTTTATGAGAACTCCTAGTGGTTTACCGGGAGAAACACGAGTCAGTTGGAGAATTTAATGTCATGTTTGCACGTTGGCCATAGTAGCTCAATGTCTTAGAGCGGCTGGACGGAGACCACATGATCCGTGGTTCAAATCCCAACTATGGCATTGAATTTTTCAGTCTGGCTCTACCCTTTCATAGTACGTCCTACACACGGCTAGTGTGAAAGAACAATTAATTTTCCATTAATTGTTCCTAATAGTGGTCCGAACTATAAAGCCTGGGCCTTAAAGTACTTACAGCATAGTAAGTCGCCATTTAGGTAGCTTTTTTTTTATTTATGTCCTCCAACTTTAAGTCATATCGGACGGTGAATGAATTGGGTGAAATGATGCTCAAATGAGTCCAGTTACCCGACATTCGTCTTTAAGGATAATGGAAAATCCCGGAATAAATCTAATCCAGGTAACTCACCCTGACCGAGATTCGAACTTGGGACCTCTTGAACGTGAGGCAGACATGTTACTATCTACGCTACCGAGGCGGGCATTAAGGTAGCTGTCTCATATGTTTATGAGAACTCCTAGTGGTTTACCGGGAAAAACACGAGTCAGTTGGAGAATTTGATATGTCGGCACGTTGGGCATAGTAGCTCACATGCTTAGAGCGGCTGGACGGAAACCAGAAGATCCGTGGTTCAACTCCCGGCTATGGCATTCAATTTTTCAGTCTAGCTCTAACCTTTCATATTGCGTCCTACACACGGCTAGTGTGAAAGAACAATTAATTTTCAATAATAATAATAATAATAATAATAATAATAATAATAATAATAATAATAATAATAATAATAATAATAATAATAATAATAATAATAATAATAATAATAATAATAATAATAATAATAATAATAATAATAATAATAATAATAATAATAATAATAATAATAATAATAATATGGAAATATTGTCAGCTACGTCATACCTATGAGCTATTTAGTTGTTGTGCCCCTGCCCATTCACCCCTAATTTTAACCCATGTTAACCATCGTGTTTCTTTATTATCTCTCCCTTTTAAGATTAGGATTCACTCCGTAGAGGATTCGCCACTTAAACCACTTTGCACCAAGTGTGGCACCTTAGGGTGGAAGGATGAGGTGAGTGGAGACAGAGGGAGGCCGTTTACTTAAGCGACTTATCCCGACAGGATAGGACAACGGACAAGCAGGACGGCAACGAGCCCAGCAGCTGAGCCTAAATATTCCCTGTCTTCCTTTTATTTCTTTACCCTTCTTAACCATTTTTCCTTTACTTTAATCCTCAAATTTCTTCTGTATTTTTTTTTTTTTTTTCATTTTGGACATATCTTTATACTATGTCCTGCGCCGTGGTGTAGTGGACTAAGGTGTTGTGTTTTGGTTCCCCTCCATGCAATTCGCCCGGGTTCGGCAACCCTCGGGAGGTGCGGATTTTATGTTCCGGATGTAGGACTGGTGCCCACTCGGCATTGTGAGGAATTTAAGAAACTACGTATCCCGGTCAAGTAAGCCAGCTTCCGGCGGGGGGGGGGGGGTGCCGTGATGTAAACCACCTCTCCTTCCCGTATCGGTTGGATAGCCGCCCATCTCTACCTTGCGTATACGGGCGTCAGGCTTACTTGCTGGCTATTACGCCGTGGATTATTATCTTTATACTATGAGTAGACCTTTATTCTCCCGTTTTTGCACCCGTAGTTCTTTTGCCTTGAACCAAGCAAAGCTCCACACTTACTTCTTCTCTACATAGTATGCAATTCTTAGTTAACCCTCCACTCAATATAGCCCCAGTCTTAAACCAAGTTAAACCCTCTCTCTTACATATATCTATGTAATTCTTTCTTCCACAATTTTTCTTCATGTTCTTTTTCTTCTTCTTCACTCCAAGGGCTAGGCAATGCTGCCTGTTCCGGCTTAAAACATGTCTGACCATCGTTTTCATGGTCTTCCCGGATGTCTCTTTCCTCTAGGTTTATAGTTTATAACTCTTCTTGGGATCCTATCTCTCGGCTTTCTCTCAATATGCTCTCTCCATTCATTTCTATAATTTATTATTTCTTCTTCTAAAGAACTTATGTCTAACTCTTCTCTTATTTTTTCATTTGGAATTTTATCTAAAACAGTACATCCCTTTACTGCTCTTAAAAATCTCATTTCGGCAGCCTGTATCTTGTTTTTGTCTGCTTTTGTTAATGTCCATGCTTCAGAACCGAAAAGAAAAGCAGGCACAGCCATTACTTTATAAAATTTCATCCGTGTTTCCTTTCTGGTTTTGGTTTTCAGGCTTCTATTTATTATGCCGCATATTTGTTGAAACATTGGTAATTTATTTTTAAAAACATTTTCATATTTACAACTGACATATATTCACAAATATTTAAATCCCGTAACTTGCTTTAATATCATCAATTACTATTTTGGTTCTAATAGTGTC
Organism: Mantis religiosa; assembly: GCA_030765055.1. Classification (NCBI taxonomy): domain Eukaryota; kingdom Metazoa; phylum Arthropoda; class Insecta; order Mantodea; family Mantidae; genus Mantis; species Mantis religiosa. The sequence continues at coordinate 59,753,243 of CM060960.1, forward strand.
TTTACCTCGAAACGCCATTGTTTTTGTTCTATTTGTGGAAATTTTGAATAATGCTTACATAACTTCTGTAAAATATATACTGCTCTTTGCAGCTCGTCTTCATTTTTACTTGTAATTATTTGGTCATCCGCAAATAGCATCGTCTTAAGAATAAAATTTGGTGCAAGATGAATGCCTCCGTCAATCTTAAACATCCACTCTCTAATCAGATCATCTATATAAACTATGAATAAGATAGGAGACAAACTGCAACCCTGTCTTGCACCTTGATTTGTATGTATCCATTTCCAATATGTATGCTGATTGTTGTATCCTTATATATAGATTTTGGAACTTTAATGAGATGATTTGGGTAGCCTCTTCGAGTCATGATTTCCCACAATTTTTTCCTATTTACATGTCAAACGCTTTTTCATAATCAATAAAAGCTATATGTGTTTCCATATTAAATTCTCTTCTTATTATATTATCTGCTTAACTGTAAAGGTAGCATCTCTACAGGATCATCCTTTTCTAAAACCATTTTGTTCTTCTAAAAGTAGAACATCTGTATTTGTTTGTAACCTTTTACTTAAGACTCTTGCATATAATTTATATCCTGTGTTTAAAATACTTATTCCCCTATAATTATCACATCTGTTTCGAGCACCTTTCTTAAAAATAGATATAATTCGAGCATGTGTCCAGGATCTTGGGATTTGGCATCCATTCCAACAACTATTAATTAAAATCAAAATTTTTTGATTTAGTATCGATCCACCATTTTCAATAATTCTGCATTTATTGCATCTTCTCCTGTGGTCTTCCTATTCTTCATTTCTTTTAATACCGTTTCTAATTCTTCTAAAGTATTTGGATCTACATTTCCGCATATAAGTTCATCATTTTCCTCTTTTTCCAGGGAGTTATTATAGCACAAATCTCTGTAATGTAGAATCCGTTGTTCTTCAATTACATTTATATTTTCTACATCTCTTTCTTCACTCTCTAAATGCTTAAGCACTTTATAGGCCATCATTTGCCTTCTATGTATATCATCTTCAACAGTGCTAATAAATGTGTCCCAGGACTCTTGGTGAGCTTTCCTTACAATATTTTTCGCTTCATTTCGTTGCTTAAATATTTAAATAATGACCTCTCGGCAAACACATTACCCTACACGTCTTGTCTATCCATACTGTCGCGGCGATGCGCACTAAAAGTTCGGTGCAGAGAGATAGGCACGGCTCGTGTACACAAAGAGACTGTAGATAAAGATAGCCCGTAGATAAAAGGCTGGCCGTCACAGATAAATTTACGCTTCTGGAAGGCTCGGGTTTCGTGGGTGATAGAAAATTCGATTTCTTGACTGTTACAGAACAGTCTCGTATTATCAATGAGGTATTTAAGTCGTCGAGAGTCAGTCGTAAACAGATGTTGTAACGAGAGCTGATGTAAACAGGTGTAATCAGAACACTGTTGTTGTGGTCATCGACCTCGGTAGATTGTGATTGTAATACTGCTACTGTGAGTGTATTTCTACGCAAATAAAGAACGATTTGAATTTCTGCAAATTGGACTTTTAATCTCTACGAACCCACAAAGTCACAATACACCCTATTTGTTATTTAATCATAACAAAATCCTTCTAGATTTCCTTCTTCTTCCTGCCACATATTTACCATTCCTCTTTTCCCTATTTCCTCCCTAATTCTGCTAACCAGCTATCCTTAAATGCTAGACCTTTTTGTTCTTCTAAACACAATCATGGTCCCCCTTATGCAAGGCCTACCTAGCTCAACTCTAGCAACTTCCTTCGATATTGATTTATTCAGTCCTAGTAAATCTACAAAAACGTCATATGAATATTTTCATTCTTATTGCGTTTGCACCCCGTAATTCTAACCCATAAGTTATATTTGCTTCTCTGTTATTTCATATACCTTCTCTTTCAAGCCATTTTACCAATATGTCTGGTAGTTTATATTTACAATCTTTTACTCCTGTCATCTCCATCCACCACTTCAGAGTTATCT
>CM060960.1:59757757-59772757 GCA_030765055.1 Mantis religiosa
CTAAATTAATTAATCAGATTATAAGAAGGGTGAAAAATTAATGCCATATAAAGATTTGGTAAAGAAAACATAGTACAGCATGAAATCTTCTTCTTATATTTTCATATTGGTGTATGATGCTTATTTCAGGATAGTATATTTATTTATATGTTTACGCTTAATTTCAAAAATGTGTTTAAAAATATTTTGTTGCATTCACATTGCTTTCTCTACAGTTATATTGAAGTAAAAATTCATTACACATTGTGAATTTCCCTTATAATTATAAACAAGACCGTATGCTACAAAAATGGAACAAACTTCCAGCACTAGAAATAAATAAGCTAATGAATTAAATAAATAATTTAGAGAGGCCTCTCCTCCAAAAGTTTCAATTAGCCATAAATTCAATATTCAGATTTTTAGAAACGTGTCAACCTCTGGTAGCATTGAAATTATGTGCTCTTTGGATTGACAAAGAAAACAAAACGGATTACCACTTACCACTTAAAAGAATGCGTAAGTACTTGACAATTCAGACCACTAACAAAGAACAGTTTGGAAACTGTTAACGCTACATAAATCTGTGTAGAACACAGGATTAGGTTTAGGGTTGCTATGGAGGGAATTCGGCACCAAAATGTGGGGTTTATTGTACCTAAGCTCCAACGGGGCAACCCCGGTAGGAAGGCTGAGGCGAGAAGAGACAAAGGGCGGGCGTCCCAAGGATGACATGACATCTGCCGACACTTCTACCAGAAATAGGCCACCAGATGAGAGATGATATGAAATGATAATGACGAAATGGAGGGGAAATTCGGGGAAGTAATAAACCTACCCAGCATTCGCCTGGCGGCCTGGGAAACCCCTGACAAAACCCATGGGTCCGTTAGATTAGCCACGTGTATCGATACCGGACCTCCGGAATGCGGGCTGAAGACGAAATTGCCTGAGCCATCTTGCTTGGTTGGTACACATGTATGCTTTAAAGGGAACCACGTGTTTTATGGTAGCATTTGTCTATCTCTTAAGCTTTATTAGTTATGAAAACGTTATTCAATGAATAGAAGCTCTAAGGATATATCCAAAAAATTAAATAGGTACATTTAGTGTGTAAGAAAATATCTTATACATGTGTTATGTTGAATAAAATCATGTTCAGAAAATGTAGTTTGCAATGAGGGATCTCCTTGAAATGTTCATTTCACTTCCTTGAAAGCTGCTGAAATTAAAATCAAGCTTATTTTTTAAATAAAGTTTATCTAAAATGTCTCTTTTCGTTTCAGGACGTCTCTATCCATATATTTTTATTAAATTTTAATATCAAATTTGTGGTAGGAATGCAATACTTCCTCTACTTACTATAAATAGTTGAAAAGCTAAACACAGAAGTTTTTTTGTAGGGAGGAGATCCCAGGAGTTCAAAAGCTTATTTCCAGTAAAGGTTGTGTATCGATTGTTTAGTAGTATTCAGCGCCTTTCCTACCATGCATGCGCTTGAGAAAGAACCAGTTTGATCAAGCACAGGAGTCTTAAGAAGAATTTTCTGTTTGTGTTTGTTTTGGAGGATGGACTCGAAACAAAAACACGAAGTTGACCCGAGCGTTAAGACAAGCCAAGGCTGTATCTTGTCTTCCGGACTGCAGGTACAAAAGTTTGTCGGCACGCCACTGTTAGAAAGAGAGAGATATAGGGACGCAAAATCGACCTGGGAGCAGAGCCGAGTGAGTCAAGGTCGTACAGCTAGCAATCGACCGACCGACGTCGTCGCGCCGCGGGTTAGCCAGCCTCTCACCTACTGGCCGGGTCACCGAGTAACATGTGTGTACCGACACGCATAAAACATGTGCCCTCTTCTCCTTGACTGGCACATGAGGTGGATACCTGGTCACATTGGGGTGTGTCGAGGTAGCTAGCATAAAGCATGTGCCTTGTTGTCCTTGACTGGTACATATGTTGGAGACCTGGTTACACTGGTATCTGTCGAGGTAGCTAGTATAAAACATGTGCCTTCCTGTCCTTGACTGGCACATGAGCAGGATACCTAGTCGCATTGGTGTGTGTCGAGATAGCTAGCATAAAACATGTGTCTTCTCCTCCTTGGCTGGCACATAAGATGGATACCTGGTCGCACTTGTGTGTGTCAAGGTAGCTAGCATAAAACATGTGCCTTCTCCTTGACTGGCACATGAGGTGAATACCTGGCCAAATTGATGTGAGTCAAGGTAGCTAGCTTAAAACATGTGCCTCCTTGTCCTTCACTGGTAATGTAGATGCGTACCTGTCATATTGGTGTGTGTTGAGGTAGCTAGCAAAAAATACGTGCCTTCTGGTCCTTGACTGGCACATGAGATGGATACCTGGTCGCACTGGTATCTGTCGAGGTATCTAGCAAAAAACATGTGCCTTCCTGTCCTTGACTGGCACATGAGATGCATACCTGGTCTCATTGTTGTGTGTCGAAATAGCTAGCATAGAAAATGTGCATATTCTCCTTGGCTGACACATGAGATGGATACGTGGTCACTATGGTATCTGTCGAGGTATCTAGCATTAAACATGTACCTTCTTCTCCTTGGCTGGCACATGAGGTGGATACCTGGTCACATTGTTGTGTTTCGGGATATCTAGCATGAAACATGTACCTTCTTCTCCTTGACTGGCACATGAGATGGATACCTGGTCACATTGGTGTGTGTCAAGGTATCAAGCATAAAACATGTACCTTCCTTCCTTAACTGGCACATCAGGTGGATGCCTGATCACACTGGTATGTATCGAGGCAGCAAGCATAAAACATATGCCTTCCTATACTTGAATGGTGGATCAGATGGATACCTGGTCACGCTGGCATATTGTCGAGATAGTCACCATAAAACATTGGCCTTCGCCTGGACTAACACATCACATGGATACCTGGTTACACTGGCATTGTGGCCGGATATCAACCATAAAAGTTGTGCCTTCTTCTCCTTGACTGGCCCATCAGATGGATACCTGATCATATTGGTATTGTGTGGAGAATTGTCAGGATAAATTATATGTCTTCTTTTTTACTAGCGCTTGGGATGGGTTGCTGGTCTTCTTGTTATGATATCAACGTTACCCAGGATTTAACTTGTGATTACTTCTTTTCGAGCGGTAAATGACACACATACTCGTTCGGTACCGCAGAAAGGACTGGAAAACACAGCAACCCAAGGTTGATCCTCGACAGGTAGTGAAGACCTTCATGCTCAACCGCGGAGCAATCTCGACTCTTAAGATTATATAAGTTTAAACGAAATTCTATTTCTCTGCACATGTCCCTCTCGTGTGAATACATTCTATAGATGTCAGTAGTTAGAATAAAAGCACGCATTTTTAGAATGTGATACATTCAAACTAGCAAGCAAATTTAAATCGAGAACAATTTTAGACTGCTTAACTGCAAGCGTGTGTCGGCCACATGCGTTTCGATTTAATGCGTGGATAAGGCACATGTATGGATAGAAAGCAAAGTGATACGAAGTGACTGTGTACCAGCCAAGGTACTTATAATTAAAACCAGTAATTAGTGTTAACATTTGCAGCTGCGAGGGCTGTTCAGTAAAGAATGATCATATGAAACAAACACGCCGTAGTAATTTCATTGTTGGTACTCCTGATTCCCGCCTGCGAGAACCAGGCAAGTTCAGACATGTTCAGTATCGCCTACCGCTGATATGGAGGTAACACGTGAGGAAATTCAGTTTTCATCTCAACAAATCTTCAGTTGAGGCTTAACAATGTTACAGGAAGCCTATGGAGAGTCTGTTCTTCCCTACAGCTCAACTTAAAGGTGGTTTAAAATGTTTAAAGAGGGGAGACAATCAATTGCAAATGAAGGTTGCCCCGGTGCTCGAGATACTGCTCTTACGGAGGAAAACATCAACACTGCTGCTGCCATTGTGAGAGAGGATCGACGAAATACCTTAAAATCACTTTCTGAAATACTGAACATTTCATTGCGTGCCACCCACACGTTCGTGACAGAAACATTATACGTAAGACGTGTTAGTGTGCGATGGGTTCCAAGACTGTTGATCCCGAACAAAAGGGCATTCCCTTGAAGGTCTGGATGCAGTTAACGTTGATGTTAGAGTAAGATCCGGGGTTTCTTTCAAACGTAATCACTGCTGATGAAACTTGGCTACATCATTTTGATCCTGAGAGAAAACGGCAAAGTTCAGTGTGAAAATCTCCTTCATAACCAACCCCCCAAAAGAGGCAAAGGTGGTTGCTTCTGCTGGGAAACATATGGTGATCTTATTCTTTGGTATTCATGGAATGGTTTATCAGCATGTTGTACCTGCACACACAGCAGTAACTGAAAAATACTACAGGGATGTCCTGAAAACATTGCAAGTCCATATAAGGCACAAAAAACCACGTTTCTGTGAAGCGGCCTGGATGCTGCACCACGATAATGTGCGGCCGCATATTGCCAATGTTGTTGCTGAATATCTTGCAAAAATAAACGTGAAGTACACCCCTCACTCTCCCTATGGTCCTGATTTAGCCCATGTGACTTCTTTCTGTTTCCTAACTTGAAGAAACGCCTTCGTGGGAGGCATTAGCTATCATCGGAAGCAGTGGTGATGGCTGTGGAGTCAATTTTGAAAGATCTCTCAAAAAATGTTTTCCAGCATGTCTTTGAAGACTGAGAGAAACGATGGGATAAGTGCAATCCATTCAGGGGAGACTATTTTGAGAAGTACCATCAAAGTTATGAGGATCAGTAAAGGTACGTCGTGAAAAAAAAATATGTGATCATTCTTTATTGAACAGTCCTCGTATTTAACCAAGAGAAGGAAAGTAGACGTCAAAATCTTACTAGATCCCCTTGTGATTAGGCAACTTCTTCATCAGCTGCGGTGAGTGTTGGCAGAAGAGCATACACTACAGGCGTACTGTTTTGTGTTTTATTTACTCTAGGGCTAACTATAGTAATGTATCCCATGCAGATATTCGATTGTCATGTTTCACCTGCTTTGAAGTGCCTTAAGTAAACAAATTAAATCAGGGGAACTATGCAACCTATTCCATGAAAAATGTTACGATATCTTTTGTTTTAATTATTGTAATGAACTGGGTTGGTTGCAGCCATGTTGTACCTTTGGAAGATTTTGAATAACATTGTCCCACATCGGCATAACTGCCATTTATACGGAATGTTCTCCTAGTTGTGCGACTTTCTCAAAAATTAGATTAACGGATTTTCATGAAATACCATGTTTGTATTATGTTAATTAGAAATTAAATGAATATCTGGAATTTTCTGGTAAGTTCTCCTTTTTATTCGTAAGCAGTTTTGTATAATCATTTTAACTAGTTATACGTTATACGATGGACGAAATGATACTGGACAAAAATTGAAGATCTTCTTAAGGTACATTTATTATACATTTATGTGTCATAACCGTTTCCCCAATATCCGTTATTAATGGATGTAATGGTGAAATGATTTTTAATTTGTTTAAGCTCCTGGACATTCTGATTTTTTTCCAAACAGAATGGATAGCTGATGATATTTTAAGGTTAGTATATTATCTAGCTTTTTTTCTATTCTACTTCTCTCTATAACTAAATTTTCAAGGTAATTAGACTTTAACTTATTGCTAATTTTCTGGTAGTTACAAGACAATATTGGAATACAGTAGCCATAAGTGATAGTCAAATGTTCCGGTTTTCTTTCATGACCGGGAGGGGAAAAATGGTTTCACGTTTGAGAAACGCATGTACACTGCAAAACTAAAATTAATTACAAAGAATACCTCAGAACTTACTAAATCCACACATAAATATCATATATGGCATAATATTCAAGTGATTTAAACAGATACATGTGAGATTTTTGATGGAGAACACGGCGCTGGTTTGTTTGTTTGTTTTCTTTTTTCCTTCTCCCAGGGACCTACTTCGGTAGGTACGGGTTTGGCGCACCCGGGGTCCCGAGCCAACAGTCTCCCTCGTGTGGGCTCCTCTTCGTGGTTGAGGGAGACGGTCAACAGGCCCACCTACGTGTAGGCCGTGCGTGGAGACCCGTGGAGAAGGTTTTTAGATTCTTGTCTAGTTTAGAGTTTAGGATTTAGTGAACGAAATTTTTAGTAGGTTTTGATTGATGTTTTTTATGTACGTGTATTTTTAATAGGTTTTGTTACACTTGTATAGTTTTTAGAAAGTTTTATATCTGGCTTTTGCCATAACTGGTTTTTTAAAGGGCGCTGATGACCGCCGTAGTTGAGCGCCCTTATATATCTATCATCATCACGGCGGTTTTTCTTTGGGATCTCCGGTTTCCTCCGCCATCATTCGACCAATTGCTCCATTATCATCTTTTCTTTCATTCATTTCGCCCTCATTTTGCCATCTACTTCTCTAACTCTCATATCAGGTATTGAGCTGATCACCCATCTTGGGTTCTCTATCTGATCTAGAGTTTCTGCTCCTCAACCCTACGCCTAAAGACATAAGGGACACAGGAACATGAATCCCCTAAACCACAATAATACTAATCCCAGGGAAGTTGAAGAAGAAGATTTCGTCTATCTTTCACCTATAGCTTACCGGTTATGGAAAGATGGTCCAGGATGAACAGGATTTCTGTGGACATTCCCAGAAAATTAAATAAATATATTTAGTTTGCTCAATTTCTTCTGGGGCAGCAATCCAGCTGAAAAGGCGATCAGAAATAAACTTTTTGGGAGTGTGCATCGCTCCCAATATCAGGACATTTATTAAATGTTATAACCACAAATGAAATACTGGATATAACACAAATATAAACACAGACAAAACACTATCAAAATTTGCATTACTGAACAAAAGACTGTTTCCAGTAAATTAAATGTCAGGTCAGGAGATGGCGTGAGTATAGAAAATAAATTGGGTTAAAGAAACATAGCTACTTAACTTGATTATCAAGCTGTGTTTCTTAAATAAACGGATTTCCATTTTAAGCCCGGTTTCCAGGAGGAGCTGAACTGAAATCGAGCATCACTGTTAAGTGTGCTTCTTTCAGACGAAATGTCCAAAACCTCCTTGATTCTCTACTCACAGTAGCTGTTACATATAACCAAGATGGTCGTCTCCCGAAAATTGGCTCTATGGTCGTTATCAAAACAATGCTCTGCCAGCCCAGACTTCTCAGGTTGCATTAAACGAATACTCCGTTCATGTTCGTTTATTCTGGTAGCGATGGTCCTTCCTGACTGTCCTATATACGGTGTCCCGCATTCACAGGGAATTCGGTACACTCCCGGAACTTGGAAGACCAGTTTGTCTTTCACCGGTCTCAACAGATGTTTGATCTTCAGAGGTGGCTTGCGGATGGTCCTGTTGTTGTATTTGGCAAGAATTCTGCTGATTCTGCCGGAGAGATTGCCGGTAAACGGGATGCAGGCTGTAGCGGTAGACTTATCTGACGCTTGCTGTATTACAGGTTTCTCTTTCCTAGCTTTGGTGATCGAGGCTTCAACGTCATATTCGGAGTAGCCGTTTTGACGAAAAGTGAGTCTTAGGTGCTATAATTCCTGTTTTAAGTCACTGAGATCAGAGATAGACAAAGCTCTATGGGCCAGAGTATTAAGAACTCCCAGTCGTTGAGACTTATGATGGAAACTATGAGCGTTCAGATAGAGATCGGTGTGTGTAGGCTTGCGATATACAGCATGCCCCAGTGTACCGTTGTTGTTTTTTGAAACAAGAATGTCCAGGAATGGAAGAGTTCCATCCTTCTCCACTTCCATGGTAAACTGTATTTGAGGTCGAAGGCTGTTGAGATGCGCAAGAAAGTTAGGCAAAGTGTCTGATCCATGTGGCCAAATTACAAAAGTGTCGTCCACGTATCTATAGAAATGAGAAATGAGCTGTAGCAAGTATTTCACGTTCTAGGTGTTCCATATTGAAGTGAGCTATAGCTGGTGACAAAGGGGAGCCCATTGCTACTCCATCTACTTGTTCATAGAAAGTACCACCAAACAAGAAGAAAGTGGACGTCAGGGTATGTCGGAAGAGCTCTGTGATATCAGCCGGAAAATGTTCCTTGGATGGCTTCCTGAATTGGTACTCTTGTAAATAGAGAAACCAGAAATTAGAGACATTTCTAATCGTCTATTCACATGGCTTGCTGCCCGAGAAAAAATTGAGCATATTCATCACCAGGAAAGATTCAAGTCTTATTTTACACTTAGTTGGTCATTAAAATATATTAAGCATGTGGTATTTTAATCAAAACTTGTGTAGCCATTTTCGGGATATCAAAAGCTTGCATGTAAAGTGAAATTTGGAATGGGAAGGGGGTGTTTTCTGAAAATATGTTTTACTACAACAGAGGACCTGAACTGGTACACCAAATTGGGTAATTAAAAGAGTATGCCGGAGAAACATGCAATCAGTTTTCAGCTTCCGTCATCATCATCATCATCATCATCATCATCATCATCATCATCATCATCATCATCATCATCATCATCATCATCATCATCATTATTCAGAGTCACAAGAACATGTATTTCGCTTGAAATTTCGATAACAAATGGTTGTGTGTAACACTTGTCTTAAACTTAACCTCGAAAATTCAAAGTTATTTATTTGTTTCATAACGTTACTTAAATTTCAAAAGTATTTTAAAGTATTTTATAATATTATAATGTTTATATTAAGTTTAGGAAGTGAAATTGTAAAACCAAACAAGATAAATATATTACTACAAGTGACATGAATATAAAGAGACGTACACTAGTAATCTACGTATAAGGATGATAGCAGAATAAGTTTGATCATCACAGAAGATAGACGTCTCTGAAGACCAAAAAAATTTAAGAAAATCATTGTATTAGATTAAGTTTATTTATCGTTTAAGATGGATTTCGGAATTGCAACAAGTAATTTAAAAAAGTAATTATATTTTAGTGATTTTAATTTAATTTGTGATATATCATTATTTGTGGAAGCTCAATAATGAAATTCAGAATATAACAAAAAGAAAAGACACAATTATTCTATTTTTGAAACATTAACTTGATTAGGAAAAAGACGTTGATCCGAGCCAATGGCTTGAGAGAAGAATCTTCATACTCTGGCTGAATAGATATAATAAATTCCTAAACTGATTACACCACTGCGATTTCCAAGTAATGTCATCCAGTCATCCAGTGAGGCATGATTATTTCTTTAAATTCATCCCAACTTGGAAAGAAAATTATGACATCTTCCAACTAGCTATCACAAAGTACTGCAAATTAAAACCCATCTTTAAATGATACCATAACTTGGGACCATATAACATTTTACGAGGGCTGTTCAATAAAGGATGATCACATTTTTTTTACTACGTACATTTACTTATCCTCATAATTTTGATGGTTTTTCTCAAAATAGTCTCCCCTGAATGTGATGCATTTGTTCTAGTGTTTCTGACAGGCTTCAAAGACATGCTGGAAACAATTTTTGAGAGATCCTTCAAAATAACCTCCGCAGCCTTCACCACTGCTTCTGCTGAAGGATAATGCCTTCCACGAAGGGAATGGAAAAAAGTCACATGGAGCTAAATCCGCACTCTAGGGAGGGTAAGTAAGCATTTGACGTTGATTTTTGCAACATATTCAGCAACATATTTGGCAATATGAGGCCGCATATTATCGTGGTGCAGCATCCAGCCTGCTTCAATGAAATGTGGTCTTTTGCGCCTGATATGGACTTGCAATGTTTTCAGAACATCACTGTAGTATTGTCCAGTTACTGATGTGTGTGCAGGTACAACATGCTGATAAACCATTCCATGAATATCAAAGAATGAGATAACCATAGCTTTCCCAGCAGAAGCAATCACTTTTACTTTTTGGGGGGTTGGTGATGAAGGACATTTCCACACTGAGCTTTGCTGTTTGCTCTTAGGATCAAAATGATGTAGCCAGCAGTGATTATGTCTGACAATTTTCCGGATCTTCCTCTAACATCAACTTTAACTGCATGCAGACCTGCATGCGAATGCCCTTTTGTTCGGGAATCAACACTCTTGGAACCCATCGCACACAAACACGTCTTATGTGTAATGTTTCTGAAACCAACGTGTGGGTGGCACCCAATGAAATATTCGGTATTTCAGAAAGTTATCTTAATGTAATTCGTCGATCCTCTCTCACAACGGTAGCGGCAGTGTTGATGTTTACATCCGTAATAGAAGTAACAGGAGCACTGGTTCCACCTTGCTTTAAAATTGATTGTCTCCCCTCTTTTAACATTTTAAACCATCTTCGAGCTGTGCTGTAGGGAAGAACAGACTCTCCATAGGCCTCCTGTAACATTTTATAGGCCTTAACTGAAGTTTTGATGAGACGAAAGCAGAATTTCAAAGCCGCATATTGTCCCTCGCGTGTTACCTCCATTGCAGCGGTAGACGATACTGAACATGTCTGAGCTTACCTGGTTCTCACAGGCGGGAACCAGGATCACCAACAATGAAACTACTACGGCGTGTTTGTTTCACATTAAGCTAACAGATTATAAAAAGATTGAATTTTAGTGCGAAAAATTATGACTGTAAAATTATGATCATTCTTTATTGAACAGCCGTCGTATTTCACGTGGAATATAATATCTTCTCTGTCTACTATGCACATGGTAGAGAAAGTTATGTTAATGTAGGTGACATGGATTTCTAAGACAGCACCTAAAAGGATCAGGGCTGTCCAGGTCAGAATTACGAGCGTGTTTGGTAAGGCCCTTGACATTGCACTGTGCTGTAACACGTATTGTATGATAACCATCAATCTTCAAGTCTATTGCTGTTGTTGTGTGTTTCTCAACGTAAGCACTTTTTTGCACGACAAGGGCGCGATGCTCTTTTGTCTGGATTATCAATCTCTGCTACAAGGAGAATGGCACGATGCTGACAACCGATATTTCTCTGCAACACGGAAAGAACCAGGATCTAAATTGATAAGGCGTAAACATCATCCAGCTTGACAATTAAATGCTCGAGGGTGATAAATTCTCTTCCTGTCTCCTAAGTGTTTTCTTATGTCAGGTGATCTGCTACCAGCGCAAAGAGGGAATGGCTCGTACAAGTCGGAGAGGTAAAACAGTTTTCGCATCTAAATCTCGTAGAGGAAACTATATTTTATTTATTTGTTACTACCAAGCGAAGGAGTTACAGGTAAATCTTCCTCCTCGGACAGTTTAAAAGAAATACGTTGGGAATAGCTTCTGAGTTTTTGGCTTCCGCGTAGAAATTGATAAAAAAGGAACTCTGCAACGCCACGAAGTTATTCCGTGATGCTATCTGATGACAATATGTTTAAGACAAAAATAGCCTATATAGAAACAATAAGAAACAAACATAACGAAACAAAATCTATTTTCCTTATGCTTCTGATAATACACACACATATACAAGGTGGCCTAACGGCCCCGTCTTTCACGTAAGAAGATATCTTTTGTGCGTTAAAGCAGCTGCAGAACGCAGCGAGGAAATTCCAGTTATACACAGAGCAGTGGGTTTAGCTAGCTCAATCTGGGAATTGCTCTTTGTCCTTCAAAGCACAATCAAATCCTTCACGGTACTAGAACTGCCCCATTTCATTCTGCAACTCCTTTAACACACGAAGGGATATATGCTTTCGTGTAAGACAGGGCATTTGGGTCACCTGGGATGTATATGCAGGTGAGTCAAAAAAAAAACTTCCTTATTTTATGCAGGATGGCAAACGGATCATTTCCCAAGCATCAATGCACGGTATGGGTGCAGTAAACCATCCAAGTGTCATTCCACAGATCGCCAATGCAAACAAACGGTATACAGCACAAAACAGTATAACATTACAAACGGGCAAAACTGGGTACCCCCTAAGTCAATCCTGCACCTATATTGGTGGTGCTGAGCTTCACGTACATGTTTAAGTGAGTGTGTTTGACCTGAAAGAATGGCAATCACTCGTGTAATGAGGTCCTCCTCTGACGTTACAGGAGTAGCGTACACTAGGTTTTCATACTTTCCCACAGAAAATAGTCCAGTGGTGTCATATCTGGTGATCCTGCTGGCCATGGAGCTGGCCTCCCTCTACCAATCCATTGATTGGGGTGTGTAACATTGAGGCGATTCCACACATTTCTCTCAAAGTGTACTGGAGCTCCGTCATGTTGCAGCCACATTACCTGCCGAATATGTAGCAGGACTCCTCCAATAAGGTAGGCAAAATATCTCTAAGAAATGCGAGGTAGGAAGGTCCTGTTAATCTGTTTGGAAGTAGATACGGACATATGATATGGTCAACAATTACTCCAGTCCATAGGTTGATACTAAGCGTTTCTTGGTGATATCGTAGGTGGATTTTCGTCCGCTCAAATATGCGCTTAGGACATCACTTCTCTAACTTTGACGTTCTATGCATCCAAGCCGTGCATTTCCGGACATGTCCTTGTTAAAATATGATCAGTATCCTGCACTGCGAAACATATTAAGCGTTGTCCACTTTATTGACTCACCCCATATGTATATGTGTTGTGTTTTTATATTTATGCCTGCCAGGTCTGGTGCATGGCCTCAGATAGCTGGTTGGCATGGCTTCAACACGCTCAGAATAGAGGACTTAGGTTCGTCTATTCAGTAGGCCTATTTTGCTCAGTAAGGTTACTTCATGAAGCCTTATCACTTCCATATGTGGAGGATGAAATTAGGTGTCGGACAACAAAATTATACGCCACTTTTCCGGGTCACCCGCATGGCTTGCGGGCACCCGAGGTATCCACAGAGCAAATCCACCATCAACAAAAGCTGAGTTTCTTGAAACCAAGAGCTTTTCGGCCTCAAAATTACTCTAATTTTAATTTAATCTACTTCATCGCCAGGGTGCATTAGGCATAGCATCCCCCCTGGGGCCTACTGCAGTAGGTACGGGAATTGGTGATCCCGGTGTCTTGAGCCAAATCTCTTGAATGGGTGTCTCTGACTGGTGAGAGAGCTAATGCCAAATGCCCAAACAAGGTCCACATCCGTGTTTGACCTTGATCGAAGTTAACTAAGTAAATTAAACTAAATTCAGAGTAAAGCCAAAGCAAAGCCAGAGTGGACCCTGAGCGGAGCCAGAGTAAAGCCAGAGCGGAGCTGGAGCGGAGCTAGAGAAAAGCCACAGCAATTCCAGAGCAAAGCCAGAGCTTAGCCAGAGGGGAGCCAGTTCGGAGTCAGAGCCAAGCCAGAGCGGGACCGGAATGGTGACCGGAGCCCAGCCAGAGCGAAGCCAGGGCGAAACAAGTGCCATGCCAGAGCGGGGCCGTAGCAGTGACCGGAGCCTAGCCAGAGCTAAGTTAGAGTGAATAAGGAGTAAAGTTAGAGTGAGGTTTGAGTGAAGCCAGAGCGAAGCCAGAGCGGAGCCAGAGCCAAGCCAGAGCGGGATCCAGTTGGTGACCGAATCCTAGCCAGAGCTAAGCCAGAGCCAAGCTAGAGTTAAATTACAGAAAGAAGTTAGTGTGACGCCAGAGCGAAGCCAGAGCCTACAAGTTCGGGTCCGGAACCTAGCAAGAGCCAAGCCAGAACGAAGACAGGGCCAAGCCAGAGTTAAGTTAAAGAATGTTAGAGCGAAGCCAGAGCAAAACCTGTGCCAAGCCAGAGCGGAATCGTATTGGTGGCCGGAGCCTAGCCAGAGCAAAGCCAGAGTGGAGCCAGAGTGGAGCTTGAGCGGAGCCAGAACCAAGCCAGAGCGGGACCGGAGTGTTGACCGGGGACTAGCCAGAGCGAAGGCGGGGCGAAGCCAGAGCGAAGTAAGGGTTAAGGTACAGATTGAAGTTCGTAGGCCAGAGCGAAGCCTGAGCGAAGCCTGAGCGGGACCGGAGGAGGGCCGGAACCTAACCAGAGCCCAGTTAGAGTGATTTTAGAGTGGAGTTAGAGTGAGGTTAGGGTGAAGCCAGAGAAAATTCGGAGCGAAACCAGATTCGGAGCCTGAGTAAAGGCAGAACAAAGCCAAAGCAAAGCCGAAGTGGAGCCAGAGCAGAACTAGAGCAGAGAAAGAGTAAAGTGAGAGTAAAACCAAAGCAAAGCCAAAGCGGAGCTAGATGAAATCCATAGCAAAGCTAATGCAAAGCCAATGTTGTTGTTGTAATTTTACGTCCTCCAGCGTTAGGTCATATCGGACGGTGAATGAAATGGGTGAAATGATGCTCAAATGTGTCCAGGGTCCATGGAGCTTAGAGCTACCCGACATTCGTCTGTAAGGTTAAGGGCAAACCCCGGAAAAAACCTTATCCAGGTAAATCACCCTGACCGAGATTCGAATTCGGGACCTCTTGAACGTGAGGCAGACATGCTACCATCTACGCTACCGAGGCGGGCGCAAAGCCAATGCAAAGCGAAAGTGGAGATTGAGAAAAGTTAGAGATAAGTTAAGTCAAAGAAAGGATACTAAAGTGAAATAGTGTTTTTGATAGGCGCTGATGACCATTGAGTTGAGCTACCTTAAATAAAAACCATAATCATAATTAGGCATAGCTTCCTATCTTCCTTCAGAGGAGTAACCTACTGCCTCACAGTTTTTCTTCCATTCTAAACCAAAACACCCCATCGTTAATCCATTCCTCTTGCGCTTAGCCCAATCCTAGATGGGTACGCAGCAAAACTCTTCGGGCTGAACACAGCCTGTCTGTAACACGTAGTCGTTTTTATATTGTAAACTTTTGTGGAACTTTTCCATAAATAAATATAAAAAATAAGATAAAACGTATAATGATTGGTGTCTACGCTAACTATTAAGGAAACCTTTAAAAACAACAAAACAGTCTGTTTGTAGTATATAAGAAGTCCAAAATGAACTTTAGACTGGAAATAAAGCAGAAAGTTTTTATTTATCTTTGTAGATAACTTGATTAAAATTGTTTG
This sequence comes from Mantis religiosa, assembly GCA_030765055.1. Taxonomy (NCBI): domain Eukaryota; kingdom Metazoa; phylum Arthropoda; class Insecta; order Mantodea; family Mantidae; genus Mantis; species Mantis religiosa. The sequence continues at coordinate 59,772,627 of CM060960.1, forward strand.
GATAGAGGCAATAATTATGGTATGCTTGCCATAATTTACACATGGTTTTGAATGCTTATCTCCCTTATAAGAGCAGAAAGTAATATTATTATCGCATGAGTAAATTAAGTAGACTTTTTTATTTCATGAAG
>CM060960.1:59777757-59995257 GCA_030765055.1 Mantis religiosa
CTATCTATCTATCTATCTATCTATCTATCTATCTATCTATCTATCTATCTATCTATCTATCTATCTATCTATCTATCTATCTATCTATCTATCTATCTATCTATCTATCTATCTATCTATCTATCTATCTATCTATCTATCTATCTATCTATCTATCTATCTATCTATCTATCTATCTATCTATCTATCTATCTATCTATCTATCTATCTATCTATCTATCTATCTATCTATCTATCTATCTATCTATCTATCTATCTATCTATCTATCTATCTATCTATCTATCTATCTATCTATCTATCTATCTATCTATCTATCTATCTATCTATCTATCTATCTATCTATCTATCTATCTATCTATCTATCTATCTATCTATCTATCTATCTATCTATCTATCTATCTATCTATCTATCTATCTATCTATCTATCTATCTATCTATCTATCTATCTATCTATCTATCTATCTATCTATCTATCTATCTATCTATCTATCTATCTATCTATCTATCTATCTATCTATCTATCTATCTATCTATCTATCTATCTATCTATCTATCTATCTATCTATCTATCTATCTATCTATCTATCTATCTATCTATCTATCTATCTATCTATCTATCTATCTATCTATCTATCTATCTATCTATCTATCTATCTATCTATCTATCTATCTATCTATCTATCTATCTATCTATCTATCTATCTATCTATCTATCTATCTATCTATCTATCTATCTATCTATCTATCTATCTATCTATCTATCTATCTATCTATCTATCTATCTATCTATCTATCTATCTATCTATCTATCTATCTATCTATCTATCTATCTATCTATCTATCTATCTATCTATCTATCTATCTATCTATCTATCTATCTATCTATCTATCTATCTATCTATCTATCTATCTATCTATCTATCTATCTATCTATCTATCTATCTATCTATCTATCTATCTATCTATCTATCTATCTATCTATCTATCTATCTATCTATCTATCTATCTATCTATCTATCTATCTATCTATCTATCTATCTATCTATCTATCTATCTATCTATCTATCTATCTATCTATCTATCTATCTATCTATCTATCTATCTATCTATCTATCTATCTATCTATCTATCTATCTATCTATCTATCTATCTATCTATCTATCTATCTATCTATCTATCTATCTATCTATCTATCTATCTATCTATCTATCTATCTATCTATCTATCTATCTATCTATCTATCTATCTATCTATCTATCTATCTATCTATCTATCTATCTATCTATCTATCTATCTATCTATCTATCTATCTATCTATCTATCTATCTATCTATCTATCTATCTATCTATCTATCTATCTATCTATCTATCTATCTATCTATCTATCTATCTATCTATCTATCTATCTATCTATCTATCTATCTATCTATCTATCTATCTATCTATCTATCTATCTATCTATCTATCTATCTATCTATCTATCTATCTATCTATCTATCTATCTATCTATCTATCTATCTATCTATCTATCTATCTATCTATCTATCTATCTATCTATCTATCTATCTATCTATCTATCTATCTATCTATCTATCTATCTATCTATCTATCTATCTATCTATCTATCTATCTATCTATCTATCTATCTATCTATCTATCTATCTATCTATCTATCTATCTATCTATCTATCTATCTATCTATCTATCTATCTATCTATCTATCTATCTATCTATCTATCTATCTATCTATCTATCTATCTATCTATCTATCTATCTATCTATCTATCTATCTATCTATCTATCTATCTATCTATCTATCTATCTATCTATCTATCTATCTATCTATCTATCTATCTATCTATCTATCTATCTATCTATCTATCTATCTATCTATCTATCTATCTATCTATCTATCTATCTATCTATCTATCTATCTATCTATCTATCTATCTATCTATCTATCTATCTATCTATCTATCTATCTATCTATCTATCTATCTATCTATCTATCTATCTATCTATCTATCTATCTATCTATCTATCTATCTATCTATCTATCTATCTATCTATCTATCTATCTATCTATCTATCTATCTATCTATCTATCTATCTATCTATCTATCTATCTATCTATCTATCTATCTATCTATCTATCTATCTATCTATCTATCTATCTATCTATCTATCTATCTATCTATCTATCTATCTATCTATCTATCTATCTATCTATCTATCTATCTATCTATCTATCTATCTATCTATCTATCTATCTATCTATCTATCTATCTATCTATCTATCTATCTATCTATCTATCTATCTATCTATCTATCTATCTATCTATCTATCTATCTATCTATCTATCTATCTATCTATCTATCTATCTATCTATCTATCTATCTATCTATCTATCTATCTATCTATCTATCTATCTATCTATCTATCTATCTATCTATCTATCTATCTATCTATCTATCTATCTATCTATCTATCTATCTATCTATCTATCTATCTATCTATCTATCTATCTATCTATCTATCTATCTATCTATCTATCTATCTATCTATCTATCTATCTATCTATCTATCTATCTATCTATCTATCTATCTATCTATCTATCTATCTATCTATCTATCTATCTATCTATCTATCTATCTATCTATCTATCTATCTATCTATCTATCTATCTATCTATCTATCTATCTATCTATCTATCTATCTATCTATCTATCTATCTATCTATCTATCTATCTATCTATCTATCTATCTATCTATCTATCTATCTATCTATCTATCTATCTATCTATCTATCTATCTATCTATCTATCTATCTATCTATCTATCTATCTATCTATCTATCTATCTATCTATCTATCTATCTATCTATCTATCTATCTATCTATCTATCTATCTATCTATCTATCTATCTATCTATCTATCTATCTATCTATCTATCTATCTATCTATCTATCTATCTATCTATCTATCTATCTATCTATCTATCTATCTATCTATCTATCTATCTATCTATCTATCTATCTATCTATCTATCTATCTATCTATCTATCTATCTATCTATCTATCTATCTATCTATCTATCTATCTATCTATCTATCTATCTATCTATCTATCTATCTATCTATCTATCTATCTATCTATCTATCTATCTATCTATCTATCTATCTATCTATCTATCTATCTATCTATCTATCTATCTATCTATCTATCTATCTATCTATCTATCTATCTATCTATCTATCTATCTATCTATCTATCTATCTATCTATCTATCTATCTATCTATCTATCTATCTATCTATCTATCTATCTATCTATCTATCTATCTATCTATCTATCTATCTATCTATCTATCTATCTATCTATCTATCTATCTATCTATCTATCTATCTATCTATCTATCTATCTATCTATCTATCTATCTATCTATCTATCTATCTATCTATCTATCTATCTATCTATCTATCTATCTATCTATCTATCTATCTATCTATCTATCTATCTATCTATCTATCTATCTATCTATCTATCTATCTATCTATCTATCTATCTATCTATCTATCTATCTATCTATCTATCTATCTATCTATCTATCTATCTATCTATCTATCTATCTATCTATCTATCTATCTATCTATCTATCTATCTATCTATCTATCTATCTATCTATCTATCTATCTATCTATCTATCTATCTATCTATCTATCTATCTATCTATCTATCTATCTATCTATCTATCTATCTATCTATCTATCTATCTATCTATCTATCTATCTATCTATCTATCTATCTATCTATCTATCTATCTATCTATCTATCTATCTATCTATCTATCTATTTATTTATTTATTTATTTATTTATTTATTTATTTATTTATTTATTTATTTAAAGACGGCAACGGGTACAGGGTAAGTCGTTTAGAAAATTCTTGTTTTATTGGCTTATACTGTGAGGCAATATGAAAGATTCTATTTGCTTAAATGGTTATTAGATCTGCATTTGTTCCAAGTGATAAATGTATGGCTCCAGAGAACGCAAGGTTTCCTTCCGTATATAGGTTCATCTCTGCTCCTTTAAAAATATACGTAAGTGCTTTCTTAACACAGTATCTCCTCGCCGTACTTTCAGCAGCCAGTGTAGTGTACCAGCAACCAACCACACTGCAAAATTATGAAATTTCGTGGCTTTGAAGCGAAACTCCAGTTGTACCAGCTGTGGTACCGAACGTAAGCATTCTTCTGGACGAAGTTTATGTAATGCGTCTCGAATGGAGGTCCAAATCAACTCAGCCCGCTGACAGTTGTACAAGAGATGTTCAAGTGTATCGTGGTATTGGTGTGGGATGAAATAATTTTCTTAACAGTATCTGTCGTTAAGTTTCAAATACACTAAATTTATATTACTATTTCGTATTTTAAAGACGTTAAAAGTCTAGCAAGAAACATTAAGTCGAAAAACCTGGACATCGATGCCAAGCTCATGGTGTAGCAGCAGCGTTCTCCTCTAATGACGTACTAAAACGTGTGACGTTTAAGAGAAAGTATTTTGGAATTAGGAAATGTGTGTGTGTGTGGACAGCAAATAGGAAGTAAATCCAGTAAAAAAGATGTGGCACATGTGTCGGAAGGGAAGGCTTGAAATAGCATAAGCGCTTCCAGAGTTAAATTTACAGAGGGGTAAAGGGCCCTATTTCTGGAGCACATACGTAGCGTCACTTCCGGTCAAAATAAAACCATCATTCCGGTTTTACGGCAATCTGAAGCCAATAAACAGATGACGTCATTCTTACCACGTGCGTGATGGGTGGTGAATAGCGTGCTGCAGCTAGGGTTGAACCCAAGTCACCTTGAAAGCTAATTGTCTAGGTATTCAGCAACAAGGTAGTTAAATTGCGAGTAGAGTTCAAGGTTTTCCTCAGTATGTATGCTGTACACTTCATAAAATGTTAATTTAAGATATATTTAGGGAAGGATGGGGCAGTGAGTCCTTTCTCTTTTTTGTTTCGTTTCCAAAATATGTCAGATTACATCTAGTACATTCATAAATTAAATTTCCTGTATTAAAATGTTATTTTTCTGTTTGAAATTTGCTACAATGTAAAAATAGATGAGAAAATGAAAGAGACAAGTGAGTCATCTCATCTCTTAGGGGAAATCAGTCATAATTTTTATTTTTTATTTTTTCCGTATACATATTGTTAGTTTTCTGTATTTCTACACATATACCTATAAACACCAATGTAGAAGGCAGGACTCAAACTTCCGACCTTCTACGTGGCGGACGCTAGATATATACACACTAACAACCACAGCTACGAGGACCGGAATAAGTCTTGATACATTTTCTACAATTTCTGAAAATTGCAATGACTTCTATTTAAAAATATTATTATTTAAAATGTTATAACGCACTAGCTCACATGACGAACTTCGTACCGGCAATAGAATTTTGATTTCCCCCATTTATACCCCGCCTTTAACTGCAGTGGTCATATCGGTGGCCGTTTTCCTTTGGAACATATCGTAGGTTGAAGTTAATTGTTCTTTCACACTGGCCGTGTGTAGGCTAAATTATGGAAAGATAGAATCAGACTGAAAAATTGAATGCCATAGCCGGGATTTGAACCACGGATATTCTGGCTGCCGTCCAGCCGCTCTAACTCTTCAGCTACTATGGCCAACGTACCGATATGACATTAAATTCTCCAACTGACTCGTGTTTTTCCCGGTAAACCACTAGGAGTACTCATAAACACGAGAGACATCTACCTTAATGGCGATATACTATGCTGTAAGTACTTTAAGGCCCGGGCTTTATAGTTAACCACTATTAGGTCAATTAATGAAAATTAATTGTTCTTTCACATTGGCCGTGTGTAGGCTAAAGTATGGAAAGATAGAGTCAGACTGAAATATTCAATGCCATAGCCGGGATTTGAACCACGGATCTTCTGGCTGCCGTCCAGCCGCTCTAACTCTTGAGCTAATATAGCTAACGTGCCGACATGATATTAAATTCTCCAACTGACTCGTGTTTTTCCTGGTAAACCACTTAGGAGTTCTCATAAACACATGAGACAACTACCTTAATGTCGACTTAAAACATGTAAGTACTTTAAGGCCCGGGCTTTATACAAGTTAACCCCTATTAGGTCAATTAATGGAAATTAATTGTTCTTTCACACTGGCCGTGTGTAGGCTAAGGTATGGAAGGATAGAGTCATACTGAAAAATTTAATGCCATAGTCGGGATTTGAACAACGGTTCAAATCCCGGCTATGGCATAGACTTTTTCAGTCTGAATCTATCTTTCCATATTGTCGTGGCGATGCGCACTAGAGGTTCGGTGCAGAGAGATAATCACGGCTTGTGTACACAAAGAGCCTGCAGATAAAGATAGTGAGGAGATAAGAGGCTGGCCGTCACAGAAAAAGTTACGCTTCTGGAAGGTTTCGGTTTTGTATGGTGATATAACATTCGATTTCTTGATTGTTACAGAACAGTCTCGAATTATCAATGAGGTATTTAAGGAAGAGGGGACTAGCCAAGAGTGAGTCGTAAACGGAGAGTTGTAAAGGAGTAATCAGTTGTAAAGTGATGTAATCAGAACGCTGTTTGTGTGGTCATCGACCTTGGTAGATTGTGATTGTGTCTGTGACGTAATGCTGTTACGGGAGAATTGAACACAGTGTATTTCTAAGGAAATAAAAAACAATTGGAATACCTGCAACTCGGACTTTTAATTCTACGAGCCTACGAATTCTATTAACTCTTAATCGTTGGGTTCTATCATTAGATAACGCTCACATTCACACTCTCATTCACACCTCTAGACTCTGGGGAATATGGGGTATCATCTTGGTTGGAGAAAATCATCACCACCAGCCGGGAATCAAACCCGGGACTTCTAGCACGTCAGGCAGCTGCTCTATCGTCAATAAAAGTTGTCTGACCTTATCTATATATAAAACAAACTCGGATCAGATAGTTATTTATTTTGTAATTGGGGGTTAAGTTTACATACGACAGTTACAATTAAATTAATCAATTTAATTGTAGTTTTTTGCGGTGCTTAAATATATAAAGATGTTGGTTTTCAGACGCGCGAAGACGTGACGTATAACTGTCCATGAGAGAAACAGAGGAACTCTAAGTTGATTCCACAATTTTGCAACGACTGCCCTTGCGATTTATTTACTGTCATCGCAAAGGCTAAACGCGCGGGAAATTGTAGAGGTTTAAAAGGTAAATCCGTTGGAATCAATGGAATACGCGAGATCAAGATATCCTCTCCTTTGTACTTTCCCTTCATGATTGTTGTCTCGATGATGTTATTCTTTATCATTTTCACAGTTAGTCTCGTTCTATTGCAGTTTAGGTTGGTTATTGTCACACAACATTATCACAACTGATCCTACTTTTAATTTTAAATTTAAAATTCTTTGGGATAGTTGACTACGTCATCCTGGTTTATAACTGTATCAACCGATTTGTACCAAAACAACTCCCCCGAAAAAAACAGACACTCTAGAACGCAATTCTGTCATACCAACACGAGTGTTAGCAGTAACTGCGTCTTGCTGCTCATCAATGCGGTCAGCACGTGACGTAGCTCATCGCACATTTGACTAGTCTTTTGCTTGACATAATAAAAAAGTTTCTGAAAACTTCACAAAGTCACAAAGGAGCTCAATTAAGTTTGTTAATTCGGTTCACATTCACGAATTCATAAACACAAACAATCACAGACAAGTCTGTAGTAAAATATCTTATAGTGCGTTCAGAGATTAATTTTGTGCCTAATCTTCGAAAGGTATATGTTGATAACAAACTATAAATGTTATTTAATATAATATGGTAAGTGAAATAGCTTTGATGATTTTGGCAAGGAGTGCTACTTTGTAATCCTTTGTTGAAAATAAAAGATGGTGTATGTGTTCCGTAAAAGTCTGCCTGTGCACCCTTATACTTAGTCAATAACCCGGTCCATTATCACTTCGTGCTTCTTTCTCGCCTTTTAACCCTTCCATGGACTTCTACAAATACGTCAAAACCAAAATTAGGCAAATCGGTTCAGGAGTTCTAACGTATTTTGAGACTAACAAATGTTAATTTATTCTATATATAAAAGGTGCACACATCTGAACAAAAGTATGCACTGAGGTATTACTATGTGTTTCAAATGGGAAGGTGTTTGTCCTTGAGCGCTGCTAGGTGAGCAACCAATCGGAGTCCTGCGGTGTTATCGTATTGCATTCTCCCTAATTGTGACGAGCGGCAAACTAATCAATCTCTAATAAATACTATTCGGGCTAACACAAAAATTCAGATTTTGCAAAAAACTGATCCATGAGGAAGGAGAGAGCAATGTATTTAACATAACCGTCAAAATGCATTACTTTTAGCTCAAATAGTTTTCCTAATATAAATAAATAAAGTAGATGTTATTATAATATAACAATGCATTGCGACATAAGCACTGTAATGAATATCATTTTTGGTTGGCACGTATGCGTGAACGTATATTTGAAATTACTCAGAACTGAAACGTAAACATTTGACATGACGTGATAAAAGAAATATGTACTTTGAATAAGCCAAGGTGTTTTATTAAATTCGATGAGAGGAAACGATACACTTCCTGCTAGTCTGGCAGAACGTGTCTGGTCACATTATATCTTTGTTTATGAATGGTTCGTAATCTCTGTTTACTCTAGAGAGTTCAAAGCAGCATTATTCAGTTACTCTTCCATGAAAAAGTGTATCAGCTGGAACAATGAGACACGATCCACCTTAACCCCTTACTACTATTAGAAAAATCCAATAGAGTTAATGTGGGCTCAAATTATGTTGCAAACATAAATATTTTTAAACTGACTGACGTTGAACGACTTATTCACGAAGAAATTGACAAGGAACACAACAAGACTGGGAAAACTTCGTGAGACATCAGATAAACTAGAAGAAGACGACTTTTGGAAAGAAATAGCACGTAACGAGATTTTGGAACCTATCATCATAACTTTGCAGTACTCAGACGTTGAAGACCATGACAATAACGAATTATCTCTTATCGTAAGTAACATTCACAGCTATACAGATGCACCGCTGGTAATTTTGTTGGATTAGAAAAATAAGCAATTCATAAATCATAATTAGCTTTAAACTAAATATTTAAAACATGTGCATAATATAAGAATATTCATTTTTCTATTGTGATTACAACAACTACGTTATTAAAAAACTTTGGAAAATTCAGTTTGCGTTCCCTTACGTCTAGCACCAAGAAGAGACTCGCAAGTGTCCGAGAGAGAGGGAAGTATAAAAAGAGTGGGGATAACGAGATGGCAACGCTGACGGCTCTTACGCATCTGATTGGCTAAAGGAGAGAACTCTTCCCATTTGAAACACATTATAGTTCATCACCTATCACCACGCCAATTTCAAAATCAGTATATCTACATTCACTTCATTAACACTGGTAACTTTAGTTCCTAACACTGCATAAGATAAGATGAAAGCAAGGAAAGAAAAAGAAGTTTTACAAATCACTGGCATGTATCAAAAGTTGTCACTGCCAGATTCGTTAATTGTGCATCCCTGGTATGTCTTGGGAATTGCTTTTCAATGCAGACAGTTTGGCCGATATCTCGTTTAATGCCATTTCAGCATCATGTTCTGTCCACACTTCCCCCTGTCAGGTTTTCTGTTATAGTTTTCGAGCATATCAGCAATAGGAATTTCAATATAATCAACCTAAACTACAGGCCATAGCTTCATTATATCAAAATATACAAACATTTCTTAGCAAATGTTTAAATAAACTTAACATAAATGAACATGAATGGGCAAGTGAGTAACTTCCACTTTTCTCATAGACTCACTTGTCTTGCTTCTACTGCTTAGACTAAAATGATCTCTGTCTTTGAGGTTAGGGCAACTCTTCCAGTGGCACTGCACCAGAAGAAGCTACAATGACCGTCATATCGCAAGCGTTATAATTTACGTTGGACTGAAGTTGCTTCAATAAAATACACATGCTTCTAGTAACAGCAGCTCTTACATCAAAATCACATAAATTCAATAATTAGCCGGTAAAACAAGAGTTTTTTTTTTCCGGAGCGTCACTTAGATTGGATTCGACTATTTGGAAGGGACTAGGCACCTCTACCGGACCAGTCTTTTGCACCTCCTAGTTGGGCACCAACGGGAGACAGGATGAGGGGAGAGGAGAAATAGGGTGGCCGAACCCAAGGAGTCACTACAGTGCAGAGGGTGGAGTTCCTTATGCATTACTAGATAGAAACTCCCTCGGCGGTCCAGGATCATCGTCATCCCACCGACCGTGGCCCCGAAACACTAACTCAAATCTCTATGCACCCTGCACTCATTTGAACATCATTTCATTCATCATCTGATATGACTTAACGTTAGAGAGTTTACTTTATCCAGAAAGACAAATGTGTGGTAACTCTAAGCTCTATGTACCTTGTGTTCATTTGAACACAATTTTATTCATCATCCGATATGACTTCACGTTGGAGGTTTTATCTTATCGTAAAAGATGAATGTCTGATAACTCTAAGCTCTATGCATCCTGTACTCATTTGAACATCATTTTGTTCATCGTCCGATATGACTTAATGTTGGAGGATTTCCCTTATTCTGATAGATAAATGTCTGGTAACTCTAAGCTCTATGGATCCTGGACTCATTTGAATATCATTTCATTCATCATCCGATATGACAAAGTTGGAGGTTTCCCCTTATCCTGAAAGATGAATGCCTGGTAACTTTAAGCTCTATGCACCCTGTACTCATTTGAACATCATTTTATTCATCGTCCGATATGACTTAATGTTGGAGGATTTCCCTTATTCTGATAGATAAATGTCTGGTAAGTCTAAGCTCTATGGATCCTGGACTCATTTGAATATCATTTCATTCATCATCCGATATGACAAAGTTGGAGGTTTCCCCTTATCCTGGAAGATGAATGCCTGGTAACTTTAAGCTCTATGCACCCTGTACTCATTTGAACATCATTTTATTCATCGTCCGATATGACTTAATGTTGGAGGATTTCCCTTATTCTGATAGATAAATGTCTGGTAACTCTAAGCTCTATCGATCCTGGACTCATTTGAATATCATTTCATTCATCATCCGATGTGACAAAGTTGGAGGTTTCCCCTTATCCTGAAAGATGAATGTCTGGTAACCTTAAGCTCTATGCACCCTGTACTCATTTGAACATCATTTTGTTCATCGTCCGATATGACTTAATGTTGGAGGATTTCCCTTATTCTGATAGATAAATGTCTGGTAAGTCTAAGCTCTATGGATCCTGGACTCATTTGAACATCATTTCATTCATCGACCGATGTGACTTAACGTTGGAGGTTTTCTCTTATCCTGAAAGATGAATGTAGGGTAACTCTAAGCTCTATGTACCCTGTGTTCATTTGAGCATCATTCCATTCATCGTCCGGTATGACTTAACGTTAGAGGTTTTCCCTTATTTTGAAAGAAGAATGTCTGGTAACTCTAAGCTCTAGAAACCCTGGATACATTTGAACATCATTTCATTCATCGACCGATATGACTTAATGTTGGAGGTTTTCCCTTATCCTGAAAGAAAAATAAATGGTGGCTCTAAGCTCTATGTACCTTGTGTTCATTTGAACATCATTTCATTCATCGTCCGATATGACTTAACACTGGAGGACTTAAAAAGGAAGTAACGTGGAGTAGACAGAAGAATAATTTGTTTTAATAATAATTTGTAGAGTGGGTATATATTGTAAGTGTAAGAGGTATGTTCAACATTAATGTTGGTTTTGTACGATTTTTAAGATACTGTTAAGGCAGGTGGTGATGCAGTTGAAGCGCTTGTGCCTTTCCGACAGAAGAAAGAGAGAAATGTCATGGCCATCATTAATATTAACCTGTCCCCAGCGAGGTTTTACAAGAAACGCCATGCCTGAGTACCCCGCAATGGCGCCATCCATCCATCCATCCATCCATCCCTTTGGGTCATTTGCTGGTTAACCGTTGGCTGCCCTCTCCCTGTATATGCCACTTAAAATACCCAGTGTTTATTAATATTTTCTCTACGATATTTAAATATTCATGATGTCAACTGATATTATAGCATGATGGGACCACAGCCAAACACGCAAGATATCTCTCTGGAAGAAGCATGCCTACAAACCTGCACACACACAATATGTCAGCGAAGCATCTGCTGAAATATAAACAGGGATTTTTAAAACTTGAATGATTTGTTCTTAGCAATTTATCATTCAGTAAACCAAATAAATAATGTTTTTCTTTAACGGCACTGTTCCAGTGTGTCGGAATTTTTTAGGAGTTATTTTAATGATGGTAAATTAATTGACATGGAGCTGTGATTTTTAACTTATTTTGAACTCGAGACACCGAGATGAATAGACCGATGCCTTCCACTTGAGGCGGATTGTGTTTAGGAACTGTATAAATCAAACGAAATATCGATTAAATGCCAAACTTGCTACTATTCAAGTTCATCTTCCAAGGTTCTCAAAAAATATTCCTTATCCCAAATGACGACCAAGTTTTGGAAACTTTTCAAAAAAGCAGCTCCTACAAATTTGACTTAAACTCCATCCTCAGAAGTCTATTACATTCTGATCACTTTTGGGTAATTGGCAAGCCGTAAGAGATAGACAAAATTGTATTCTACAAAAAAATGTGGATCTTACCAAAACACAATTCATGTCAAATACTTGTTGTGACACTGAAAGATGCGTGATTCAAATCCCGACAGTGTCATATCGGACGGTGAATGAGTGATGCTCAAATGTGTCCAGGTTCCATGGAGCTTAGAGCTACCCGACATTCGTCTTTAAAGATAAGGAAAACCCCCGTAAAAACCATATCCAGGTAACTCACCCTTGTTTTTTCAAGTGGAGGAAAAAGTCCATTTATGGACTAACGCCGACTGTACTGGGATGGTGCAGCCGGGAGTGTGAGCTTCACCCAAAGGTACTACCCACTAAAAAACCTCCACCGGAGAGTAGTCAGGAGAGGAATTCCAGTAGTACCGCTATAAGCACCTGCGGATTCATGGAGAGCGTGTACAGGTTGGCCGTATGGCCTAACCGAGGTGAGGTTGGCTGCTAGGACATAAGCATGGCCGAAGCCCTGAATATGCCCTCGGAAGGAAAGAAAGAAAGAAGGAAAGAAAGAAAGAAGGAAAGAAAGAAAGAAGGAAAGAAAGAAAGAAGGAAAGAAAGAAAGAAAGAAGGAAAGAAAGAAAGGAAAGATAAGAGAAAGAAGAAAGAAAGAAAGAAGAGAAAGAAGAAAGAAGGAAAGAAAAGAAAGAAGGAAAGAAAGAAGAAAGACAAGAAAAGAAAAGAAAGAAAAGAAAGAAAGAAAGAAAGAAAGAAGATGGAAAGAAAGAAGAAGAAATAAGAAGAAAGAAAGAAGAAGAAGAAAAGAAATGAAAGAAAGAGAAAGAGAGAAAGAAGAAGAGAAAGAAAGAAAGAAAGAAAGAAAGAAAGAAAGAAAGAAAGAAAGAAAGAAAGAAAGAAAGAAAGAAAGAAAGAAAGAAAGAAAGAAAGAAAGAAAGAAAGAAAGAAAGAAAGAAAGAAAGAAAGAAAGTAGAAAGAAAGAAAGAAAGAAAGAAAGAAAGAAAGAAAGAAAGAAAGAAAGAAAGAAAGAAAGAAAGAAAGAAAGAAAGGAAGGGAGGGAGGGAGGGAGGGAGGGAGGGAGGGAGGAAGGAAATAAGGAAGGAAGGAGAGAAGGAAGGAAAGAAGGAAGGAAGGAAAGAAGGAAGGAAAGAAAGAAGGAAAGAAAGATGTCACCCTGACCGAGATTCGAGCTCGGGACATGTTGAACGTGAGGCAGACATGCTACCATCTACGCTACCGAGGCAGTCTGACTCTACCTTTTCATACTTCGTCCTACACACGGCGAGCGCGAGAGACCAATTCTATTATTTATTTGTTTATTCACGTATTTATTCTTAGAAAATTGTAAATTGAATATGACATAACTTTAGCCCAGGCTTCACTGCTTCATATATCCCGTTCTGCCCTCCCATGCCAAAAAGGCTTATCGCAAGATTTAATTATTTTTTCACCATTGAAATTTTAGTCAATTTCTAGACCATACCTACTAGAAAAGTTAATTCAATTGTTTTAATGAATGTTAAATTATATTTAAAGGTTACTGTGTGACATTCAAACAGTTTTAATCTACAAACACTAGTTTTTAACCGCCCAATTGCCTCTCGTATCTCTTTATTTACCTTGTGTATATAAAATGAAACGTGTAGTGCTTACGCCCGCTTTTACTACATATGACACCACAGGCGGTGACACTGATGGTACATGAGATGAAGATGGAGCACCGGTGGAATGAGATGGTGGTAGAAACCAGAGGTCCCGGAGAAAACCCGACCCAGCGCCGTGTTGTCCATCACGAATCTCACTTTGCAGTCGCCTGGGATCAAACACGGGCCGCCTTGGTGAGAGCCAAGCGGTCTAACCACTGAGCCATGGTGCGGCCACATTGTCTATATATGATTCCCATTTCTCTGATCTTTTTATCTAGTCATAGAAAAGAAAACCTCTCATTCGCTATTGCAATGAAGGGACTTTGTATTTCTACGTATTCAAATGTTTTTCTCGTGACGTAACATTTGAATGATCAGAGTGTCAAAAGTTGCACAAAGTTACAATACACAGTTTTCACATAATACAGAAAATCTCAACAGATACAACGAAACAAAAGTGAATCTGGTGAACCTGGCATTTCCAGGCCAAAGTTCGATTTGAAAAGAATATATTATCTATGGCCATTGAGAAAAATAATCTTTAGGATACTAAATAGAACATCGGCTCATTGATTCCTGTTAGTAATTTTCTCCTCTTATACAATTATTTAACATGTTGTTAACAAACTTGATTACCAATAAATACAAAAGAAATAAAGAAAAATATTACTAAATTATGATAGATAAAACAGCTTAGCATATGTATACAAAGCGTAGATAATAAACAAAGAAACAAAATAGGCGAATGATGAGCTATTTATTTTTAATTTTAAGTCTTCCAACGTTTAGTCATATCGGACGATGAATGAAATGATGTTCAAATGAGTACAGGGTACATAGAGCTTAGAGTTACCAGACATTCATATTTCCGGATAAGAGAGAACCTCCAACGTTAAGTCATATCGTACGATGAATGAAATGATGTTAAATTGAGTACAGGATACATAGAGCTTAGAGTATCAGACATTCATCTTTCAGGATGAGAGAAATTCTCCACCGTTAAGTCATATAGGACGATGAGTGAAATGATGTTCAAATGAGTACAGGGCACATAGAGCTCAGAGTTACCAGACATTCATCTTTCGGAATAAGGGAAAACCTCCAACGTTAAGTCGTAGCGAACAACGAATGCAATTATGTTCAATTGAGTACAGGATACATAGGGCTTAGAGTTACCATTCATCTTTCGGGATAACGTTAAGTAATATGGGACGATGCATGAAATGATGTTCAATTGAGTACAGGATACATAGAGCTTAGAGTTACCAATCATTTTTAGGGATAAGGGAAAACCTCCAACGTTAAGTCATATCGGACGATGAATGAAATGATGTTCAAATGAGCCTAGGATCCCTAGAGCTTAGAGTTACCAGACATACATCTTTCGGAATAAGGGAAAACCTCTAACGTTAAGTCATATCGGACGATGGCTGAATTGATGTTCAAATTACTACAAGATACATTGAGTTTATTGTTACCAGACATTCATCTTTCAGGATAAGGGAAAACCTCCAACCTTAAGTCATATCGGACGATGAATGAAATGATGTCCAATTGAGTACAGGGCACATAGAGCTCAGAGTTACCAGACATTCATCTTTCGGAATAAGGGAAAACCTCCAACGTTAAGTCGTAGCGAACAATGAATGCAATTATGTTCAATTGAGTACAGGATACATAGGGCTTAGAGTTACCATTCATCTTTCGGGATAACGTTAAGTAATATGGGACGATGCATGAAATGATGTTCAATTGAGTACAGGATACATAGAGCTTAGAGTTACCAATCATTTTTAGGGATAAGGGAAAACCTCCAACGTTAAGTCATATCGGACGATGAATGAAATGATGTTCAAATGAGCCTAGGATCCCTAGAGCTTAGAGTTACCAGACATACATCTTTCGGAATAAGGGTAAACCTCTAACGTTAATTCATATCGGACGATGGCTGAATTGATGTTCAAATTACTACAAGATACATTGAGCTTGTTGTTACCAGACATTCATCTTTCAGGATAAGGGAAAACCTCCAACATTAAGTCATATCGGACGATGAATGAAATGATGTTCAATTGAGTACAGGGCACATAGAGCTCAGAGTTACCAGACATTCATCTTTCGGAATAAGGGAAAACCTCCAACGTTAAGTCGTAGCGAACAATGAATGCAATTATGTTCAATTGAGTACAGGATACATAGAGCTTAGAGTTACCATTCATCTTTCGGGATAACGTTAAGTAATATGGAACGATGAATGAAATGATGTTCAATTGAGTACAGGATACATAGAGCTTAGAGTTACCAATCATTTTTAGGGATAAGGGAAAACCTCCAATGTTAAGTCATATCGGACGATGAATGAAATGATGTTCAAATGAGGCCAGGGTCCCTAGAGCTTAGAGTTACCAGACATTCATCTTTCAGGATAAGGGAAAGCCTCCAACGTTAAGTCATATCGGTCGATGGCTGAATTGATGTTCAAATGAGCCTAGGATCCCTAGAGCTTAGAGTTACCAGACATTCATCTTTCGGAAAAAGGGAAAACCTGCGACGTTAAGTCATATCGGACGATGAATGAAATGATGTTCAAATGAGCCTAGGATCCCTAGAGCTTAGAGTTACCAGACATATATCTTTCGGAATAAGGGAAAACCTCTAACGCTAAGTCATATCGGACGATGGCTGAATTGATGTTCAAATTACTACAAGATACATTGAGCTTATTGTTACCAGACATGCATCTTTCAGGATAAGGGAAAGACTCCAACGTTAAGTCATATCGGACGATGAATGAAATGATGTTCAATGAGTATAGGGCACATAGAGCTTTGAGTTACCAGACATTCATCTTTCAGATAAGGGAAAGCCTCCAACGTTAAGTCGTATTGGACGATCAATGAAATGATATTCAAATGAGTATAGGATACATTTGTATTTGTATTTTTTATTTATTTCTCATCTTTCTTCTATATACAATTTCGCTGAGACATTGACATTTGTAAAATTTCTTTCACACAATAACAAAATGACTTATTCACATCTAACAGACCCTTCCTACCTGCTTGCCCCAAGTCTCGGTCTCAATACACATAACCCCTGGTTTTCCATATATTGATGACCCTCCTCTCCCTTGTATCCCTCGTTCTAGTTTTCCAGCCCTTAATTGTTAGTTATTCTTCATCAATCTTAACCATTTCTCTCTAACTTTCCCCAGATATTCACCTATATTTCTTACATTCTTTTCTCCTTTTACCAATAACATTTTCTTTATTATTAATACCTCCCCCCATCCCTCAAACTGTCCCACTTTTGTTGCCAAATTTGTTCTCTCCATATCTCTGTTTGCAATAAAGTATACTATGCCAATCTGTATCCTCTTCTCCACACATTGGACTTTTCCCTGTATCTTTATCATAGCTAATACATTTTAAATTTATAATTCCTGTCCTTTCCCAGGTAAATCCTTCTCGCCCTGACTTATTACACACATCTATGTACTTCTCCATCCCCCACACTGTCTTTATTTCCACAGGATACATAGAGCTTAGAGTTGCCAGACATTCATTTTAAAGGATAAGGGAAAACCTCCAACGTTAAGTCATATCGGACGATGACTGAAATGATGTTCAAATGATTCCAGGGTCCATAGAGTTTAGAGTTACTAGACATTCAGCGTTCAGGATAAGGAAAACGCTAGAAAATATTGTCACCCAATCGTCGGAGTAGCAACAAGCCAGTGAGTAGAAAAGAAAGAGATAGATAGCACCCAAGCGACGCCCACACGTGAAGAACACATGACGCTTGCTGAGAAAGAGACGGGGGCGTGGATAGAGGGTAACAGTGCGAGGTGTAGATAATTCTTTCCGTGCTCTCGCCACCATGAAAGATCGTGAAACAATGGTTCGGGTATAAATAAAGGACAAGGGACGAGTCAGTGAGTAGTGAGAGAGAAGTGAAGAACTGATAATCGAATATGTGTAGCGATTGGAAAGTGAATTTTTTTGTTTGTGGAAGTGTGGCTTCGGCAGCTTTCGAGAAACGATGGTTCAGTAACAAAAGCGTCACGGCTAGTCGGACAGCTCAGTGGTGCAGCGGAGTTGCTGGTGAGCAGTCGAGAACTGGTAACTGTGCAGTGTGCAGACGGCCTGGAATACGTGTATGTTGCGTCATTTGTTAGCCTGTAATGGATGTAAAAACTGTCTTTCAACGGAAATAAAGAGCTTTTTTATTCCTGCAAACTATACTTTTAATTTTACGAACCCCCAAAGTCAAAATATCTCATCGAGATAATTCACCCTGACCGAGAATAGAACTCAGTACCTCTTGAACATGGGATAGACACACTATCTACAGTACCAAGGCGGGCAATGTTGAGCTTTAGTAATATATGTTACGTTTTCCTTTGACTGAGCCAGGTGGTGTCGCGGTATTGTTAGCCACTCCCATTTCGGGGTGTTCAATCTTGGGTTTTTCTTGAATTGTCCTTGTCAGAGCAATGCTGCTTGTTTTGTTATCACAATTGGCCAGCGTTTCTCTTCATTCCATTCCCCTGTCATATTTCAGGCTGTGCTTTCAAGCTCTTGATATACGGATAGTCGGCGCGGATGCTTGCACAGTGTAAATGCTGTTCTCGGTTTGTTGATGAGTACTGGGATTTTTTTTCCTCCAACGTTAAGTCATATCGGCCGATGGATGGAATGGGTGAAATGATGCTCAAATGAGCCCAGGGTCCATAGACTTACCTGACATTCGCCTTTGAGGATAAGGGAAAACCCCGAAAAAACCTTATCCAGGTAACTCACCCTGACCGAGATTCTAACTCGGGACCTCTTGAACGTGAGGCAGACGTTCTACCACCACGCTACCGAGGCGGGCAGCCCTAGGATGAACTTCTAGTACTTGTTAGGAACATGTCGGCCTGTGACCCTGCGATTCCATGTTAATTGCAATAGGTCAAAATTTACAGAGCATCTTTATTTCCTTTTTAGAATACTTTTTCTACAGCTGAACCCCATACAACACTCAATGACAGAATGGTGGGAAAACAGTAAACCCTAGCATATGTTCAAAAGGGCTTCCATTAGCCCCAGTACATGCGTCAACCCGCCGTCGCATGGACTCCCTAATGTGCTGAGTTATGCCTGGAGGATTCCATACTCTCTGGCAGCCTTCCACAATACGAGCACGAGCAGTCTCTACAACTGGAGTTGCATAAGCAAGATATTTCAAATGTCCCCACAAATAAAAACGTTATGGGTTTAAGTAAGGTGGGCATGGAGGCCATGGAATTGGTCCACCTCTTCCTATCCATCCACCAGGACACCTGTTATTCAGAAATTGACAGACAGAAAGCCTGAAATGAGGGGGAACTCCATCGTGCATGAACTCAGATGTTGATCTCCACCCACTTTAACCAGATGTTAAAGCGAAAGTTTACTGCTGTACAATTAAACCATTGTTCTGTTGTGCGGTTATGCTACAGAACATCTACGTATTACACATCTCACACTGTAAGTAGAGTTGTAGAAGAGGAACAGTAACATGGAAATAAAGAATTTCTGGACTTATGCTTGTATAACATTTTTTGCTCTTCTATATGCAAGAAATGTTCATACCTTCCTGTAAATGTGTGGAGGTCGAAGTAATCGAGGTGTCCCTCTTCGTTGTACCATTTATGTTTTCTTCTGAGTATTTGAAAACCAGACCGCAGTTAGATATATATTTGGTTAAAGCAGAATGTAAGGAAAAGGCAGCAGGCTGACGTTTAATCTCGGTCGTGTCCATTATACAGTAGACTGGTTGAAATTCCTTTTTACACGACCCCGGCGTATAACTCCACACGACAGGTTTTCACTTTTTGCCCCCGGGTATCCGAATATTTAATGGCATCCCAAATTATGCATGCTGATATGCTACCTTACCTTAACTCTGACGTCACAGCTACATGTTTGTGTTCCGGCACAAAATCGTCGGATCGCATGATGAAGCGATCACATCGGCAAGTGATCGGCGATGACTTTTTTGCGTGGCCGTATCGGTCAGTACTGACCTACTAAATCAGGCTGTCATTAGCGCTACTCTAAGAAATTAACATATATGTACCAACTGCTCAGTGGCGGTTGTTTACACAAGCTTCAGTGGCGGTTTCCAATGCAATTTTACTACTGAAGAATCGACTGACATTCTCTCTCTCGCTCTCTCTGTCATCTCTGAGCGAGATGGCTTCACGGTTACATGCGAAGCTCTTATTCAGGAGGACCAGGCACGATTCCCGTCGGGTCCGTCATCCTCACCATGGTTTTCTTCGCAATTTCCCTTATTTGGTAGGAGAATACTTCTCCACCTAGAACTTCCTATCCATCATTTCCTGTAATTATACTTTCCTATAATGTTTCAGGATTAAGACGATAGCGTCCTATGTGCTCCGTTTGATACTTTCGAAATATCTGTGCCTGGTGTTGTTTAAACTGCTGAAGGAACTGTTTTCTGGAGCGACATTCTCGGGCTGCACGAGGCCCAAAGATGCTCGTTCAATATGGAATCGTTATTGTCACCCAATTATCGGAAGGCACGACCAACTGACGGCTGAGTGGGGCACAGCAGGCATTCAGACCACGCCTACCCATTTATCTTGTGGCACTAACTGAGGGGATTGTTAGGAAAGTACCACGGGCACTGTACTGTCTCTTTCCCCTCCCCCTGACGCCTGGAACAGTCGGGATGATGCTCCGAGCCGCGAAGCTTCCACAAACAGCGATCTTCCAATATAAGGGCTGCAGTGGATGAGTCAGTTGAATTCTTGGCGAGCAGCCGCGAAGAGCGCTGTGCTAGCGAACGGACTGGAAGACTGCGTACGTGTATCAGAGGAGTTGTACGTAATTGTGAGTGTGGAGTAGACCTGTGACAGACGAACTGGTGGATTGTAATTGTGTGCGCTACGTAATTCTATGTAACCGGCAAGTGTTCCAACTGTAATTCGGTGGAAATAAAGAACATTTTGAGTTTGTGCAATTGAACTTTTAATTTCACGAACCTGCAAAGTTACATTATGGATCCAGTCTCCCTCTCTCCCTTATTCCTCCGAGGGCTCACATTATTAGGAAAAACACCAAAAATATGCTATGTACAGGTCTATGCACCAGTGATATTCCACATATAGAATTTTCATTATTTTACATTCATTAATTTTGTCATAAAAATTTCGTAATTAATAGCATTGTAGCGGAAGTGGTCCTTGGGTGGAACTTTGTAGACCAATTCTAGAAAAGTCTGAAATAGTGTATGTAGAATGGCGATTGCGTCATGCGGTACGAATGAGTACCTCGTGGACGGTAGCATCAGTATATGAGTGGACATACTGATGAGCGGTCGAGTAAGGCGAGAGTCTCTGAGGTTAAGGGAGCAGTCATGAATAACAAGATGTATAATTCTGATGGATTCTATCTGTAAAACTAAACCATTTAACTAACCGTTGGTGTAGGAGGTAACATGTAGAAACTTGTTTTTTGTTTATTTTTTTTAATAAAATACACGTGGACTCTTTGTGAATGCATGACTGTGCAGTGCATAGAACTCTTGCAGCAGCGACGAGTGTTACACATTTTTTGTACTTCAAATGGCGACGTTTTCATTGCAAGAACAGCGTGTAATCGATGTTGCATTCATGCCACCATAGCTCATCAACATCGACTGACAATGTGCCACGCACGCAGCATTCACGGCACCCACCTGGAAGACACTTTTCGCATTTTCAGATCTTCTTGCAGGATTGTGTGCACAGATCCCAAGGAAATTTCAATTTTGGAAGCGATGCCTACAACGCTCAATCAGCGATCCTCCAAAACAACGTTCTCCACTCGCTGGATCATGTCGTCAAACCGGCTGGTGTGAGGCCCAGACTGTCTTGGTTTGTTGTCACACGATATTCTGCCTTTATTGAACTGTCGCACACAGGAACGCTCATTAGACACATCCATGGTACCATCACCACATGCCTCATTCAATGGCGATGAATTTCAATAGGTGTCACACCACGAAAATGGAGAAAACGAATTATTGCACGCTGTTCTTGCAATGAAAGTGTCACCATTTTAAGTATCAAAAACAGTCCTAACTCTCGTTGCTGCCGCTAGTTCTATGCACTGTACAGTGCTACCATCTCTGTCACTCATTCACAAAGGGTTTACGTGTATTTTAAAAAACAACAGAAGTTCCTATTGGTCCCAGTCCTGTAAAAAGAAATAGACGGTGTTATAACTTGAACGCACCTCGTGCGTGTTATTTACACACATACGAGTGCTGTTCAATAAAGAATGATCACAATTTTTTTTTTGACAACGTACCTTTACTCATCCTCATAATTTTGACGGTCCTTCTCAAAATAGTCTCCCCTGAATGCGATGCACTTTTCCCAGCGTTTCTTCCAGTCTTCAAAGACATGCTGGAAACCATTTATGAGGATCCTTCAAACTCGCCTCCGCAGCCTTCACCACTGCTTCTGTTGATGGATAATGCCTCCCACGAAGGATTTTCTTCAAGTTAGGGAATAGAAAAAGTGACATGGGGCTAAACCCAGACTATAGGGAGGGTGAGGGATGCACTTCACGTTGATTTTTGCAAGATATTCAGCAACAACATTGGCAATATGCGGCTGCGCATTATCGTGGACCAGCATCCAGCCTGTTTCACGGAAATGTGGTCTTTTGCGCCTGATATGGACTTGCAATGTTTTCAGGACATCCCTGTAGTATTGTCCAGTTACTGATGTGTGTGCAGGTACAACGTGATGACAAACCATTCCATGAATATCAAAGAATGAGATGACCATAACTTTCCCAGCAGAAGCAACCACTTTTGCTTTTTGGGGGGTTGGTGATGAACGAGATTTCCACACTAAGCTTTGCTGTTTGCTCTCGGATCAAAATCATGTAGCCAAGTTTCATCAGCAGTGATTACGTTTGAAAGAAACTCCAGGTCTTCCTCTAACATCAATTTAAACTGCATGCAGACCTGCATGCGAGTATCCTTTTGTTGGGGAATTAACAGTCTTGGAACCCATCGCGCACAAACACGTCTCATGTGTAATGTTTCTGTCACCAATGTGTGGGTGGCACCCAATGAAATGTTCAGTATTTCAGAAAGTGATCTTAAGGTAATACGTTGATCCTCTCTCACAATGGCAGCAGCAGTGTTGATGTTTTCTTCTGTAAGATCAGTAACTGGAGCACGGGGTCCACCTTCCTTTGAAATTGATTGTCTTCCCTCTTAAACATTTTAAACCACCTTTGAGCTGTGTTGTAGGGAAGAACAGATTCTCCATAGGCCTCCTGTAACATTGTATAGGCCTCAATTGAAGATTTCAAAGCCACATATTGTTCCTCGCGTGTTACCTCCATTGCAGCGGTAGACGATACTGAACATGTCTGAACTTGCCTGGTTCTCACAGGCAGCAGCCAGGAGTACCAACAGTGAAACTACTACGGCGTGTTTGTTTCACATTACGTTAACAGAATATAATAAGATTGAATTTTAGTGCGAAAAATTATGACCGTAAAAAATTATGATCATTTTTTATTGAACAGCCTTCGTTTGTTCCTGCAGGCTTGTAGGTTTTCTCTAAGGTTGCGGTATACCCCTGAGGTAGCTGCCCCCATGGTGGAATTGAGTTTGTGTAATAGTAATAATATAAGAAAAATATAATGATCTAACCCAAGTGGTTTCAATGTACATTTCTAGTTCTACACCTCTCCCTTGGGTAGGAAAGCTCTGAATGCTGCAAACAGGATTGGTATTACTCTGGAAACTTTGGGAGTCCTATCCTCATTATCGCGCGTCATCGCCCATTAGATCTCTCCTTCATGCCATCTACTTATGGGTCACGTTAGACATAGTGAGTCTATTTATGTTGCGTAAGTCTGGTACTGAACCTCAATGGCTTTCTGTCCTATTCTATACAACTTCTACTGCAAAATATAAATAGAATCATCTCATATGTACTTTATCTTTTGTTTTGAGCAGAAACTGCAGTGTATTTAATCCCTTTCGAACAGAAATAACAGTACGAAGAAAGGCGAAAAGCAATAAATAGCATTTACAGAACAAAACCCGAAAACAGACTTAAGCTCTCAAAGACTTTCTCTCTCAGTTGTTTTTTTCCTCCATTCCTGTCTTTGTTCAGCTATTCCCTTTCATCATTGCATTCATTAAAGCAGAAGCAATAATCTACTAAAATGACCCGGCGGTTAGATGTGACATTTTCTGTTTATTACGAACATATGTCAAAAGAACACAGCACTCTAAGCAAACATCAACCATTAAACGAACCTTTTAATAAACACATGGAGTATGCAGTTGCCTTACAAACGCCTCTAGGAACAAATAAACACATTAATATCTCACCTCTTACCCAACTTAGATTTTGGAACAATGTGTGTGGGAATGGTGGAGGACAAACTGACATAATGGCTTTTCTCCGCGGTCTCCGGTTTCCCTGGGCACTCATTGTACCAGTTTTATTTCATATCATCTTCATTTTGAACTGATCACCCATCCGGACTGCTATCTTTGATACAGAGTTCGTTTCTCGACAGGTATTTGACACCAGAGGGCATCTTTTAAGTCTTGGGAGATGTAACTCTTCTATACCTCTTTTTATTTATCCTTCATGAATTAGAACATTGGTCTGTCTCGGTCTCAGTTCCCTCTTAAAATTAGTCTTCCTTCAGGTTTGTATTCTAGCACCCTTTCTGGTAGCCTTCTTGAATACTATATGCACGCGATAAGAAGTGTGATCGGGGTCCAAGTTCTCATTCGGTATGTTTCATTTAACTCCGTAAACATGGATGATAACTTTGACATTTGAAATGCGCTATACACCGATATCTAGTGGCTAATATGCTAAGCTTTATCATGTCCACCATATTGTGACGATCTGTTCTTGCTTTGTGAATAATTAAGGAACACGTGGTCAGGTCGAACACGGGAGCAAACACTCAGGGCAGAACTACATGCTTTAGCGAGAGGTTGGGATCTTTTCTATAAAGGTTCATTGGTAAAAAGGTAGAGTAAAACTAATTAAATGTGGAATTCACTTAATAAGAATATTTACTACAACAAGCAGATTACAAAGGCGGCCATAGCGGCCGTTTACCTGTCCAGAAGTGGAGCTGCCTACCAATACATGCTATTCATCGGAGAGCCAATGTAAGAGAGAGCGTCTATCGCTTAAAGATTAACAGCCGAGCCCCTCCTTCGGGAGTTGTTTGGATTGGGATGGTCTCGAGGGGGCAGTGTGTTCCCGATACCCGTGGGAATCGGGTACGTCTTCGGACGGGGTTGAGGGAAGCCATTAAGTTTCCGGGTACTAGCCTGCTCAGCTAGTAGGTGTGCTAGATCACCAGGCGGCCCCACCGAGGTTATATCGGTAGTCTTCACCTTGAGTGTTGACGCGCGTAAGTGGCGTATCCACTTCCGTCCCCTCTTGTGTCCCTAGGACCAGATGGGGGGGGCTTGTTAGGAAACTAGGTCTTGCCCTAATGGAAAGCCCCACGGAGGATGCCGGGCGCCCTTCACGGGATAGCTCGGATAACTTCCTGGTTGAAAGAGGCCCGGGTCTTGTTCCTACGGGTTCAAGGCTAATGGGAGTAGAACCTCTGGACTCAACTATCGCTTAAAGATTATTCATCTAGTCATAAAGGAGGGGAGGGAGTGACATCACACCTACTACTTGAGTCACCGGAGTGTAATTAACACAGTCATTTGTGACAATATTTCGTTTCGATCAATTTCGAGGTTAATTAGCTAACCAGTTAGAATTAGAATTTTAGTTCGTATTTCGCAACATATACATGTTATGAGACACGTAAAATGTATAAATACAGTATATACATAAATTCAAATTGATTACATACAAAATACACAGTAAACAGCTTTTCTATGGTTTCATGTGGTATTTTCATAGACTAATTTACGACAAGAAATGTCATAATATAAATATTACAGGTTTGTGAATGTACTATGCTCCCAGAGCTCATTTACATGGTTATAGTTCTAAACATTCATTAACCGTATAAAACCAGTGTGCATGCAAAAATTTCTTAACCTTATTCTTAAAGTGTTTTAATGATGCAGCTTGTTTAAATGAATTTGGAAGTTTATTATATAACATGATCTCTTTGTAGCTAAAGCTTCCTTCATAAAGGCTCGTTTGGTGCGCTCGAATTGCCAGTTTATTCTTGTTACGAGTGTGGTGGTAATGTACATCAGCATTTACTTGAAAATGATTTATATTTGTATGAACATTTGTGGATGTTATGGCTCTCGAAAGGGGACACATTATTATTCGTCTACCGCCGTATAACTGTGATCTGAATGCAATTGAGCTGGCGTGGCCAAAACTAAGGAATGTTTTCAGAGGATGCAACGTTACTTGTGATATCTTCGCTTATCTTACACGCTATTTTGCTGAACTGTGTTTTTCAAGGTTCGCCACACTGCAGAAACAAAAGAGCGTTAGCTCTCGCTTCTTCTCCTCTGCCCGCACCACACCGTAAATCCAGCGCTCAACTGATCTTGCGCGTACTGTACATTCTACTAAGGTGATTTTCCATTTCTGCTTATTATTCTCTAAGATTTCTCCTCTAGCAAACATCTTCTCTTATTTCTTCATTAGTTAATCTGTCCCATCTTGTTACTCCCTTAACTGCTGTCAGCTGTTTCAATATGACTTTTATCTTCCTGTCTTAAAACCCAACTTCCACTCCCATATAAAATTACTCGGACGGCCATAACTTTATAAAATTTAAGTCGTGTTCCTCTATACCAAGGATTTAAAAACACAAAGAAAAATCAGAACATTTTTTAAATAATTTCAAGCCTTTTTTGTAATTTACGTCCTTTAACGTTAAGTCATATCGGACGGTGTGTGTGTGTGTGTGTGTGTGTGTGTGTGTGTGTGTGTGTGTGTGTGTGTGTGTGTGTGTGTGTGTAGTGTTTAACGCCCGCTTTTACTGCATATGACACCGCAGGCGATGACACTGGTGATACATGAGATGAAGATGGAGCACTGGTGGAATGAGATGGCGGGGGAAACCGGAGATCCCGGAGAAAACCCGCCCCAGAGCCGTGTTGTCCACCACAAATCTCACTTTGCAGTCGCCTGGGATCGAACCCGGGCCGCCTTGGTGAGAGCCAAGCGGTCTAACCACTGAGCCACGGCCTGGCCTATATCGAACGGTGAATGGAATGGGTGACAAGATGCTCAAATGAGCCCAGGGTTCATAGAACTTCGAGTTACCCAACATTCGTCTTTCAGGATAAGGATAAACCCTAGTAAAAATGTCAATCAAGTAACTCACCCTGACCGAGATTCGAACTCGGGACGTCTTGAACGTGTGTCAGACACGCTACCATCACGCTACCGAGGCGGGCAATTAAAGACGTTGCACTCTTACTTTGTATCTCTTACCTACACTATTAGATTGGGAATAGATAAAGTGATAAAAACGACTTTTAATAAGAACAAAAACAGCACGAGAATGGCCGAAAATTACGTTTAAACTTTCTCAATACAGCAATAAGGAAACCAAAAGAGACAAACGAGGACTTCGAGGTACCAGAAATTTGACACTAACTTCTGCCGATCCGATAACGGTAACTTACCGAACAAGTTACTAGAACGAAATTCACCACGGGGATGAAATCTCACCCCGCTGCACAGTGCTGCAACTATTTCCCTACCGTCCTCCACAGCCCTATTGTTGTACGGTAAATGAGAGTATTGTGTTACAGTTGCACATGCCCACATCATCATTACACCCCTTCTCCCTTGCCCTGGGTTCGATTTCCCCAACTCATTCACCGGTAGTTCGATACGAAATAGCTTCCTCATTATCTGGGTCTCAATATCCACAATAAAACTAGCTTTGCCCTGAAATAACGTGCGTAAAGACTGGGTGTTCTGCCTTCTCAACCCAGAGGATCGGCTTCGGTCCCCAGCTAGGGTGAGATAAGCTTTCTTTAATTAGAATATTTTCCTACTTCCTCATAGAATAAATGTCTAAATTTTTGTGTTTTGTATTGTATACACCTGTTGTTCCGGCAGGGCCAACTTGCATACAATGAAGCAGTTTCTCTTAATGCCGGATAGGTTACAAAAAAAACTTGGCTCAGACGATTTTTCTGGAGTCTCTCCAGGTCTTCTTTCTTTTCACCTTACATATATCACTTCACTTTTGACCCTTGTTGGCTGTTTCAGGGACCAAAGTTTGGTGTCGAATTTTAAGGAATTTGCTCTGTAAACTTTCCCCCAATCGGAAGAGATGTCGGGCTTTCGATCTCCCTCAGGGTATCACCCGCCACCTGGGAGTTTAAATCTGCATTTGTTAGGGACTCCTATTTATTGTACTTAACGTCCTCCGACGTTGCCATATGGGACGATGAATTAAATGTGTGAAATGATGCTTAAATAAACCCATAGAGCTTGGAGTTACCAACATTCATCTTTCAGGATAAGGCAAAACCCTGGAAAAACCTTATCCAAATAACTCAGACTGATCGAGATTCAAACTGGGGACCTATTGAACGTGAAGCAGACACGCTATCACCTACGCTACAGAGACGGATTGCCCCAAACAGGCTGTGTTACGATGCATATCCTTACAGTTCAACTTCCCAATGGAATTAAATATAGGTTTAAGTTCTCATAAGGTTTGTTTTAACCACTGCATAAAGCAACTTCCGCCCCTCCCACGTCTTAAAAATATTTTAAGGTATTTGCCATATAGTGCCAATACTGTCAGTTCTATCTATTGTTTTATTACTTCTATTGTTGTAAACCAGAGGTGTCATCGAGTGTCACTGAGGGTGACTCCCCTCCTTTTCCCCTTCTCGAGATTTTTGCTTAGTTACACGGAGGTGCAGGGAAACAGCTGACTGGCGTTGGTTATTGCGGTACGTCTACACCCCTTTGTGTTTCAAAACAAACGTAAGTGGTGGACAGTCAACATGTCCCGTTATTAGAGCCCAACATCGACAAATTTGTAGCTGAGAAGAATAAGAACTCCACTTAAATTATAAACTAATAACACTGGACAACAATGAAAATGTTTGGGGCTTAAAAATAGTGAATTTACATGTATTTTCATCTGCTGAATTTAAAAATCACCATAAAAATAATATATTAGCTCTTGTTTTGAAGATGAGCTGACATTTCATTTTTAGAGTGAAGATTTTAAATTTGGGGGAATTGTTTTTGGGAGTGTGCACATCTGTCAAATAACAAAACACAATCAGAGAGAAATTTTGGAAATTAAATGATACAAAAGTTAAGGAAGGCATTTTTGTCAGATCACAAATAAGAGAACGTGTAAAGAATCATGCATTTGACCAAATTTTGGACGGGAAAGAAAAGGAAGCTTGGAAAGCCTTCCAGGGTGTTGTTCATAGATTTTTAGGCAACAAAATAGATGACAACTACAAGGATTTGGTGACAGTGCTCCTGCAAAAAAAACTGTAACCTTGGATGCAACATGTCCCTTAAGATCCATTTTCTCCACTCCCACCTAGACTTTTTCCCTCCCAGTTGTGGAGCTGTTAGTGATGAACATGGGGAGAGATTCCAGCAGGATATTTCTGTTATGGAACAAAGATATCACTGTCGTTGGAATGAAGTAATGTTTGCGGATTACTGTTGGTCTTTGTATAGGGATTCTGTGGAACTCCATCACAAGAGGCAAGCTAAAATACGACGAAGCCAATAGGCCACCACATGATTCTCACCAGACACGACTATCTGCGAAGTATTTTTCCAGAAATTTAGAACTCTTAGCACGTAATTACTAGTTAAAAAAATCAAATGCACTTTCATTGTTATTATCATGTATGTAATTAAAACGTATCCTTTTCTCTCAATCCGTTAAGTGAGTGAGTGTGTGGTGTTTTAGGGCCCGTCGACAGCAAGGTCATTTGGGCCCTATGTAATACTTCCACCTTGTGTATATCATAGAAACTAGAGATAATAAAATTTTTTCAATGTCATATTTGTTTTTCTCAACCCAAAATTGGTGGGAATTGCCTCTTCAGTGCTCGAAGCATTCAAAAATTATTTTTGTTGCCCTGAGTAATTATTAACATATAGCTATAGAAGTATAATTCAAAACACACATTATGCTCATAAAAATATGAATAAATAGTTTAACAACCCGCCACTGAATCTTCCGCACGCTCTTGCTCATCCCACTGTTCATTACGTCACCTGCGAAGGTTAACTAGGAGGGGGAAAAGGTAACCACCGTGTTTCTCCTCAGTGACACCACTGTTGTATACGGTTAGGTCATACCGGACGATAAATGTGAAATGTGTAGTGTTTAACGCCCGATTTTACTACATACGGCACCGCAGGCGGTGACACTGATGATACATGAGATGAAGATGGAGCACCGGTGGAATGAGATGGCGGGGGAAACCGGAGATCCCGGAGAAAACCCGCCCCAGCGCCGTGTCGTCCACCACAAATCTCACTTTGCGGTCGCCTGGGATCGAACCCGTGCCGCCTTAGTGAGTACCGGACGATGAATGAAATGGTTGGAGTGATACATAAACGATCCCAGGGACCACGGAGCTTAGAGTTACCTTACATTCACCTCTCAGGATAAGGGGAAACCGTGTAGAAAAGACGTATCCAGGTTACTCACCTGAACGAGATTGGAACTCGAGACCTCTTTAAACGTGAATCATACCTAGACGCTATCTCTGCAATGTGGAGTTGGGGTGTTATATTGTTACATGAGGGTATGGGGTGTTGATAGGAGTTACGAGAGGTACAAAGGTACAGGATTTGAAACCCGGTGCCGAGAACATATGCTACATTACAAAACTACCAGGTTTGTAGGGGTTTAAAAGGTAAAGGGTTTTACCCTCAACCCCATATAGTAACTGGGAGCGTAGCTATGGAGAAGGTAGAACAGAAGAAAGATCTATTTCAAAATGAACTTGGTAACTGTATTTCAGAGGTGCCTAGCGCTCTACAGGGCACTCCCTGGATCTGGATGAGATCAGGGGCGCTTTAGTAACATTTAAATACACAATGACATAGTGAAACTATACTTTTAGAGATACGTTGTTTGTATGGCTGAACCTTGTGCAACTGGCAAGAGATGTACGGTGTGGTGCACCCTGCTGGCGATCTTGCTCGTAGTAGCACTTTTAAAATCAGCTCTTGTTAATGTTTATAGAGCCATCCAACTTAGAGACCATCAGCAAGTCCCCTCTCAAATCTCTCTGCAAATTTCCGCGGGTGCTAACTCAACCAAGCTTAAATAGGGGTCCTGCTCAAAAGCCATTTTAGCAATTCCCACGCTAACTGTTAATTTCCTCCCAGCTATTGCAGCAGATACTGCAATCATTGTTTACATCATTGAGAACATGTTTAGACCTGTTACTGGTCACCTAAGCATTACTCCCCCTGATCAGCAGGATGTGTGATTCATCAGTCCAAAGTACATATTTTGCCAGTCAGCAGAATTTAAGCTGAATCGTCAACAAAGAGCTATGCCCAAACTCAAGGCACAGGAAATGAATGTTACATAACAATGATTATAGTAATTTCCAGATCTTCCTCAGCCTATACACGCAAAACAATGCTTCTCCTCATCGCTTGTCAATGTAAACACTTTTGATACCAGAAGAATTTTTCAATGAAATTAATAATTCTTAGCTCGATTTACAAGAGGCAGATAGAGGAATAAGTGTTTGTAAGTATAGATTGTACAATAATAGAACAAGTTATCTGAGTATACCATACCAGATATCTTAAGTGTTACACTAAAGGTAGATTAATGCCTAGGAAGTAAAAGAAGCACATAGCTATCAGGGAAATAATTTTAAAATCTTTAAGTGCTCCATACGTCATAATGCTCATTGCGTCTTAACAGCGTTGCGCTAAAATGAAACAGTGCAGTGGTTCCTGAGCTTCATCATGCTTACAGACAAACGTGCACTGCAGGTCTCATCAGGGAATAAATCTTTGCCCTACCGAAATGGGTACCTCTATGTCAACCGGTCAATTCCGCTTTTTGAAATGCCTGACACAACCTGTCAGAGAGAAAATTGCAGACTTGGAATCCTCGTCACGACAAGTGAACCCTCTAACCCCCTCAGCACCCCAAGGCTGCGAGCCCCAGATCTCGTCCCGGTCACTTTCTGCACAGGTTCACGCTCTTTTAATTTAGTAACTGATATTGCATCCCCTCTTTTACTGCAGTATACAGGGTGTTAAGGGTAAAGTACACATAATTTAACAATTGTAGCCTTAATAAATATCCACTTCAGTGTCTTAGCTTTTTTTTCTCCTCTTCTAACAGTTTGCTCATAGACACATCACATAATTAACCACTTAAAGTTATCTGTCTGATAGTAACTGACCCAGAAGTGAACAACGCTTGTCAGAACACGCCATCAATTTGCTTCACGTGTTCACATTCATCACCTGACTTACTGGGCCAAGACACTCTAGGTTGATTAACCTTGCAGAAAACATTCGAACTCAGTTACCCCTGAATAATAAATCATTTGTTACCTTTTTTAAGCTCTAAGCATTTACTTCATAAAATGTAGACTTCTTTAAAAACTTAATATTTATTCGAAATGCATTTATTTGTGGAGTAAATCATTTCCAAAATGTCCTTTGTTATTTCCCTGAATTTTGCCATATTTGTTCCTTTCTGATATTGCAATGAAAAGAAAATGGAGTTTAAAAGATATCACATAACAGTCCCTTTAAAATATTTGAAACTTAAAGTCTACTGTATTCACATATTCTCTTCTACCTAGAACAAAAGTGACCATAAGAGAACATTTAACTTCTTTAACATGAAGTAGATAGACCTCTAAGTGTTTGTAAGAACACTTTCTAAAAGAGTAGAACGTCAGGATGGTCCGACAAACTTATGTGGCTAGCCAAGGCAAACTATTCATGTCTAGCCTTTAGGAAGCTATTCAGTTCGATTAATTACATACAACGGCTGTTCCATAAAGAATGATTACAATTTTTTGACTACTACTCATCCTTATAATTTTGATGGTCCTTCTCAAAATAGTCTCCCCTGAATGCGATGCACTTGTCCCAGTGTTTCTGCCAGTCTTCAAAGACATGATGGAAACCATTTTTTGGCAGATCCTTAGAATCGCCTCCGCAGCCTTCACCACTGCTTCTGGTGATGGATAATGCCTCCAACGAAGGCGTTTCTTCAAGTTAGGGAATAGAAAAAAGTCACATGGGGCTAAATCAGAACTATAGGAAGGGTGAGGGATGCACTTCACTTTGATATTTGCAAGATATTTAGCAAAGGCATTGGCAATATGCGGCCTTACATTATCGTGGTGCAGCATCCAGCCTGCTTCACGGAAATATGGTCTTTTGCGCCTGATATGGACTTGCAATGTTTTCAGGACATCCCTGTAGCATTGTCGAGTTACTGATGTGTGTGCATGTACAACATGCCAATACCGCATTCCATGAAAATCAAACAATGAGATGACAATAACTTTCCCAGCATAACCAACTACTTTTGCTGTTTTGAGGGTTGGTGATGAAGGAGATTTCCACACTGAGCTTTGCTGTTTGCGCTCAGGATTAAAAGGATCAACATAATGTAGCCGAGTTTCATCAGCAGTAATTACGTTGGAAAGAAACTCCGGATCTTCCTCTAACATCAACTTTAACTGCATGTTACCTCCATTGCAGTGGTAGGCGATACTGAACATGTCTGAACTTGCTTGGTTCTCACAGGCAGGAACCAGGAGTAGCAATAATGAAACTACTACTAAATGTTTGTTTCACATTAAGCTAACAGAATGTAATAAATTTGAATTTTATTGCAAAATTTATGATCATTCTTTGTTGGACAGTTCTCGTAGATTGCGGAATAAGTGTTTGTAAGAATAGTTTGTACAAGAGTAGAAAAACTCAGGTAGAACTGATAAATTACAGACCAGCCAAGGCCAACCTTTCATGTCTAGTCTTTAGGAAGTTATTCAGTTCGATTAATTACATAGATAGAGGAAAAAGTGCTTGTAATAATAGTTTGTACAAGAGTAGAGAACGGCAGGTTGGACCGACAAAATAGAGAGGCTAGCCAAGGTCAGCTATTCATGTCTAGCCTTTAGGAAGTTATTCAGTTCGATTAATTACATAGATAGAGGAAAAAGTGTAATAATAGTTTGTACAAGAGTAGAGAACGGCAGGTTGGACCGATAAATTAGAGAGACCAGCCAAGGTCAGCTATTCATGTCTAGCCTTTAGGAAGTTATTCAGTTCGATTAATTACATAGATAGAGGAAAAAGTGTAATAATAGTTTGTACAAGAGTAGAGAACGGCAGGTTGGACCGATAAATTAGAGAGACCAGCCAAGGTCAGCTATTCATGTCTAGCCTTTAGGAAGTTATTCAGTTCGATTAATTACATAGATAGAGGAAAAAGTGTAATAATATTTTGTACAAGAGTAGGGAAAGTCAGGTTGAACCGGTAAATTAGAGAGACCAGCCAAGGTCAGCTATTCATGTCTAGCCTTTAGGAAGTTATTCAGTTCGATTAATTACATAGATAGAGGAAAAAGTGTAATAATAGTTTGTACAAGAGTAGAGAACGGCAGGTTGGACCGATAAATTAGAGAGGTTAGCCAAGGCGAACTATTCATATGTAGCTTTTAGGAAGTTATTCAGTTCGATTAATTACATAGATAGAGGAAAAAGTGTAATAATAGTTTGCACAAGAGTAAGGAAAGTCAGGTTGAACCGGAAAATTAGAGAGACCAGCCAAGGTCAGCTATTCATGTCTAGCCTTTAGGAAGTTATTCAGTTCGATTAATTACTTAGAGAAATAAGTGTTTCTAAGAATAGTTTGTACAAGATTAGAAAAAGTCAGGTTGAAGCGGTAAATTAGAGAGGCTAGTTCGACTAATTTGATAGAGGAATAAGTGTTTGTAAGAGTAGTATTTAAAGAGTAGAGGACGGCAGGTTGGACCGACAAATTAGAGAGGCTAGCCAATGCCAAATATTCGTGTCTAGCCTTTAGGAAGTTACACAGTTCCATTAGTTTGTAAAATATAGGGAAAAAAACGTTTGTAAGAATAGTTTGTACAAGAGTAGAGAGTGTCAAGTGAGTACAACACATCAGCTACCCCGTTGGTGACATTGTTTAACGCTGCTTAACACTCTTATCGACCGAAATGACCTTTGCATGAAGAGAAGTGCTAATCTGCTAATCTGGTAGCGATTCGTCAATCTGAACGCTCCTTGGCATTTCACGAATTCTTTCTCCCTCAAGCTCTTCTCTGTTGTGGTTTGAGAAAGCACCCCATTTATCGCTGACACTGCATCGCTTTATGGCACAGGAATACAGCAACATTCCACTTATCAGTTGCTTAAAGCAACCCTTCGGTGTAAATGCGCCATTCTTGACGCGGTGTACAAATGAAATAAAGAATAACCCTTTAAGGGGATGCAGCACTGAAAACCTCAAATCCAGCAATTTTCAACAAATCTTGCTGCATGTTTTACCACTTAGCTCTGATATATAGTGGATACAGAATTCAAAATTTGGTTTTTGTATCTTCAATAGTTTTTTAGTAATTAATTTATGAAATTCAAAATTTGGGCAAAATTCAAACCGCTCCAGGGGATGAAAAGTTTTAAAATTGTAATTTTTGTATTTCTTAAAATATTCACATGGTTATGAAGAAAAAATCTATCATATGAATCTCTTATACTGCCTTTAGATCCAGAGGGAAAACATTAGGTATGGAACAAATCCAAAAAAGCCCAAAAAATGATTAAGGGTATGTATGACTGAAATTTCATGAAAATCGTGAAAATAACGACTTTTTTATTTTAATTCTAAAAAAATAATTTAGACATTCCCGAATGGGAAAAATGCATAATTTGCCTCCGAACGCCATTTTTAAATGCTTATTTAATGTCGGTGGCCTTTAAACTCTGTCAGAGTCACGCCCTCTTTTGCGTACATCCACATTCTTTGTCTGTTTTCCGTTCTTAAATTTTCAATTCAAGAAAAGAAAAATAAGGCTTTCAGACAAAGTAGTTCCTAAAATGTTGCCAATATATCAGAGGCTGGCTTCTACAACATTACTAGAGAGGTGCAAAACAGGAAAAACACAGAATGCCAATGAATCTTTGCATCATGTCATATGGAATAAGTGCCCAAAGGAAGTTTTCATATCAAAACAAAAATTGGATCTTGCTGTTATTAAAATCATCAGTGAGTTTAACATGGGTAGTCTTAAGTCATTGGAGCTGCAGCGAAATATCAGAGGTGAAAGTGTAGTAGACTGAGCAAGGAAAACTTCAGTGCAGCGAGATCAGACTCGTATCCTGCAAAGCAAGAACCGAAGTTGTGCAGAAGAAAAGCAACATCTAAAGAAGAAAAAGGTGGAAAAAGCAGCAACAGAGGAGAGGAAAAAGAAATCTGAGGGTCCAACCTATCAGCCTGGTGGATTTTAATGTGAGTTATGCAATCAAATCTTTAATCGCTGTTTTCTCAATGTTCATATTTTCAGCATTTTTCTTCCTGTAAAATGCTCCTTGCGATGCAGTTTTTGTACTACATTCATGAAATTTCCTACACAGGTTCAGAATATCATGAGGAATGGAAATTGCCCTATGTTTTATTGTGAAATAAATATAAGCATATATTTTTAATTTTCAAACACAAAACTTACGGTTTTTTAGACAAAAAAAGAATATTTGTAAATTAAAAAAAATTTGTGACCTAAACTAAAGGAGACACAGAAAAACCCAGAGCAATTTCAAAAAGTATGTGTATTATGAACATAGGGTTAAAATATTAGACCAAAATTCAAATTATTTTGTCGCAAGGGACTTTTTTAGGGACGTAACAAAAAACATACAAAATTTATCATAATTTCTAAACTGCTGGAGAAAAATGGTTTAAATCTAGGTTGTAACATGTTTACAATATACTACACCTATGGTGTAAATTTGAAAAAGCTAGCATTATTAGTTCAGAATTTGAAAATTTCAGTCATACATACCCTTAAACCTTTGACTTTATATACTAGTAACTTTAAAAATATAATGAATATTAAAAATTCACATGATAGAAGTCTTAGTTTGCTTTCTAAGAACATTGGTTGAAATTTTAGAGGGAATGAATCAAAACTGTATCTTGTGGAGCATTTTGTATGACAAAAATGTTGAAAAAACTATATCTGAGTAAATCAAATTTTAAAATCCAAAATAATTTCCTTCTCAGCTACATTCCTGGAAGCAGAATAAAACCCTGCAGATAGGTAAATTAGACCCACCTGCCTCTTTCTTCTCTCTTCTGCTGCAGTGTTCTTCAATTTCAGTTTCCTTCTGGATGTTTTAGAAGTTAGCTTGGCAGAAATTGCTGATTGAAGTAAGCGTAATTTGTCCATTCCCTGTCTAAGATTTAGAGATGCTGGTGAAATCACAGTATCCATTATGTGTGACTGCAGCTTGAGTGAGGCACAACAACCAAAATTGAATTCACTGATGGCTAATGTCTCAGCAAACTGAAGTCTCTTCTTTGACGCAAATATTTCTTATGGGCAATTACGCCATATCGTGTTTTGTAAACTTTCATTTGTATTTCGTGTTTTAACCAAACTACATCTCCTTAGGATTTAATCTGATGCCAGCCTTTGGTACACAGGCATTAGTTTTCTTACCACATCAGGCCTCAAGTATGTTCCCATTGTTGTATTATGTTTAGGTGTTTCTTCTCATGTATCGTTTAGCCTATTCATGATCCTAACTATGTACACAGTCAACAAAATGTCAATTGTTTCAAATAATGTTTTACCTATAACCTATATAACAGTTTTATGAACGTTTTGATGTATGAAATACTTTTATAAATGTTAAATGACACACTAAAACTCATTAATTATATATAAACAGTATGCAGTTTATCAAGAAACACAAGAAAATCAGGACCATGCTAGACACTCACATAAAAAGAAAAATATAAACATCTCTATTTCTTTCAATGTTTGTGGCCAGTGTTTTGTTTCCATGGTGCCACATATTGTATGAAGTAACCATCATACCAACACACAAAATTCCACCAGAAACTTTGCCCGGTAATTTCAAATGTATTAATTTAGTACATTTAACCGAACTCAAATGACAGAATTTTGTGGATCCAAGGGCCGGCATGCACGTGCGTACGGGCATTTAAATTGTCATATGGGGGTATTTAAATGCCCGAAACTCATAAACTTAGTTGTATTATGATACTATAAAGTTCAAAGTATTTTATTAGTTCAAAAAAATACTTTCCCTGTATTTTAGCCAATTTTGGTGCTGCATTCCCTTAAATATTTAAGTTTTCTTAAATGCTTTACATTACGAGTGTGAAACATTCAGTTGTTTCACCAAATTTAAGGATTCACCTTTTATTATTCTGTGTACATTTCAGTGTTTTTCTTCTTCTTCTTCAGAAGCTTCTATGATTCAGAGCATCAGATACTTCAGTTTCTGACAGCATTTAATCTTTCAGTGATTTTTACACCAAACCACGTGAACGGAGAAGCCTTGTGGAAGATGAAATAAATCGGTACAAATACCACCGCAGGCTCTGACCTATATTTTGCTGCCTCACTTTCCACAGAAGAGAAAACGTGAGGTACCTATCCGATGCTATTGTCGAACATGCCTCCATGGCACCTGTTTCTGTTTGTTGCTTTCCTTATCTGCAGAAAAAATGTGTAAGATGTATATATAAGGTAAATAGAAGAGAATCATATAGAAATGTTTTTGTAGAAAACAAAATCCTAACAGTAATATCTCTATACGTTTTTAAAGTAATAATGTTTGTAATTAGCAAGGATGAAATGGGTCACTTAAATAAACATTGTCACAAACACGAAACAAGCACACAAAATAATTATCACAGATTAACTTTAAATAAGAAGTCAACAGATAAAGATCCCTTAATAATGGGAAAATTATTATTTAATAAACTACCAAATTCACTAAAAACAAAAAAGGTAAATTATTTAAAAATGAACTAAACAAGTTTCTAATACAAAAATGCTTGTATAGACTGGACGAATTGTAATCAAATGTATATAACTGTTTATTTTGACGTATCCGACAACATGTGTTATTATGGATGAAAATAAATTATTATTATTATTATTATTATTATTATTATTATTATTATTATTATTATTATTATTATTATTATTATTATTATTATTATTATTATTATTATTATTATTATTATTATTATTATTATTATTATTATTATTATTATTATTATTATTATTATTATTATTATTATTATTATTATTATTATTATTATTATTATTATTATTATTATTATTATTATTATTATTATTATTATTATTATTATTATTATTATTATTATTATTATTATTATTATTATTATTATTATTATTATTATTATTATTATTATTATTATTATTATTATTATTATTAATTATTATTATTATTATTATTATTATTATTATTATTATTATTATTATTATTATTATTATTATTATTATTATTATTATTATTATTATTATTATTATTATTATTATTATTATTATTATTATTATTATTATTATTATTATTATTATTATTATTATTATTATTATTATTATTATTATTATTATTATTATTATTATTATTATTATTATTATTATTATTATTATTATTATTATTATTATTATTATTATTATTATTATTATTATTATTATTATTATTATTATTATTATTATTATTATTATTATTATTATTATTATTATTATTATTATTATTATTATTATTATTATTATTATTATGTGAACAATATTTGAGACTTATCTTTAAAAGAAGTATCGATTTTTCTTTTAATCAAGTGAAGTAACATTATTTTCACTGCCTTATTCTATTTCAACTTGCGCTAACGGGAAAGCAGTTTTCCTACGTTTTCATTAAATAAATATGCCATTTATAATGAAAGTCAAGTTCCTACTTCTTTTATATAAAAATATAATAAATTTTAACTTAAAACTTCACTTATCTTATAAGAAAAGGTGATATTTTCACTATAAAATGTCCAGCATCGCGATTTCATGTAAAACATTTACATATTGTGACTTTGTGGGTTTTTAGAATTAAAAGTCCGAATTACAGATATTCCAAATGTTCTTTATTTACGTACAAATACACTGTTCAGTTCTCACGTAACAACATTACGTCACATACACACCACAATCTACCAAGGTCAATGACAATAACAAACATCGTTTTGATTACACCATCTCTCGTTACAACACTCTACAGCTGTTTACTGCTTACGACTGTTCGCGACTGACTCTTGGCGAGCCGTCGCCTTCTTAAATACCTCATTTATAAATTCTAGATATTTCCGGAGCAATAAAGAAACCGAAAAATCTCTATCAATCAAGATGTAACCAGAAGTTTCCATTTATCTCGGTTGGTTTCGGCAGACATTTATCTCGCTCTATCTTTAACTGCTTATGCAAGTTCTTTATTACCGCGAAACACTATCCGTCTGTTATCTATTTGCGCCGAAACTTTTATGCCCGTTGCCGCGACAATGCCTTCAGCCGGAAACAACAAACCTGTCGTCATCGTTACGAACGCTAGATTTTGATATGTTCTTGTTAGTACTACCAACATCTAAAAATAAAACAAATTTAAAAACAGAATCAACTGCTGGTATTTCAACATTCATTACGCGATGTTTGTTTAAAAAATCTAAATATTTCTTCCTAAATCATTAAGTGTATCTGGACATTTAATTGTTTTAGTAATTTAACTTCTGGATTTATTTTATGGTTAAATGACCAAGAATGATCTGCTACGACCGATTTTTCGGTCTATTTATACTTAATCTTACGAAAATGATCTTTCGTTCTGGTTTCTAAATTACGTTTTGTCTTTCCAATATAAACTTTAACACAATCAAAACATTTAAACTGATATATACCAGACTTTTTATTAATAGGAATTTTATTTTTTAGAGAAACGCAATTAACTTTTAATACTATATTTATTTTAAGGAACTAAAGTTATACCAAACTCTAATTTTTTTTAAGGTGTTTATTAATCCAAGGATGGTAATTAAATTTTCTAAAATTATAATCCTCTTTTATTTTTCTAAGGGTAGAAATCTCATTACCAGCTTTTTTTACATTTAAATTTTTCAACTTTTTATGTATAATGTCTTTATTAAATTCATTAATTAAAGCATTATTAATAATATGTTTATATTCTTTATTAAATTCATCTTTATTCAGGGATATATTTATTATGCTATAAATCAAACTATTGAAAACATCAGATTTATGTGAAAAAGGGTTAAAACTTTTATTTTTTATGTAATTATCAATATAAGTACATTTCCTATAAATATCAAAGTTTAATTTATTATTATTTATTATTATATTTTGATCTAGAAAAAAAAAAAAGAAATACATTAATTTCAGTTTCTAAATAGTTGATCATTTTGGTCATTTAACAATGAAATAAATCCGGAAGTTATATTATTAAAACAATTAAATGGACCGATGTATTTAATAGTTTGGGAAAATATATTTATTTTAAAAAACAAACATCGCGTAATGAATTTTGAAACACCGGCAGTCGATTCTGTTTTTAAATTCGACATCTAGCCTTGGTAAAGATGACGACAATTTTTTTGTTTCCGGCTGAGGATGTGTAGAAGTTTTATATGAAATCGCGATCCTGGACAATTTATAGAAAAAATGTCACCTTTTCTTATAAGCTAGGGGAAGTTTTAAGTTACAAATTATGATATTTGTATATATTTATTTGCTTCACTGTTAACAGCTGTTACGTATTCGTACCCTTTTTTACAATATAATTGCCGTTCAAATTATTCCTCTAAGAAACTTCTTCAGGTGAATAAGCAGTAGTACCAAATTCGGTTTGTACAGAGGATGGCCGAATTGTTCCCAGTCATATATATGATCAGGTCTCAAGTTTCTTTAGCTTTGTGTGGCCGGGGATTTTCACTCATAAACCTCACACAATTGGCGATGACTTCTGTCGTAATATTTTTCACATTAAAAAAAAAACATCACTATCTGACTTCATTTCGGCATTTCGTTCGATTGTTCTGGAGACTTCGAAACGCGCTAACAATAACACTGAGTGACGATTGCTCACAGCTTCCTCTAACTTTCTGACAAATGAAGGAAGTCTTCACGTGCTCAAAATCGCATTTGCTGCACTGAAACGTCAAAATATATTAATTGTATTAGTTAATTGAGGAAATTAATCATTTCTTCACATTAGCCGTATATAGGCTAAGGTCTTTGATAGATAGAGTCAACATGGAAATTCAATGCCATTGCCGGGATTTGAAGCACGGATCTCATGGTTTCCGTCCAGTCGCTCTAACCCATTGAGCTACCATGGCCTACGTGCCATCCTGACATTAAATTCCCCAGCTGACTCATATATTACCCCGGTAGACCACTAGGTACTCTCGCATCCGAGATACACCGTTTATGGCGACTTACTATTGTAAGTACTTAAGTTCCAGGCTTCATCATTTAACTCTTATTATTTTAATTAATTGATGGAAATTAATCATTTCCTCACACCAGCCGTATACAGGCTAAGGTCTTTGATAGATAAGAGTCAACATGGAAAATTCAATGCCATGGCCGGGAATTGTACCACGGATCTCCTGGTTTCCGTCCAGTCG
This sequence comes from Mantis religiosa, assembly GCA_030765055.1. Classification (NCBI taxonomy): domain Eukaryota; kingdom Metazoa; phylum Arthropoda; class Insecta; order Mantodea; family Mantidae; genus Mantis; species Mantis religiosa. The sequence goes on from CM060960.1 coordinate 59,820,847, forward strand.
CTCTAACCCATTGAGCTACCATGGCAAACGTGCCATTCTGGCATTAAATTCCCCAGCTGACTCATATATTACCCCCGTAGACCACAAAGGAAGCCTGGGACTCAAGTACTTAGAATAGTAAGTCGCCACAAACGGTGTATTTCGAATGCCAGAGCCCCTAGTGGTCTACCGGGGTAATATATGAGTCAGCTGGGGAATTTAATGTCAGGACGGCGCGTTGGCCATGGTAGCTCAATGGATTAGAGCGACTGAACGGAAACCAGGAGATCCGTGGCTCAAATCCCGGCAATGGCATTGAATTTTTCAGTCTGGCTCTACCCTTTCATAGTGCGTCCTACACACGGCTAGTGTGAAAGAACAATTAATTTCCATTAATTGTACCTAATAGTGGTCCGAACTATAAAGCCCGGTCCTTAAAGTACTTACAGTATAGTAAGTCGCCATAAAGTTAGTTGTCTCATGTGTTTATGAGAACTGCTAAGTAGTTTACCGGGAAAAACACGAGTCAGTTGGAGAATTTAATGTCATGTTGGCACGTTGACCATAGTAGCTCAAATGGTTAGAGCGGCTGGACGGAAACCAGAAGATCCGTGGTTCAAATCCCGGCTATGGCATTGCATTTTTCAGTTCGTCCTACACACGGCTAGTGTGAAAGAACAATTAATTTCCATTAATTGTACCTAATAGTGGTCCGAACTGTAAAGCCCGGTCCTTAAAGTACTTACAGCATAGTAAGTCGCCATTAAGGTAGTTGTCTCATTTGTTTATGAGAACTCCTAGTGGTTTACCGGGACAAACACAAGTCACTTGGAGAATTTAATGTCATGTTGGTACGTTGCCCTTAGTAGCTCAAATGGTTAGAGCGGCTGGACGGAAACCAGAAGATCCGTGGTTTAAATCCCGGCTATGACATTGAATTTTTCAGTCTGGCTCTACCCTTGCACAGATCAGATATTGTCACACCCCAGGATTGGAGTAGCGACTGGTCTACGTAGCGGTAAGTTCAGAGGGTAGAGGAAGGATGGGGTAGTGGAAAGAAGGAAGAAGGGTAAAAGGGACAACTCTTAGTTTCCTCACATGTTACTAAACCGAGTTTTAATCACTACTGTTTAGTACAGAACCCATACAGTAACCTTGAAGAGGCATTGAACAAAAGATTATAACTCAGACATAACTATTTGGAGGCGCCTACCTTCGAGGATATTTCGGTGTCTTGGTGAGGTGAAGTTCCGACGTAGCCTCCGGCCGTAACGATACCCTTTAGACACTCTCGCGCCCCGACAACCACGACTATATGTATTAACAGCCAAACCCAAGAGAAGGGGGCCAACACATGTTGAACCTAGGAACTTTTTCCATTTGATCAGCAGTTAAGCTTCTGCAACATTCCATTCGCCATTTTGGTTTAAGCCCAACGATCTGCTGATCATCCATTTCTAACTACCGAGTTCCAGGTCTAGAGTTGCTGCATTTAGCTTTCCTACGTGGTTAATGCCCTGAAAATTTAGCAAACTACGGGTTTGATGTCCAATGTTCCGCTATGAGGTTTCTACATCGTTGCTTCCAAAAATTAATAATTTCATTGTATAAACCTCATGCTATTAAGATTTCAAATAGATTCCTAAAATAAATCAAGTTCGCTCACTTTACCAAAGCATACGCGACAATATCTTAAATAGGTTTTCATTCAAGCTCGTTCGCTACCCGAGTTTCGCGTAAAATGGCACCCTAATGGCATTTGTTCGACTCAGAAGCAGAGTTGCAGTTGCCTAATAATAAGGCCTCTGTGTATGGATGCCGAAAATATATTAGTCCGTCACGTAAAGAAGTAAAAGTAAATAGACCTTATATGTAGAATAATGTCAGCGTCACAACTGCTGTTATAGGGTTCGAAAATCCTCGTGTTATTTATGGACATGAACATAACACTCCAAAATTAAATGTGGCTATGCTGTGGATAAGCCAGGACAGAAATTATTGGACATTTTTCTTTGTAGAAAAGTCAAACTGTCTCATATTTCTCGGTATGCTTTGGAAAACTTATTCCATCCAGATTCTAGACGGGTACCCCTTCCAGCAAGGCGAGGCTCCCTCTCATTATTGTTGACTAGTCGTTCAAAATATAAACCATCTCTTTCCAAAGGGGCGGATATAATTAGTTGGAGTATACTGTAGTAAAACAGTTTTATTTCTACAAGAATATCCACTTTTATTTTTTGTTCCTCGTTTAAATATTATTATAGACGCCTTCGAAGATTATAAGTAAGGTTAACAAGGGTATATTAAATGTTTTATTTTATATTTGTACAAATGTAGTAATATGCAGGCATAAACAAACGATTATCTTGAGCTCGGGCACAAGCGGGGAAACCAGCTTTCCTCGTCTGCTGTCCGCAATGTTTGCCCCCCTCCCCCCTCATTAAGTTAATCGAATCCTCTCCAATTAGAGCGCTGATCGGGAAGCAGCCAAGCACGATCTCCTCTATTGTTGTCTCCCAGTCCTAAACAATAAGACTCGGGGAACTACTTTATCAACCTAATCTGGTATTGTTATCCCAGCTACTGAAAGTAAAGTTAGGGCAAACGTACTGGAAAACCCACTTTGCGAGAATGGGAAATGCCGCTAAAGATGGAAATTGAAAACAGCATCTTGACCATTCTGTAATATAGTGTAAGGCTTGCATTTGGGAGGTTCAGGGTTCGATCCTGTTGGATCGGCGTGGGTTTTGTCGTGATTTGCTCTAATATGTAGGTGAATATTGGATGGTTACTACCCTTATACTACTACCCTTATATTTCTCACAGCTGTAGGACCAGACGATTGGAAGATTGCGACTTGAAAGATTATAACAATAATAACGCCTTTGAGATGGTATACAAAAAATAAATTATTATTTATTTATTATCCAATTTTTATTCATATTTTACCCAAAGGTATATTAGAAATATAGTTTACAAATTTATGAGTATAATACAATTTACAAAAATATAACAAAATTCCATATCAAGCTGACAAACAGTAAACATCAAGATGAGTCATTTAGCTTAAGAAATATTTTGTTTAAGAAAACCATTAAATATTGATAAGTTTTGTAATTCAAAAGAATATGTGTAAGTGGTTTTGAGAAAGTGTAACCTAAGGATTGAAGCAATAATTCAAGTTCGTGTCTTTAAAAAACAGAAAAACGGGCAATCAAATAAAAGGTGAGGGACATCTTGAAGATGATTTCCACAAATACAATCACATTTGGATTTGATTTTGAATCGAAATAAGTAAGCTGAAAATTTGCCATGTCCAGTTAAGAATTGAGTGAGAACATTGGATTAACGAATTTACATTTATGTCTGTCAGAAACTGTTGGGAAATACAAATCCTTAGTCAAAGCACCACAATCACTTTTTAACCAGTATTCATTCCAGTTGTTGATGATAATCTCCTTTAATGTTTGCCTCACATAAGAAATGGGGCATAGAGTGTATGTCTCTGGAAGATCTGAAGTCGCAGCTCTCTTTGCAAGCTCATCTGCACGTTCATTTCCGGCAATCCCTACGTGTCCTCTGACCCATTTAATACACAGATGAGAACTACATAATAATTGACTTCTTATTTCAGCTGCAATAGGACTGTTGTTTTTGTTATCATTCAAAGCTGCAATTGCTGCTTGTGAGTCACTGTAAAGGCGAGCGGTACATTGTAAGTTGTTGCACCATTTCACTGCTTCACGGATTGCTAATAATTCAGCTTGAAAGACTGATCACTCCTTGGCAAGTCTGAACATGGAAGAATGACATTCTATGGAGCGAGAGAATATCACAAACGCACATCCTACTTTAGCATTTTTCCTAAGCCCTTCAGCTATCCGAGAGCCATCTGTGTAAATGGAGTACTGGTGATATTCTGCTGCACAATCTTCAAGAAGACTAGAGACACAGGTGGCTGGATGAGAAGCTTGTTTAACTGGTTGTTCAAGTTGCAGGTGTGAAATATGTTGTGGCAAGGCTCGGCCATTTCTAATGTTGTTGATATTTGCCTTATATATACCAGTAAGAAAGGTAGCTTCAATATTAGCAATAATGAGCGCTGCTGGAGTGGAGATGGTGCGGTATCCTCGGAGGATTCTTAAGATGTATCCACGCTGTATCTGTAATAATTTTGTCTGTGCCCATCTCTTCTGAAAAATACTTTGCAATGCTCCCGCACAATAGAGAACCATAGGTTCAACCGCCCCTTTATAAATTAACTTCAATAAAGAAAATAGTTTTAATAACGTAAGAACTTACATAAAAATTGTACTAAGCATGGCTTGTTCCTGAGAACAAAAATTCAAATATAACTACAGTTTGACGTGGTCAAAAGTTTTTAAGGAATTCCTAATATCATATACTCCATGATATTCAGTCTAAAAGTTAAGGTCTTCTATGCAAACATTTTCTTAAATAATTTCAATACATCTTACTCAAGTCGAAGGGTTTTGTAAACCCATTTTTAAAATTTTAGTAATCTATTTAAAGTGTTTTTTACAATTCAGTATCCCTTGCATTTTCGGTGGTGAAAAGTAGAACAATCATTGCAGCCAAAAGTAGAAATTTAACCAGAAATATGTGTTTAACTAGTGCTTCGTGAGTTAATCGATTAACCAAAACAATTAATCGATTAATTCTTTATTTTAGATTAAAGATTAAAATTGTTTAATCGATTAATCGAGTCGATTAAGATTAACCGATTACAATAAATATTAATCAAAACTCTATTAGCCAAATTTGGCCCTCTTTGCTTTGAAGAATTGCTTCCAACCTAAACAGCCTTCCCAACGCATCAATCTTTCACTAGACACGTAATGTTCTTTGAATTTTGAGATAATATAACTCCTGATAGCTAAAAGAAATCACTCTAAACCCCGAGTGAGTCTAAATAGCACTCCTATTGTGAATTATTCTAAGAGGTACGTAACTACATACAGATGCTGACAGAGAGGTTTCTTTCCTTGCAGCTTGTGTGTGATAACATATCGTATACAATTGATTATTTATCGCTTGCTAGCATAAACTGAACTGTACAACCTTGAGCCAAAGGCTTCGATTACGCCGCTATGGAAACAATAGGTGATCCCTCTTCTCAGGGCTGGTGGTGGTATTAACTGTAGTAAGCCAGTAACGTTTCTGAGTTTGTGACAGTGAGTGAAAGTTTTGTGTTAAGAAAGTTAAAATACGGAAAAACGTTATAAAAATACTACATGTCAGTCTCAGAAATCTTAGCACATATTGTTATAATACTTTACTAAATAATTACTTACAAAAATACTGTAGATCTAATTCAATACATATACAAAGCATGTGCACTTGATGCAAACTAAATTTCTTAGAAGTTTCACAAACAATGAAATTTACAGAGTATTAAACTTCTTTATATAATTTTTGAACAGATAATATCATCGGTAGCTCAATGGTTAATCGATTAAAATTTTGATCAATCTAGAGCACCACTTTTAACACTACCAGAATAAAAAAATACATTTTTACGTAAACGTGTATATGTGAACAATAATAACTCACGGACGAAAATTCGGTTGAATATCGAACAAAAGTACAAAAATAATGTACACAAATATTTAAAACACGGCCGCTTAAAATAATTTACACTTTCGATGGAAACTTATGGATCATTTTAATTTTGTCAAAAATTATAATAAGGATTTTTTTCCTGAATAAACCAAATATGTAGGATTTCACAATATCTGTGCAAGACAGGTGCCGCGTTTGTTGATACCTGATTAAAAATTACAAAGAAAAACTGTTTCTGTTAAGAATTATGAGGTCTATCGTAAAAATCCCAGTGAATTTCATCTTGAACTTTTTGAAAATGGTCTCAAGAATTCCTCAATCTGAATGACCTTTACATCACTGCTAAACAGTAAAATCTGTGTAGATTCCTTCAAATAATACAAATTATGTTAAATGGTTTTTTGTGGAATTAATGGTTTCTGAAATATTTATTGTTATTTATTTTTAACTTAAAAATACTCATACTTTCCTCAAAGAGGTAGTTTATTCCTTAGTTTTCCTTAAAAATCCTTAAAAAATGTTTTTATTTACGTCTTCCGATATTAAGTCATGCCTGCCTCACGTTCAAGAGGTCCCGAGTTCGAATCTCGGTCAGGATGAGCTACCTGGATAAGGTTTTTCCGGGGTTTTCCCCTATCCTGAAAGACGAATGTCGAGTAGCTCTAACCTCTATGGACCCTGGACACATTTGAGCATCATTTCACCCATTTCATTCACGTCCGATATCACTTAATGTTGGAGGACGTAAAAATTACAAAAAAAGGGAAGAAGAAAAGAAAAAAATCGGACGATGAATGAAATGATGTTCAAATGAGTATAGGGTCCATTGAGCTTAGAGTTACCAGACATTCATTTCTCAGCATAAGGGAAAACCTCGAACGTTAAGTCATATGGGATGGTGAATCAAATGATGCTCAAATGAGTACAGGGTACATAAAGCTAAGAGTTACCAGACATTCATCTTTCAAGATAAGGGAAAATCTCCAACGTTAAGTCGTATCGGATGGTGAATGAAATAATGTTCAAATGACTGCAGGGTACCTAGAGCTTACAGTTACCAGACATTCATTTCTCAGCATAAAGGAAAATCTCCAATCATAAGTCATATCGGATGGTGAATGAAATGATGTTCAAATGAGTGCAGGGTACATAGATCTTAGAGTTACCAGACATTCATCTTTAAAGACAAGGGAAAATCTCCAACGTTAAGTCGTATCGGATGGTGACTGAAATGATGTTCAAATGAGTGCAGGGGACACAGAGCTAGAGTTAGCGGATATTCTTCTTTAAGAATACGGGAAAACCCAGGAAAAGTCCCTATCCGGATAACTCACCCTTACCAAGATTGACACTTGAACGTGAAGTGAGGCGGGTTCAGAAATAATTGAATGACAAAGTTTTCCCATAGTAAACAGCACTTCATATTACACAAATATAAATATTTGTAACAAAAACTTCACTTATCTTAAGAAGGTGATATTAATTCTTCTTTCTAATTGAGATCGATTTCACAAACAAGTTGCTTGCATCGTCAGTCAATCAAAAAACTTCGCTGTCAAGGATTCCGGTTAACATGTTATTATGTTTCTTTTTTAGTATTACCAAAACCTGTAAACGAAACAAACCTAAAAAGAGTATCAACTGCTGGTATTTCAACATTTATTACGCGATGCTTACTTTATAAAATAAATATCTTTTCCCAAACCATTAAATCTATCGGACAATTTAATTGTTTTAATAATTTATCTTCAGGATTTATTTCAAATTAATTTATTAGAAATAAGTCCGATAGATTTAATGGTTTGCGAAAAGATATTTATTTAAAAAAAATAAAACATCGCTTAATGAATTTTGAAATACCAGCAGTTGATTCTGTTTTTAGGTGAAACATAATAACATGGTAACCGGAATCCTTGACAGCGAAGTTTTTTGATAGACTGACGATGCAAGCAACTTGTTTTTGAAATCCATCTCAATTATAAAGAATAATTAACATCATTTTCTTAAGATAAGTGAAGTTTTTGTTACAAATATTTATATTTGTGTAATATTCATTGCTTCACTGTACAGATGTATTTTTTTATCTTGAAAAGTGCAGAGCGATGCGCAGTGGTATCTGGAGGAGTCCACTTCAGAACGGTTACAACTGGAGGGGAGGGCAGGTCAGTTGCCAACCAGTTGCGAGGAAATGAACACGTGCAGTGCTACTCCGTAATACTACAGCTTGTTTCAAAATGTGCTTGTCTCCTGGTTCCAAGAGAGCATTTATAAATGACGCCTCCTAGCAGCACATTAGGAAATAAAGTGCTACATTTAAAAACATGAGAATAATAACCAATATCGCTTGATTTATAAGAAAAGAAACAATGGCCTGGGTCAGCTATAAAAATCTGGGGAACGGTATCTGAGGCAACAGTTGTGTCTTAAAGCAGTTTAGGAGAGATATTAAGGAAAGAAAAGCCATTGGTGTTAGTGCAACAACGTCCTTCTCTATGCCCAGTAAACAAAGATTAGGAACATGCACAAAATGTAATTTGGATCTTTTAATTCAGAAGTAGTTAGGTGAACTATGAATAATTTTTAAAGCACAGATAAACAAAGACCAACTTTGAAGAAAGTGCTTATGAAGCTTAAACATTCTACTGACTTCCAAGGCAGTGTCTGAACATTAAGAAGAGATCTTTTGAAGCTAGGATTACTTGAAAACAAAAACAAACAAAAAAAGCACTAAGCGTGATAGACAAATTTTAAACGAACATCGCACCATCCGTGTAGAAAGGCTTAAGTATTTACGAAATATTCGGAGATATGGAAGTGAAGTTTATATAGTTTATATGGATGAATCTTATATAAATACAGCGCATACTAGACCATATGCCTGGAGTGAAATACGTTACAGGGACTCTGCAGCGATAGTGAAAGGCCGACAGTTGTTTATCATGCCTGCTGGAGGAGAACAGGATTTTGTTCCGAATGCCTATGTACTAATTAAGGTCCAACAAAAGCGTGGAGATTACTACCATAGTAAGAATTACAACTTAGTTTATAAGAGTTGCAAAAGCTGGCTTCGAGAATGAAATTTGTTTTTAGACACCTTATGCAGCGCTCTCCCCTCTCGTAATCTTACGCGTGTGACGCACTGTGGCGATAGGTGCACTATCCCCACCACAGTTGCTACTCATCCCTACCGCGCAGGATTCCTGTCAAGATAAAACAATACATCTGTAACTAGCTTCATTTTCTACGTAAGCACTTTATATGTTTGACTTTCGCTTAAAGGTTAATATATTCTCCTATTTTTCATTGCAGCTACAAGGAATTGTTTATATAAACCATTTGTATAAATCGTTTAACGTGAAATTGTGGAATAACGTTATAAGCATTTGTACGAACAGTTTTTATGAAATTAGTAGAGAAATTCATCTGTGTCATGAAAGTTATCTACAACATATCCAAGTTTTTAGAGTACCACATATACACACAAAAATTCTCTCTTTACATATTAATATAAATTTAGTGGTATCCATGCCCGAAAGGATGACACAATGTAACAACTGCAATCAATAAATCAATAGATAGAGCATTAAGTGGATAAGACACGCTAAAATCAGCGCTTGTTTTGCAGGGTGCGCCGCCGCGCTATCAACTTTCAGGGAAGAGACGGAGAAAAAATTATAATACAAGTTCGCGTGTCACGACACTAAACCAGGTCAGGAGGCGATTACCGGTTGCGCCTATCGACCTACTTGACCTTGAGGAGATACCAACCTGTGCTATTCCCAGCCCTTCTTTGCTCTTTTGTTCAATTTCTAACTTTTGTTCCTAACAAATTCGTCCGCAACGTCTTATTTTATCATTTCGCGAATATGAAAGAAATGATAAGTCACATTACTTTCGCCCATCTCGGTAGCGTAGATGGTAGCATGTCTTCCTCACGTTCAAGAGGTCACGAGTTTGTATCTTGGCTAGGGTGAGTTACCAGGATAAGGCTTTTCACCGAGCGGGGTGGCTCAGGTGTTTTCGTCTGAGGACCCCATTCAAGAGGCCCGGGATTGATTCCCGTTGCCAAACTACCTGACCCGTGGGTTTTTTCGGGGTTTTCCCGGGTCGCGGGGCGAATGCTGAGTAGGTTAATTACATCCCCCAAGTTTCCTGTCCCTCCATTTCATCTCCATTATCATTTCATATCATCTTTCATCTGGTGGGCCGCGCCGTGGCTCAGTGGTTAGACCGCTTGGCTCTCACCAAGGTGGCCCGGTTTCGATCCCAGGCGACCGCAAAGTGAGATTTGTGGTGGATAACCCGGCGCTGGGGCGGATTTTCTCCGGGACCTCCGGTTTCCCCCGCCATCTTATTCCACCGGTGCTCCATCTTCATCTCATGTACCATCAGTGTCACCGCCTGCGGTGCCGTATGTAGTAAAAGAGGGCGTTAAACACTACACATTTCATTTCTCATCTGGTGGCCTCTTTCAGGTTAGAAGCGTTGGCGGGTGTCTCGGCGGTGCATGGCGGGATGATATGCTCTGAGGAAAACTACTTCCTCCTCCGGTAGGTCGGTTGCCGGTCTCCACTCCTCTGCTGGGGCCATTTCGTGACCCCAGCCAGGGACCTTTGGGGCTTGGATTGTTTACCTGGCACCATTAGGGCTCGGCTGCTGAGCTCGTTGCCATCCCGCTGCAGGGGAGCGAGTTCGTCGTCCTGGACTGTCGGGGGAACTCTCTATCCAAATAAACTGTAGGGACCCTGCGCTCTGTACTGTCGTGGCTCTTTGGATCGGCCGCTCTCTGTCTCCTTCGCCTCATCCTTCCTCCCCGGGCTGTCCCCACGTGGGGGAATAGGAATAAAGGGCCCAGCATGGTAGCCTACGTGCTCACCTCGTTAGCGTAGATGGTAGTGAGCCTGCGTCACGTTCAAGAGGTCCCGAGATCGAATTTTGGTCGGGGTGAGTTATCTGGATAAGGTTTTTTCCAGAGTTTTCCCTTATCCAGAAAGAGGAATGTTGTGTAACTCTAAGCTCTATGGATCCTGGGCTCATTTGAGGATCATTTCACCCATTCCATTCATTGGCCAATATGACGTAACGTTGGAGGACGTAAAATATAAAAAAATTGTAGTCTGCGTACAGAATTTATTGTGAGTGAGCTTATTCTTGCATCTACTTCATGTTAATTGAGGTTAATTTTGGAATAAATTAATAGATACAATAGAGGAAGGGATGAAGTGACAGAACCGCAAGAGGCCACATGGTCGGAGGCAGGTCATAGAGACGCACAGGGCCGTAACAAGTGTTGAGAGTTCATCCCAGCGACAAGAACCACCAGCAATCTTGATCCGGTGTCCCCCGACGTGAGAACGGTGACCACCAAACGCTGAAGACAAGATTTAGAATACGCAAGCACCCGCGCCAATCTGTACCGACACTACGAGCCTTGTCGTGGGATTTTAAATGGTGATAATGTGGGTTGGGGTTATCCTCACCTGCACTCGTCCCGCGTTGCGGCTGAGGTTTTGGGTTCAATTCAGCCCTCCGAGAAGAAGAAGATGAAGCCACGGGTTGCTACATTTTCTCGATCCGAGTCTTCTACTCAGATGTAGCGATGCCTCTAGATGATCTCCGGCATTGCTCCAGTCGGTGCAAGAGAGCTTCGTTAACTCAGGCGAGGTCTCGAGCTACGGATTCAACTTTTATCTTCTGAAGAAATAATTCCATTTTTAAATTAATATAATTTAATTCTTTTAATTCAGAGTAATAAATTTACATAACCCGACATCACGTAGATATACAATGAGCTTGGGCAATGTAATTCAATTGTATTTAGACAGAGATTGTAAATTTTATAATTTCTTTAGATTATAGAATATAATTTACAACTTTCCTACACGATGTTCCGACACAATTGTACGTGCGTTCACTTCAATAATTGCCAATGCAATCACACGTTTGTTCACTTCGCGGTCACCATCGATAGACGCTTTCTTTCGTAGATCTTTCTGCAAGATTATTGACTTTTACTTCCGAACACTCAATAGGGGAAATGCGCCTAGTACCGCACACCTAAGCTTTTTTCAAAATTCAAAGAAAATGCAATAGGGAACAGGTAGCGTGCTACTATTATCATGAAGCTAATAACATACAGAAACAGCATTAGTAATGAACATTCATGAACGCGAGTCATGTTGACTGTTAAAAACCAAAGTAAATATTAGTGATAACTGCGTATCTCAAAAAGTGTTTCCCAGTACCGGACAGACGTAAATAAATACATATTTCTAAATAAAGAAAAAGTAACTGCCTGATAAATCACAAGATAATTATTTTTATCATAATTGTTGTATTTTTTATATAAAAACAGAACACGGTAACATGATAATATATTTTTCAAAACGTTCTCTGGAGATTATCACAACAAAATTAAAATGTCTTAGAACTAATGAAACATTTTTTCAAACACAGTGATCATATTTATAAAATGTTCTCTTGTCCTGTACATTCAATATGTGTCCAACCCTTGCACGATACACACTGAACCCAAACCTCGTCTGTGATTTCTAAACAAATGATACACTCTGTTAGAACACTTCAATCAACACTGGTTTTGGTTTCAAAATTTAATTTTCTTTTAGTCTTCTAAGGCTCTTGACTATTTCCGGTTTCTGTTGGCACAGAGTTAGAGCTAGGTTCTCTGTTTATAGTTTTATTAATGTTGGTGTTGCGTCCCTTTGCTATTGGTTTGCTCTTCTGTTTTTGTGACTTTTCCTGCAACATAAACTTATACATAGTCGATGTGAATGTTTCAGCAATATATGTCGTTACTCCCAGGCTCATTGATCCTTCTATCATATTCTTTATTGCTTGTTTCATATTTTCTTCTAACCATTTTGGCCTCCATGTTGACAGGAATGCCTATAATCTAATGTCAGTGCAAGTTCTGGGGATAAAAATATGCCTTAGCGTACGGTACTGGGAAAATTGCTATCGTACGGTACTGCGCAACTCACACGTACGTATATATAACGTCATACCACGGTCAGATTCTTTTAAACCGACAATGTATTCTGTGTTTGTGTAGTCTACTTAATACCAAATAATATGAGTACAAATATTTAATTAGTTCTTCAGCGGGCAAGGCAGCAGCAGTGTCAGCAAGTTATTAACATCACAGCTCTAGTTCACTACACGACTTCTCTGAACAATAATTTCTGATTCAACGATCAAAGAGGAGGGAAAACTTTCCGTTGGTAACAAAGATAGTTGTTTGTCTAAATACACACCATGAGCTTCTACTATCTATCGACAGCTACGAGATACTGACACAGTGCGGTACTGGGCGCATCTCCCCTATACATAACTACACAATATCTTTTCTTTTCGATCACTCTCCTGCATGTCCACTCATCACTATAAAGCTTTCATCTTATTCGCGTCCCTTTTCCACAAGGAAGATTATTGATTTTCTCTCTCTATAGCAACCGTTCATTTCCTTTTTAATGCCTCTTGTAACAACCAACATATATCTTGTTTATTTTTTTCATAGAATTTTACTTCCACATGCTTAATATAAACATAATATTTTTAAACATTTTTTAAAATTCTAAATAACACTACCAAGTAAATAAACAAAGCTCAGTTTTAGTGCCAAACAAAAGCAACTGTTACAGCCTGAAAGCGCACACCTGAAATATGAATAAATGGAATGAAGAGACATTATTTTAAAGACATCGTGTTATTCGCCTAAGTGAAACCAACGTTTAAGTGTGCACTCGACGGAGATTGAACTCGCAACCCCTGTATGCGAGTCGCAGACCTCACTCGGTAGAAATAAATAGAAGAAGACGCACTTTTCGAAGAAGAGTGAGTAGAGAGTTCATGTTTCTATACAGCAATCAGTGACGAGAAACTGTACGCAAATTAACGAGAAAGATAATTTGTTTGAAGTTTTGCGGTTCATTTCCTTGTGCTCCAATCAAAGCTGTCGAGTGTAGGTACACAACCTCCTGACATTAATATCGCTCAAGTACCGCGCAACCACTTAAACAAGCCTTAATTGGCCGGAGGAGGAAAGAAAAAATAACTTCCCTATCCCATTAAGTCAAATTAGAGCAGCACAAATAAGGCAACTGTAATAGCGATCTGCATTCGCCGAGGTTGTAAAAGTTTTCCTCAAACCATATCGATAATTTTTAGAACCCACATTTATATTTCAATCTCTTCCCAAAGGATATTTACTAAAACTTCAATTTGCTGTTACAGGGCATTGCCCCAGTTATCACAGCGTATACAGTTAATTACATCCAATACATGAATAAAAAATAAAAAAATGCATTATAAACAAACAAAACTATAAAAATAAAGCGTATATCTAACAACTACACATCAAATGATATAACATATAGAATTGTTAAATGAAAAGCAACTAGCAACTGAAATATAATTATGAACCATCTAAGAATTACAAATAACACTGGGCAACAAAAAATAATTTTTAAATGTTTCGAGCACTTCATGCGGCAATTCCTATTATTTTTGGGTTGAGAAAAACAAAGATGACAATGAAAAATTTTTATTAGCTCTAGTTTCTATGATACACATAAGGTGGAAGTATTACATATTGTGACTTTGTGGGTTCGAAGAATTAAAAATCCAACTCGCAGAAGTTCAAATCTTTCTTTCCTTCCGTAGAAGTATGCTTCTTACAGCTCTGGTAACACGTACGCAATCTTCCAGTCCGTCGAGTGTCTAGTCAGGGCTGGGGACAGGGGCTTGTTGGTGGGCACATGTGGCTTTCTACCTGGAAACGTTACGAGTCCATCCATGCTTGCATCCGTCGTCAACTGGATCAGCACTCTCTCCTAATCCCTCCGATGCAAGGTAATCTACCTCAGTTGGCAGAGACCCTACATATTGTCTATAGAGATATTGTATAGTAGTAAATGGCACTACGTTCGGCTTGAGATCCGGAAGTGAAGCGGACGTTTCTACACTTTGTTAAACGTAGCTGCATCACAAGATCAATACATCCTCCTCTCCGGCTAACTCTATGTCCTCGTGTCACAGCTCGAGGGAATCTAATCGTCTTTCTCAAGCATATCAACCACGCATTCCTAATCAAGTAGTTGAGTGCAACAGTACGCATGCTAGCAAAGTATTGCATTTCACCCAAAACACATCTTTTGCGGTCCCCTGAACTCTAAAAGTGGTTTGTGAATGTGTTTCGAAGTCCAATAAACTCCAACCTTGACATAAGTTTAGTAACTTCCAGGATACGACACGAAGACTATCAAGAAATTACCCAACTCCATAACTCATGGAATCTATATTATCAATTATCTGGAAATATCCTCAAAAGTCCAATTCATTTTGGATGACTTGTAAAACTCGTAAACCGTAAGCGATAGCCAAAATCTTTCTGTACCGAAAATGTAAGGTAATCCCATGGCGTAACAATCCGAATTGGGCCTGGCCCTTCCAACCCGACTGCCGACTTCATGCCCACATACGTAGAGGTAGGCGATTATCCAACTGATAAGGGGAGATGTAGTCAGCATCACGCCTCCCCATCCCGAAAGTTGCCTTTCTAGACCACCTATCGTAGCACCTGAACTTCCTCACGATGCTGATTGGGCACCGGTCCTATAGTCTGAATTTTAAAAGAAGATACGCAAAGGTCACCTGTTTCTCCATATGGGTGCTGCAATGTTGCCCAGCATATCCCCTTTCTTTATCCTCTCTACACTCGAAACATAATCAAGGGTTCGAGTTATCTCATCTCAACAAAAATATGCACAGTTAATCTGTGCCTGCTTTAAAACATAAATAAGTTGTTCATACATTCACTGAGTTGTAGGATCTTCACATGTGAGAGTTATTTGAAACAATTGTTTGCACTATGTAACTGATATTCCATACTTACCGCTATTGTTCCTATGCATCGTAAGTTGACATTCCCGCACTAGTTCGGTATTTCTCTACAGACGCGATGCACGTTCTAAAATCTAACGTTTATCTTCAATTATATTTATTAATACTTCAGCTAATATCTTAACTACTAAAATTTAGATTGATATAAATACACATAGTGCAAAAAATAATGTACAACACACATGTGGTAAGCACATAATGGAATCCCGAGAACTGAAAAAACTCAGTGCAAGCGACTCGTTTTTCAAATCTTTCCACGTTCCCTATACATTAATATCGCAATATACTACTATTAACGACTTTGTTAATTGATATGTTCATATCAACGCCGCCGATATGCCGGAATTTTGATCCACAGGAATTATTTTATGTGCAAGCATATCTACTGACATGGGACTGTCGCTTTTAGATAAAAGGAATAAGTTGTTCATTGATAAGGGGCAAACTCTCGTCTTCCTGTTGGAAGAATTCTCTAAGAGAACAGACAAATTCTCTAGCTTGGCTGTGCAATGTAACACCACGACCGTAAGCTGATATTTTACAAAATTTCCAGAACTTAAAAAATGGCCGCTAAATATTTGTGTATTCCAGTTGCAACAGTTTTTTTTCTGAAAAGAATAGCAGGACTCATATGTGACAGAAAAAGAAGTAGACTTGACCCCGAAAGACTGAAAATTCTGCTAGTCTTTTTGAACAAAACCTATAAAAGTGGGCTGTTTTGCTTTTAAATGTCTAACGTAGAGTTTAAAAATAAGAACATTGATGGTTTTAAGTTTTCCCTCATTAAATATGTGCACCAAATTAGTTTTACTGACATTACACAGTTCTCTTAACATTCTATTTTGTACTAATTAGAGCCAACTGATAAATTCAGTGCCATGGCCGGGATTTGAACCACGGATCTACTGGTTTCCGTCCAGTTGCTCTACCCTTGAGCTACCATGGTCAACGTGCCTTCCTGACATTAAATTCTCCAATTGACTGATCATATTTCCCGGTACACCACTTAGGGTTCTCCAATTTGAGACAACCACTTGTGGCGACTTATTATTGTAAGTACTTAATTACTAGGATTATTATCGTAGATTATTTTTAATGTAAATTTATATTGAGGAATTAATCCTTAAAAAATTAATCCTTTCAAATATATTACTGCGGTATATGGGTGGTTTTTAATTAATTATAGCCAAATGAAAAATTCAATGCCATGGCCGGGATTTGAAGCGCGGATCTACTGGTTTCCGTCCAGTTGCTGTCTACCCTTGAGCTGCCATGACCAACGTGTCTTCCTGACATTAAATTCTCCAATTGTATTCAAACTAGAAATAGAAATGACGGTATCGAATATCGAAGCAATGGGTATCGAGAACAATTGCTCTCGACATATCCCTAAAATAAACATTTGTATAAGATTAGAGAAAATTGAGTACAACAAATCAAATTTTTTCCCCAAAATGTAGCTCTAATTATTTTGGTTAATTTCGTATAACGTTTTCAAAATATATTTTGTATGGTTAATAAAACTATGTCTATTTTCACTTCTGTGGAATGGCCTCAGCAGTATTCTTGCTTCCGAAGGAGTTCTGTATAATTTTGTATATTAAACTACAAAGAAAAGTATAAACTACTAAAATATAGATCTGTTTAAAATATAAATATATTTGAAATAAGTTTTGTGACTTTAGATGCTTGCCTGAAATACAATTTTACAGTTTAAAATAGTCAATATATTGTAAATCTAGAAGCAATGTAGCTATTCGGTTGTTTCTCAAGATCTCATGGAAACCGTATAGAATTTCTGGGTCTTCACCCTTGTTGTACCTTCAGCGAAATGCATAATGAAATTCCTTTTATATTTGTTTATCTGGATTAATCTGTAGTGGTAGAAGAACCAAGCTTTCCCAAATATCCTTTGTAGGAAATAGGACCTGAAGATCTCCTGGCGACGAATATACTCAATTTCTTCTCGGGCAACAAGCCAGGTGAAAAGACGATCAGAAATCGACGTTTGGGAGTGTTTATCTCTCCCATCATTAGAATTAAATCTTATGACCCCAAATGAAACAATGGATATACGACAAATATAAACAAAGACAAAACACTATCAAAATTCGCATTACTGTTTCCAGTAAACTAATGCCAGGTCAGGAGAGAGTAAAGAAAATTAATTGGGTCAAAGAATGTTACTACTTAACTTGATTATCAAGCTGTATTGATTTTTTTCTCCTTATATCGACGGATTTCCATTTTAAGGCCGGTTTCCAAGAGGAGCTGAACTGAAATCCAGCATCACGATTAAGCAACAGGTATTGGAGCGGAGAATTAAGGAGGCTTTGGCAATTTCCTCCGAAAGGAGCACGCTTAATCGTGTTGCTGGATTTCAGTTAGCTTCTCTTGGAAACCGACCTTAAACATGGAAATCCGTCGGTTTAAGAATAACAGATCAATACAGTCTGATAATAAAGTTAAGTAGTTACGTTTCATTGACTCAATTAGTTTTCTAAACTCACGAAATCTCCTGACCTGGTATTTAATTTACTGAAAACAGTCTTTTGTTCAGTAATGCGAATTTTGATAGTGTTTTGTCTTTGTTTATATTTGTCTTATATCCAGTGTTTGATTTGTGGTTATAAAATTCTATAAATGTCCTGATAATGGGAGAGATGTACACTCCCTAAACGTCCATTTCTAATCGTCTTTTCACCTGGCTTGTTGCCCGAAAAAAAATTGAGCACATCCTTTGTAGGAGCTAAATAAAATGAGCTACAGGGGTAGAAAAAGTCACGTGGATGTAAGAAAACATAATTTTCTCAAATATTATTGGGGTGAGTTAAGCCATATCTTTGTACAGTTTTACCCTCTTTTTAAAAAAATAATACATTCCACAGCATTTTTTGTTTCAGAGCATATTTCTGAATGTTTATGATAAAAAACCGTTGGGAATGTACCATAAGTTTAAATTTGATACTCTACTTGGTCGCATTATATCAGGCTTTGGTTATAGCTTAGTGCCTGGGTCCACTGGACATAAAAAAGGGCGTAACTGAAACATAACACGACAACAGATGTTGGCAGCACGTGTTGATGTGTGACAAGATTTAAATGACTAACAGCTACAGGCTTTCATATATAAAAGCTCTTATATGTTACAATCATAGGAATTTGTCTACTCATCCTTTAACAGATTTCACAAGCTTCTTATATGTTAAACATTCAAAGAAATTGTTTTATACATATTTCCTTGTAGATACAATGGAATATTAGAATACAATAGCATTCAGTAATATCAAATCTTTTAAGAGCTGGTTAGTATGCTATATTTACATGTCAAAGAGAAAAAAAGTTAAAAACGTGTTCTCATTTGGAAAAAATTATTTGAATATGCAAATCAATAACGGCAAATTCTAGAAAATCAAAACTAAAATTGGTATAAACATGTTTTAACGAAATTTTAATGTTTTGTTTAATAAAATTGTCTTATACATTTATCAGTTATATAAAATTCATTCAAAATAAAGAGGAATATTTAGGCTATTCCAAGAAAGTCTAAGTTATGCATTTTACGAGGGCTGTTCAATAAATAATGATCATAATTTTTGGCACCAGAATTCAATCTTATTATATTCTGTTAGCTTAATGTGAAACAAACACGCCGTAGTAGTTTCATTGTTGGTACTCCTGGTTCCCGCCTGTGAGAACCAGCCAAGTTCAGATATGTTCAGTATCGCCTACCGCTGCAATGTAGGTAACATGCAGTTAAAGTTGATGT
Source organism: Mantis religiosa (assembly GCA_030765055.1). NCBI lineage: Eukaryota > Metazoa > Arthropoda > Insecta > Mantodea > Mantidae > Mantis > Mantis religiosa. Next base: position 59,840,099 of record CM060960.1, read on the forward strand.
TAGAGGAAGATCTGGAGCTTCTTTCAAACGTAATCAGTGCTGATGAAACTTGGCTACATCATTTTGATCCTTAGAGCAAACAGCAAAGCTCAGTGTGGAAATATCCTTCATCACGAACTCCCCAAAAAGCAAAAGTGGTTGCTTCTGCTGGGAAAGTTATGGTCATCTCATTCGTTGATATTCATGAAATGGTTTATCAGCATGTTGTACCTGCACACACATCAGTAACTGGACAGTACTACAGGGTTTTCCTGAAAACATTACAAGTCCATATGAGGCGCAAAAGACCACATTTCCGTGAAGAAGGCTGGATGCTGCACCACGATAATGCGCGGCTGCATATTACCAATGTTATTGCTGAATATCTTACAAAAATCAACGTGAAGGGCATCCTTCACCCTCCCTATAGTTCGGATTTAGCTCCATGTGACATTTTTCCAGTCCCTAACTTGAAGAAACGCCTTCGTGGGAGGCATTAACCATCATCAGAAGCAGTGGTGAAGGCTGCGGAGGCGATTTTGAAGGATCTCTAAAAATTGTTTGCAGCATGTCTTGAAAGACTGGCAGAAACGCTGGAACAAGTGCATTGCATCAGGGGAGACTATTTTGAAAAGGACCATCAAAATTATGAGGATGAGTAAAGGTACGTTGTCAAAAAAATGGTGATCATTCTTTATTCAACAGCCCTCGTATTTGTTCATGAAGGTAACTTAAACATGGGCTACTTTAATAAAATTGATGGCAATACTTCTGAGAAAATCAAATATTTTTCAAATTTTGTCATGTTTTGAAAAAGTTCATGTTACACTGTTGAAGAATACAGAATTTGAACAGTAAATATGGTATTTAAGCGATATTTTAGTGTTTGAGAGAGAGAGAAAGAGAGAGAGACGTTTATAAAAGGGGATTTTTGAGGGTTATACGAAGTCCACATTTCCATCTTCTATAAGGAGCTTACACACCCAGAATTTAAAGGGGATGTTTGGGTTCAGATGTCTGTCTAGGAGTAGAGGAACTCTGGATACAAGAGAATATTCGGAAGGGTAGATCAGCCGATACCCGGTAACCTGGTGAAGAAGTGCATGACACGAAATGGATGGTGACGTATTAGCACTGGTGGAATAGATGATAGGATAACCGGAGAAAAGATCCTGATACAGCTTTCTCCAAAACAATTGCCACATGTGTTACTTGGAGATCAAACCCGGACTGCCTTGGTAAGAGGCAAGAGGTCCATCACTCAATGCCGCCCGTAAGAAATCTCAAAATAAGTATTTCTGATTAAATCTAAGTATATATTGAAATTTTGGGTTATATGCAATACCTTTACGTCCTATTCTATTTTTAATTTACGTCCTCCAGCGTTGTCATATCGGACGATGAATGAAATAATGTTCAAATGAGTACAGGGCACATAGAGCTTAGAGTTACCAGACATTCATCTTTCAGGATATGGAAACACTTTCTACGTTAAGTATATTGCAGGATGAAAGAAATGATATTGAAATGAGTAATCGGTACATAGATCTTAGAGTTACCAGACATTCATCTTTCAGAATAAGGGAAAACCTCCAACGTTAAGTCATATCGAACAACGAATGAAATGTTATTCAAATGAGTACAGGGTACATAGAGGTTAGAGTTACCAGACATTCATCTTTCAGAATAAGGGAAAACCTCCAACGTTAAGTCATATCGAACAACGAATGAAATGTTATTCAAATGAGTACAGGGTACATAGAGGTTAGAGTTACCAGACATTCATCTTTCAGAATAAGGGAAAACCTCCAACGTTAAGTCATATCGAACAACGAATGAAATGTTATTCAAATGAGTACAGGGTACATAGATCTTAGAGTTACCAGACATTCATCTTTCAGAATAAGGGAAAACCTCCAACGTTAAGTCATATCGAACAACGAATGAAATGTTATTCAAATGAGTACAGGGTACATAGAGGTTAGAGTTACCAGACATTCATCTTTCAGAATAAGGGAAAACCTCCAACGTTAAGTCATATCGAACAACGAATGAAATGTTATTCAAATGAGTACAGGGTACATAGATCTTAGAGTTACCAGACATTCATCTTTCAGAATAAGGGAAAACCTCCAACGTTAAGTCATATCGAACAACGAAAGAAATGTTATTCAAATGAGTACAGGGTACATAGAGGTTAGAGTTACTAGAAATTGGTCTTTCAGGATAAGGGAAAACCTCCAACGTTAAGTATATCAGATGATGAGTGAAATGTTATTCAAATGAGTACAGGGAACATAAAGCTTAGAGTTACTAGACATTCATCTTTCAGGATAAGGGAAAACCTCCTACGTTTTTATCGGAGGATGAGGGAAATGTTATTCAAATGAGTGCAGGGTACATAGAGCTTAGAGATACCAGACATTCATCTTTCAGGATAAGGGAAACATCCTACGTTAAGTGTATTGGAGGATGAATGAAATGTTATTCAAATGAGTACAGGGTACATAGAGCTTAGAGTTACTAGAGATGGGAGAGCTTCCTACGTTAAGTTTATCAGAGGATGAATGAAATGTTATTCATATGAGTACAGGGTACATAGAGCTTAGAGTTACTAGAGATGGGAGAGCTTCCTACGTTAAGTTTATCGGACGATGAATGAAATGTTATTCATATGAGTACAGGGTACATAGAGCTTAGAGTTACTAGAGATGGGAGAGCTTCCTACGTTAAGTTTATCGGAGGATGAATGAAATGTTATTCATATAAGTACAGGGTAGATAGAGCTTAGAGTTAGCAGTTCATCTTTCAGGATAAGGGAAAAGCTCCTACGCTAAGTATATCCAAGGATGAGTGATATGTTATTCAAATGAGCACAGGATATGTAGAGCTTAGAGTTACCAAACATTCATCTTTCAGGATAAGGGAAAAGCTCCTACGTTAAGTATATCGAAGGATGAATGAAATGTTATTCAAATGAGTACAGGGTACATAGGGCTTAGAGTTACCAGACATTCAACTTTCAGAATAAGGGAGAAGCTTCTACGTTATGTATATCGGAGGATGAGTGAAATGTTATTCAAATGTGTGCAGGTTACTTAGAGCTTTGAGTTACCAGACATTCATCTTTCAAAATAAGGGAAAACCTCCTACGTTAAGTATAGAGGGCGATAAATAAAATGGTGTTCAAATGAGTACAGGGTATGTAGAGCTTAGGGTTACCAATCGTTCATCTTTCAGTATAAGGGAAAACTTACAATGTTAAGTCACATCGGACGATGAATGAAATGATGTTCAAATGAGTACTAGGCCCATGGGACTTAGAGATACCAGAGATTCATCTTTCAGGATAAAGGAAAATCCCGGTAAAAGTCTTATTAAGGTAACTCTCCCAGACCGAGATTGGTAGAGGAAGAAGCAATGTTTTGTTTGGATTCTGAAAGATCCTAAAACGCATATTTCCATTCAAATTCGGTACCAAGTAATTGATGAAATGTAACACTTGTTGTATGTACTGCAGAGAAAGTAGTCTGTCTTGCCGGGAATTATTGTTGGAACACAGGACACGTTGCAAAGAATGCACGACTGTGGCGCTAATTTCCTAGGACTGTGCATCATGTAAATGAAGCGCAGGGCAACGCCCGAAAAATTCTTGTCGCGGCGCGGGGGCGGGGGAGAACACTACCACATTATGGGGCTTTTAAAATATGGCGGGCGCATAAATGATGATTAACGTAATGAGGAAGAAGTGGGGAGGGGGTAAAAAACACGAGAGAATAAGAAGAAAATATATGAGGCAAGGGAGAATAGCTGCACACCAAGATAACGGCTTGACAACCGACTAGAACTGTACAAGTGTTTCGACCAAAATTAACATCCATCTTCAGCAAACCTCTACTTTCTTAACGGCATTTGTATTATTATGTACTACAGTAAGTTCCTGTGAAGACAATACAAAGTTTGGAGGTGACATATCACCCCTTCTGGTTTTATGCCCCTAATAGAAACCCTCCCCCTCTAACCGAGGGGAAGGTAAGGTGAAATAATACTTAAGTTGAACAAGATGAATAGATTAGATTTATTTGCCTTTAGTAATTTCACTAATAGCTACAAATGTCTGGGAACAGTGAACATGTCAAAGACATATACAGGTTAATAGCATATACAGTATATGTCAAAAACATTTTTACAAACTCGGGATACGGGTTCCTTACGCCACAAGGAGGAAGAATATTCATATGAATATATGTCCCATAATGCCTTGTTTTCTCGTTATGAAAGTATGACTTCAACAGCCATCCGGTTCCAACCTCACAACTCCATCTCTCTAGCACTGTGTGACCCGCACTCGGGAGGACAGGTTTTGATTCCCATGGCCTAACTCCCTGATCCATGAGTTTTCTCGGAGGTTTTCCTGCGTCGCTAGGCGAATGCTGGGTAGGTTAATTACATCCCGGACTCTTCGCCGGGACGCCGAGCAGGACACATCGAGAGACCGCCGCAACATGAAGAAGAAAAAGAACACCGCAACACGGAAGCAGAGCCATACAGTGAAGCCATCTTCACCGCAATCCTCGCCAGCCAGCCTTCGGGCGCCGTCTCCCGCCTCGCTGCCAGTATCGGCAGACGAGAGGGAGCCTCCCGCGGAGCCGCCGGGGAAGTTTTGGGCTGCTCGGCCCGCTTCCCCTACCACGCAGGACGCTTGCCAAGTGCGCAGGCAACCGGCGGGGGAAACAGCACCTGAACGGCAGTTCACAGCTACTCCACCTGCAGAAGTACAACCACCGCAGCCGCCAAACACAACTGATCAGCGGCTTTCCTACGCTGCTGCAGCACAACAGACACCAACAAGATCTCTGCACTCCTCACCAGCGCCAGCCACTTCTCCAGGAGCCTACACCGTGGTCATCAGCGGGGTCCCCCGTGATCTCCCGTGTAGGTTTGTTCTCTCCGCCGCAAAACAGAGGTGGCCCTCAGCCTGGAGAGCCAACCGCAAAACTTCGAGAGGAGGCACCACCACACTAGTGCGCCTGCATCTAGCCGACAGCGCGGAGAAGGATGCTGCCTTGAGGACGGGACTGTCCTTATTAGGGCGCTGTCTCAGAGTCGAGACAAGCAAGTTAGAGCGACACGTTCCCTGTCGGCGATGCTGCAACTATGGCCACTGTGCCACCACCTGCACCGCTCCACCTAGATGCCACTGCTGTGGGACACAGTGCCTCACCGCCGAATGCACGAAGCATGATCTACGACACCGACGCCGATACTGCGCTACCTGCAATGATCTAGGCCGTTTTACAGGTCAGGCGCAGTGCCCTCGCTACTCCAGAACGAGGCTTCAAGCACAACGCAGCACTACAGCGACCAGGGAGGAAGATGTTCCACGCTTACCATCTACCATAGCAGCAGCCTTCTTTCCCGAAGAATGTCTGAGGGAAGCCATGCAGGATCTACGGAGGGAGATACAGATCTTTGGAGACCGTCTTGCCTCGATTGAGAACGCCATCGCAGACTTACAGTCCTGCAGAGAGGACATCCATCACCTCCACTCCGAGGAACTCAACATTGCTCCACGCCTAGGCCAACTAGAACAAACAATCACCACAAGCATGGCAGGACGCCACTCAGAACAGACCGAACAACTCTAGAAGTTAACAGCAATCGCCCAGCGCTTTGCCGACACCACAACTGACATCCAGACTCAACTACACCTTCTCCAACAACAGCTTCACCAACTCAACAGCAGTGACCACTCATCCTCTGTGAAGCGCAAGCTCTCACGCTGGGAGGAGAGTCACTCGCATACAGGTGCCAAACTCGACCAGCTCCTAGACCTCAACCAACAGCTCCGCAGCATGGTTGAGCAGCATATAGAAGCCCAGGTGGGCAACTTTAACGTCTCTTTACGCGAACGCGTACGGAGACTACACGGACTCGATAGCTCCCAGCAATAAAGGAACCACTCTGAAACTCCAAAACGATGTACGCCCAATCCCCTTCGTCCCATGCTCAGGACCTCGGTCATGGTCATGGCCAATGAAACTAACCCCAACGCGCTCCCGCACACTGTGCGGCAGCATATGATGACGGTAATGACGGAGGTGCTAATGCGGAACTCCATAATAGGCAGAAGCATAACTGCCATCCCAAAACCCATCTACAAAATCTCTCCTTATAACTCCTTGTTATTGTTAAAAAAATAATTGCATCCCTGAATGTCCTGTTCCTCCGTTTCATGTTCATTATCATTTCAGATCATCTCTCATCTGGTAGTTTCTTTCAGGGTAGAAGTGTCGGCGGGTGTTTCGGCGGTGCATGGCAGGATGATATCCTCTGAGGTAAACTACATCCTCCTCCGGTAGGTCGGTTGGCGGTCTCCGCGCCCCTGCTGGCACCATTTCGTGATCGCCAGCCATGAGCCTTTGGGACTCGGCTGCTGGGCGCGTTGCCGTCCTGCAGTAGGGGATCGTGTCCGTTGTCCTGCCCTGTCCGGGGAAGTCTCTAAGTAAGAAGTCCCTGCCCTCTGTGCTGTCGTTACTCCTTGGGACGTTACGTTACGTTAACTGCAGAGGTTCTACTTCAATTAGCCCCGGACACGTAGGTCCAAAGATCCAGGCCTCCTTCAACCAGGGAGTTGCCGAGCTGTCCCAAAAGGGCGCCCGGCGCCTCCGTGGGGCTTTCCATAGGGCAAGACCTAGAGTCTAACAAGGCCTCCATCTGGTGCTGTGGACTCAAGACGGGATGGAAGTGGATACGCCACTTACGCGCGCCAACACCAAAGGGGAAGGTTACCGATTAGACCTCGGTAGGACCGCCTGGTGATCTAGCACACCTTCTACTACCTATGCTGGCTAGTACGCGGGAATATTAATGGCTTCCCTGAACCCAGACCGGAGACGTACCTGATCTCCCACGGGTATCGCGAACCACTGCCCCCTCGAGTCCAACCCAATCCGAACAACTCCCTATCAGGGAGGGGCTCGAATGTTCGGCCCGAGGTTCCTCTAGTAACGATAGAGGTACCACGAGTGCTAGGGGTCCGCAGCGCAAGCACCACGGCAGCTGAAGGGGACGGATCCCCTCCCCTACTGGGACTCCTTGGGACAGCCGCCCTCTATTCCTCTCACCTCATCCTTCCTCTCAGGCATACTCCACTTGGAGACATAGGCATAATGGGCCCAGCATGATGGCCTGCGTGTTGAATCCCCTAACCCTATGCACTCATATAAGGCTTTGACCCATTGTACTGCATGCGATAGATGCCGAAGTGTTGCCATGGAGACTTATTTACGTTTGTCATCTGTCTTCAATACTTCAATTGTTTACATGCAGTGAATTAACTGCACGTGTGTCGCTCAACCATGGCTGGATATTCATTTCATGAACTGTCAGACATGATTTTTATATGTGGTCGCGCGTATGGTACACAGGTCTATCAGATGGATTTTCCAAGGCAAAGACAACCTAGACATTCAATCTTTGTCGCTATTTATTGTCGCCTTACGGAGAAAGGATGGACAGGGGATGACCTATTCCATGGCCTGCATGGCCTCAATCCTTTGTATATCTCTGGAGCAACTTAGACTATTGGTTTATGGAGCAGCCATCGCAGTTGAAGAAACTCTTCATCGACACGTCATAGAAGCCTGCAAAAACATTCGACACCTTCCCGGAGATTTTTAAAGGGTGGGATACGAGTGCTGGCATTCCTACAAGAGAAGGACTTTCGAGTATTTTTGAGTTTTGTGTGTTATGAGTGTATTACTGTGCTGAATAGCTCTTAACGAGAAATCAAAGGATTATGGGACATACTTTCATATGAACTTTGTTCCTTCTTGTGTCAGGAACTCATATCTGAAATTTGTAAAAGTATTTCCGATACATCCTGTATTTTTGAAAATGGAACACCCAACCAGGATCAAAGGTCAAGTGAACTGGAGGAATGGGGACTTCGGGAAATCTAAGTAGCCTTCACAGCATTCACCTAGATACTTATAAAAACCAAATAACCCATGAGGGAGTACGATGGGCTGCGGGAAACGAACCTACGACCTCTCACTCGATATTTACAAGCTGTACACCTCTCTTTGATTTATTCTTGATCTTTCTTCCTCGTCTAGTCTACTTCCCATTTCCCTACTTTTCATAAAGTATCGTACAAAAGTTAAGAAGCAACATTTTGTCCTGTTATTTCCACAATGAAGGTGCGAACACCTGCGCCGGCGATGAGACACAGACTCCATTTGCTAATTGAACTACCTTCTTCTGTTTTTATCGTTATTCCAACTTTTCTTTTTAAACTTTCATCCTGCCATTAGCTCGCGTCACTGCTACATACCGCACAAGTCCAGTTTTCAACTTTCTGGTCGATAAAACTTGAAATCGTTCTTCCTTTTGGTGTCCCAGAACATTCGATTTCAGCTACATTAACCCTCCACACTTTTTTGTGCCCTTCTGGTTTCTCGCAGTGGAATCGTTCTCCTCATGCAGATTCAATTATAAAGAAAATAGAAACTCAAGACTATTATCGTTTTTACTTTATTGCCATATATCTACATGAAGGTTAGAGGTCGTACAAGGAAGAGGGATAACGTGCACAGTTACCTCACTAAAAATTAGCACATACAGTAATTCCTACGGAACGAAATTCAAACAAACTGGCGCGCTGATAAGATCCTGGCAATTGACAACGTGGTATGTTAGAAAAAATGCCTGAATGTTACAGACCAGTCACAAGTTCAAAGACTCATACCGTTCCTGGAGCTGCTAGAATTACATCTGAAAGATCATCAGGAGTTTAAATAATGCGGAAAATATCGTGATAGATAATAAGCCAGCTCAGAATTTGCCTACTGATCAGGAAAAAATAAAAACATAATGGCCGATTGCGGGAATCGAACTCAGCACCTATGGGGCCCCATTCGTTGCCCATCCCCTTGTTTAAAATAGGTAAGAAAAATATTGAACCTCAGAATGCATTCATGGAGGAATATATGTGATATCAAAGTACATAAATTAATACGAGCAAAATAATCCTTAAAATCAAGATAAAAACACTCTAATCCATTGAGTTAACTAGAATATCAAGAAGTATACATAACTAATAACGAGGTGGAAGTAAAACTGAGCAAATGTGGTAAAATAATACGTGCAGTAAAAAAAATATATGTGCAATTCAATGATTATATACACTTGTACAAAATATTCGTAAAAACCCTTATTCCTCAATGTCATTTATCGAACTGAATAACTTCCTAAAGACTAGACCTGAATATTTGGCCTTGGTTAGCCTCTCTAATTTGTCGGTCCAACCTGCCGTTCTCTACTCCTCTTCAAACTATTCTTACAAATACTTATTCCTCTGTCTATGCAATTAATCTTAGTAACTTCCTAGGGCTAGACATGTATACTTGTCCTTGGCTATTCTCTCTAATTTGCTGGTCAAACCTACCGTTCTCTACTCTTTTACAAACACTTCTGTTTGCTACGTGTAGATTTGAAATTCCGTTCTCTTTGCATCACCTCTATATATATATAAAGCATATAAGGATTTATTACTTCAGAAAATGTAGGTATTCGAAAATGCAAGGAAAGGACACGAAATATGTCCGAAATGGCTCACAAAAAGAAATGTAATGTACATGAGTTGCGTGTTTTAACGAGAGTTAAATTTTTTGTGTAATAGGAGCTTTCTTGTCAAAGACTTTTTTGTAATTAACTTTTATGACTTTCGAGTTATGCAAAAGTTATCCAAAATGAATGGCCGTCCTGTAGTGTGAGAGTAGTTTGTCTCACATTCAAGGGATCCTGAGTTTGAATCTCTGTTAGGATGAGTTATCTGTATAATTTTTTTTTTCTGGAGTTTTCCTTAGACTGCAATGGACTGGACTACCCTACGTAGGGGACTCGGCACGGAGGTCCAAACTTGGACTATTGTACGTGTACCCCAGGTGGGGTACCCCCGGAAGAAAAAATGTTTCGATGTCAAATACCCTCTTCAGTAATCCTAATTCTAGCCTGGAACATGAATGTGGTAGATGAAAAACCACTCCAGCTTAACCATGATAAACCATGTGTGTGGGCGCGAACATCTCACAGTTAACGCGCAGCCATGCTAACAAAAAGAAGGAATGGAAATTAATTGTTCTTTCACACTAGCCGTGTGTAGGGCGCACTATGAAAGAGTAGAGCCAGACTGAAAAATTCAATGCCATAGCCGGGATTTGAAGCACATATCTTCTGGTATCCGTCCAGCCGCTCTAAACCATTGAGCTACTACGCCCAATGTGCCAAAATGACATTAAATTCTCCAACTGACTCGTGTTTTTCCCGGTAAACCACTAGGAGTTCTCATAAACACATGAGACAACTACCTTAATGGCGACTTACTATGCTGCAAGTACTTTAAGGCCCGGGCTTTATAGTTCGGACCACTATTAGGTACAATTAATGGAAATGAATTGCTCTTTCAACTATCCAAGTGTAGGACGCACTATGAAAGGGTAGAGTCAGACTGAAAAATTCAATGCTATACTTAAAGCATAGTAACTCGCCATTAAGGTAGCTGTCTCGTGTGTTTATGAGAACTCCTAGTGGTTTACCGGGAGAAACACGAGTCAGCTGGAGAATTTAATGTCAAGTTGGCCATAGTAGCTCAATGGTTTAGAGCTGCTGGACGTAGACCGGAAGATCCGTGTTTCAAATCCCAGCTATGGCATTGAATTTTTCAGTCTGTCTCTACCATTCCAAAAACAAGGAATGTTTACCACCTGTCAGGAAAAGCTGAAGAACTCTAATTGATCCTGGCTACGAACCAGCGATATCCCTGTCATGTCCTTTTGACATTCAGAATGGACTCCCTACATAGTTAGCCAATCAAGCAGCGTATTTCAATCATAACAACACTTGCGTGTTCGTGATCACAATCGGTTTATCGATCCCTAGTGGGAAGGAAATGAAAATTAATTAGTTCTATTCAGCGCCACAAGTCGGAGCTCGTGGTGGCGCCGTGCAGCTCATGAAAACTTATAATTATATTTTGAAAGGACGGAGACAATCTGTTTTTGTTGGGCGCTTGGGGGTGCCTGTCGTTTGCAAACGAAATCTTTCTGACGATATTCCTTAACTGGGAAACTGTTGATTTATCCATACAGAGGTGTGAAATTTGTCGACACAAAGCAAATGTTTACTTTTTCTACTAGTTTTGGAAGCATTATATTACACTAAAAATGTCGGTATCAAGATTTCATGGGAAATACAAATTTTGATAAGCATTGAATACAAAAAAGCATCTTAGTTTAAAAAAAATGGTCTGAAATGGTAATTTGCATTTTTGTATTATAAATAATTGCTTAGCATTTCACATCAGACATACTGCTCCCAAGATGTGATATTGTCATTCATCACTTACAGTGGCCGCAATGGAAATCTTGACATGGTAATGAAAATAATAAACTCTGACTTCACATGGTTTTATTTTGAACTTCTCTATGCAATTAGTGCTTGGACACATTTCACTCAAAGTATATCACCTTCATGCGTCTCCTGAGTATTAAATCTGCAAGATTTTCAAAATATTTTTGTCCATTTCCACCCAAAATTTCAATACCTCCTGCAGCTCCTTTGTATTTGATTGTTGCATCTCTTCGCTTTATTTTTTATTTGATCCTAAGCATTTCCTATCAGATTAGGTCAGAAGACTTACCAGGCCAGTTAAATACAAGTATTTATTATTATTATTATTATTATTATTATTATTATTATTATTATTATTATTATTATTATTATTATTATTATTATTATTATTATTATTATTATTATTATTATTATTATTATTATTATTATTATTATTATTATTATTATTATTATTATTATTATTATTATTATTATTATTATTATTATTATTATTATTATTATTATTATTATTATTATTATTATTATTATTATTATTATTATTATTATTATTATTATTATTATTATTATTATTATTATTATTATTATTATTATTATTATTATTATTATTATTATTATTATTATTATTATTATTATTATTATTATTATTATTATTATTATTATTATTATTATTATTATTATTATTATTATTATTATTATTATTATTATTATTATTATTATTATTATTATTATTATTATTATTATTATTATTATTATTATTATTATTATTATTATTATTATTATTATTATTATTATTATTATTATTATTATTATTATTATTATTATTATTATTATTATTATTATTATTATTATTATTATTATTATTATTATTATTATTATTATTATTATTATTATTATTATTATTATTATTATTATTATTATTATTATTATTATTATTATTATTATTATTATTATTATTATTATTATTATTATTATTATTATTATTATTATTATTATGGCATCCTGTAAATAGCATTGCCAAAGCAAAGCAACCCAATAAATATTCCAAAACACCAAAATCAAAACAACCGACTTTATTTATGAAACAACCCAAGAATATGAGTATTTGGCCCTTACAGTAGACAAGATAACAAACAAATAGAGCGCGTCGTCAGTCACTTTGTGATGTTTGAATAGAAATAGTTCTATAATATTTATCTGAAATAACTGAAGTTGATGGAAAAAATTAATAGTCATCATTTTAAGTGTTATCATTCAGTCATTTGTTTTCAAAGGCAAGGATTTCAAGGCCAGCATTTTGTAACTAACTTTTTTGGAACTACTATCCATTCGTTTCCTCTATTACCCTTGTAAATGTTTAATTAAACCATTTCTGTAAACGTTTTATCACTTGGTCATTTCTTGTCTCTAACATAACGCAGTATTGCAGTGACATTTTATAAGGAAGTTCTATTTTTATCTTGTTCAGACTGCAAGGAACATTCGAGATAGAGACACATTGGCAAGTGAAGCAGCGATTCAGCACTATCTTTTACTCATTACGTGTTGCATGTGAGAGAATGCAGTTGAACACATCTATAGTATGTTTCGAAACGTTCACAACCAACTGGACTAGGTAATCCGCAGATCTAACTATGCCATACCGAAGACAGGATTACTGGAAATACAAGAGAAAATGATATGATTCCATATTTATATTACCTTCCATAGTCACTCCTCTAAAATCTGTTCTCGAAAAATATTCTACATTAGCTTCATGGTCAAGATAAATATTTGCAAAAGTTATTAAATTGCAAACTTTCTTATAGGAAATAAGCGACAGCCAAGGTTTCTAAGACCTAGTGGCTATGTAATCTAATGTAATATAATCTATATATAAAGGATAATGCAAGTACAGTTCTTTTCGCTGATGACCAGTACAAATTTAAACGAGTGTATAATTAAAATGAATTTTGTTTTGAACTGTACGTCATGCTGGTTTAAAGCAAACAAATTATCTGTGAATCTAGACAAAACAAAAGAGGTCAAATTTATAACCTGTCGTACATCACATACTAAAATAGAAATCGGGATTAATGTTATGTTATTAGAAGAAATTGACAGCATAAAATTTCTGGGCCTTCAAGTGGACAGATGTTTAGATTGGAAAGCTCACATAAATTATATCTTACCTAAACTCAGCTCTGCCTGTTATGCTATCCGAGAGCTGGTTAATGTGAGTTCTATTGCCACACTTAAATTAGTATATTATGCATACTTTAACTCTATTATGGAATACAGACTATTATTTTGGGGCAACTCAGTAGAAAGTAAAAAAATATTTCTTATGCAAAAGAAGGTTATAAGAATCATTACTAACACCCACAACAGATGCTCCTGTAAAGATATTTTTAGAAGATTGAACATATTAACGCTTCCTTGCATGTATATATTCTAAATCCTAAAATTCTCTGTCTGCAATCGTGCCTTATTTGCAACAAATAATGTAATTCACAAAATAAACACTAGACAAAAGTATAATATCCATTATCCCAGTGCTAAACTTTCTTGCTTCCAGAAAGGTGTGCATTATGAAACTATCAAAATATTTGGCGCACTTCCTAATGTTCTTAAAGAAAAAGTTGATAATTTCGGTGCTTTTAAAAATGCTGTTAGAGAGTACCTTTGCTCAAAATCTGTTTATTCTGTACAAGATTGTCTGAATGACAAATTATCCTGATAATGCTTCTGTAGCTCTCTAAGTAGTATCTAACTATTCCAATGACAAATCATTATGAATAAATCTTTGATGCATGTTGAAAGTTTATTTTTAATGTGTACGTATTTAAGAAATAACAAGAATGGCATCCATTACAAAAAGTTTGAGACGTACTGGCATAAGCAAAGTGAAAGCTGGTTTAAAAAGTGTTTGATTTCGTATCATATATAATTATCCCTGCTTTGTTTTCCATGTTGTTGTTCATATTGCCTGTGTACTATAATATGTGCCTTATGCTAACTTTTGTACATATATATGCTATTAAACTTTATACCTCTGGAAATGTTCAATGTTCACAGCCTTCTGGCTACAAGTGAACCTACTGAACGCAAATCAATCTAATCTAATCTAACTGTACGTTTTAGTTGGAACTTTTTAAATGAATATCCAGTTGGAAATTTTTGTTTTCTGATTTGACTATTAGCGGGCCATGTAATGACATTATAAAAAATGATGAACGGTTGCTAGGTGAAACAGAAAATCAATAATCTTGTTTCATGAAGAAAAAATTTTAAAATAGTGATAAGTGGACGTGCATGTGTGAGCAATTTTTTTGTAATTAACGGAAAGTATTTATTAAGGAAGTAAGGATTTATCGATATTGTCGCCAGGTCATTGTTGATTGGAGGCAGCGCGGGTAACAAGATCAAAGAGAGGCCAGTGCCGTGTGGAGACAAAAGCTTGCGGAAATTGTGGGCGGGAGCAGACGGATTTCGGCAAGCTTTTGTCTCCACACTGCACTGCCGTCTCTTTGATCTTGTTACCCGCGCTGCCGTCAATCAACAATGACCTGGCGACAATATGCTGGAAGTAACCCGCAATGATTGACTAGGAAAGAAAGTTCGAGTAAAATGTAATCCAGATTATACAATTAAATTATATATTACGAAATCGGACTTATCTAATATTTTATTTATGTCACTAGAAAGCACACCTGAAACCAAGAGATCTCTTGACTTTTTTTTTTTTTTTTTAATTTGCGTCCTCCAACGGTAAGTCATATCGGACGGTGAATGAATTGGGTGAAATGATGCTCAAATGAGTCCAGGGTCCAAGGAGCTTAGAGTTGCCCGACATTCGTCTTGAAGGATAAGGGAAAACCCCGGAAAAACCTTATTCAGATAACTCACCCTGACCAAGATTCGAACTCGGGACCCCTTGAACGTGAGGCAGACATGCTACCATCTACGCTACCTAGGCGGGCTCATGACTCTTATTTAATCAAACTCAATCATCAAGAAACAATTCAAACTACAGAGAAGTAACCCTGTTACAACTGGCTTCCCTACCTGGGTCTTCGAAACAGTCAACGTGCATCCCACTGCTACGAATAGAGAATCACGTTACAATAAGTAAAAGGAGTATATTGGAACAGTTATCTCTGCAAAAAATGACGTAACTCTGTGCTTTAACATCTACCTTTTTGTGTAGTAAGACTTTGTCTATCCCTTACGGATGACAAGTTATAAAACGTCATTCACAGTGAAGAAGATTTGCAAAATTATTACCAGAAAAATTCATTAAACACATTTTAGTAGCCATAAAATGGCCATAGAAAGCCATTTTTTGAGAAAGTAATAATTGTGAGAATAGTTTTCCTGTAAAGCGTAACCTAGGGTGGAGAAATTTTCCTGCAATTAGCAATTAACTGGAAAACAAATAGCAACAATAATCAGAAATAAAGAAGATTACAGAATATTAGAGATTACAGAATATCTACAAGAGAAACAACTGGGCTTACATCAACGTTTAGAAACAGAGGAATTAGAACATCAACTACATCTAAGGAGATCTACTAGATTAAGACAAAGGATACAAGTAGAGCAGTAGGAGGAGGAACATCATCTACATTCCCAGTAACCAGGCAGGATCAGGACGATTGAGAATTAACAGACGAAAGCAACTGGATTTTCATGGGCAGGATTGAAGCAGGCAAGAGGAGGAGGATGATCCAGTTAGACGAGAAAAAAATATATTTGAAATTAATAAAAGTTGGGATGGAACAAACGATGAAATGATGAACTGCTCATTTTCCTGATGTCAAATCACGTAACTTGTTGAGGAAGGGTATAGATACCGGGCTAAAAGTGTAACGCTTATATAATGTAGTACCAACAGTCTAATTATTATTCATTAGAAACAGACATGTAATAATAAAAATCAATTATACTTTCACACTAATCGTGTGTAGGCTAAATTGTGGAAACGTAGAGTCAGACTGAAAAATTCAATGCCATAGCCGGGATTTGAACCACGGATCTTCTGGTTTCCGTCCAGCCGCACTACCATTGTGCTACTATGGCCAACGTGCCGATATGACATTAAATTCTCCAACTGACTCGTACTTTCCCGGTAAACCACTTAGGAGTTCTCATAAACACATGAGACAACTACCTTAATAGCGACTTACTACATGTAAGTACTTTAAGGCCCGGGCTTTATAGTTAACCACTATTAGGTTAATTAATGGAAATTAATTATTCTTTCACACCGGCCGTGTGTAGGCTAAATTGTGGAAACGTAGAGTCAGACTGAAAAATTCAATGCCATAGCCGGGATTTGAACCACGGATCTTCTGGTTTCCGTCCAGCCGCACTACCATTGTGCTACTATGGCCAACGTGCCGATATGACATTAAATTCTCCAACTGACTCGTACTTTCCCGGTAAACCACTTAGGAGTTCTCATAAACACATGAGACAACTACCTTAATGTCGACTTACTACATGTAAGTACTTTACGGCCCGGGCTTTATAGTTAACCACTATTAGGTTAATTAATGGAAATTAATTATTCTTTCACACTGGCCGTGTGTAGGCTAAATTGTGGAAACGTAGAGTCAGACTGAAAAAATCCCGGCTATGGCATGCAATAATAGTTTAATTTAGATTGAGTTGTTAAATTTCTTTTGTCAAAGGACTGTTGAACAGATATAGGATTAGTTTTTATTGTAAGCTGCTGGAAACAGTAGCAGTAGATTAGTTTAGATAGGTAGATAAGTTTCATAATATAATCTCTATCTTCAAAAATTGAATGTATTTAATATATAAAGTATAAAAATGAGAAATAAAATTGGTGGATATTATGCCTTGGTTTAGAATCTAGATACCACGGCATAGTAATGCATATTTTATTTGTTTCTTTTCTTCTTTTTTTTAATCCCATATGTACGGTTTTGAACTCAAATGCCAAATTTGGTATTGAATCGATATTCTGCTTTTGAATTATGCTACTCAGTGACACACAGAGGCTTTTTGTATTTTTTTTAACTCAGTGGTGTTTTAAAACTTTTGGATATTTCAAGTAAAATCTCAATATCAATGGATGTAATAAATGCAATGATACAGAAGAATCAGCTGAACCCACACTTTTTTAATATGGGGTGCTGGGAAGAACTAGAATCGCTACACTGGGTTTACCTGATAAAGAGAGAGAGAGGGAATACCCGAGAAGACCCAATAAGGAGGGCCTGCAACTTTTTGAAGAGAACATGCGTAACTAGGTGAGGATGAAGAAAAGTACATGGTAGAAAAACATCTTTGAGGTTCACGCTAATAGGAAATTTCATAGTAAAGAGACTCCATAATTAAAAGAAGAAGAAAATCTCAATGTCGAATTCTTTGGTGGATTGCAGTACTGCCTACCTCCAGAATGCTATTTCCATGATTTTTGGGTGCATATTTCTAATAAATTATTATTGATATGTACATGAAAATGTTCAGGCATGTTCTAAAAACATTTATTTTTTATTTTTTTAGTCATATCGGACGATGAATGAAATGGGTGAAATGATGCTCAATGCGACCGGGCTCCATGGAGCTTAGAGTTACCCGACATTCGTCTTTTAGGATAAGGGAAAACCCCGGAAAACCTTATCCAGGTAACTCACCTTGACCGAGATTCGAACTCGGGACCTCTTCAACGTGAGGCAGACACGCTACCATCTAGGCACCTCTATCCATAATAATACCTATTATTGTTTGAAAATTTTTCTACTGATAATTGTTTAGTTTTGTAAAAAAAAAAAAAAAAAAAAAAAAAATGAAATATCAGATAATTTCATTTTTGTAAACAAGTACTATGAATCTCAGAGAAAAATCCATTATTATTATTATTATTATTATTATTATTATTATTATTATTATTATTATTATTATTATTATTATTATTATTATTATTATTATTATTATTATTATTATTATTATTATTATTATTATTATTATTATTATTATTATTATTATTATTATTATTATTATTATTATTATTATTATTATTATTATTATTATTATTATTATTATTATTATTATTATTATTATTATTATTATTATTATTATTATTATTATTATTATTATTATTATTATTATTATTATTATTATTATTATTATTATTATTATTATTATTATTATTATTATTATTATTATTATTATTACTATTACTATTACTATTACTATTACTATTACTATTACTATTACTATTACTATTATTATTATTATTATTATTATTATTATTATTATTATTATTATTATTATTATTATTATTATTATTATTATTATTATTATTATTATTATTATTATTATTATTATTATTATTATTATTATTATTATTATTATTATTATTATTATTATTATTATTATTATTATTATTATTATTATTATTATTATTATTATTATTATTATTATTATTATTATTATTATTATTATTATTATTATTATTATTATTATTATTATTATTATTATTATTATTATTATTATTATTATTATTATTATTATTATTATTATTATTATTATTATTATTATTATTATTATTATTATTATTATTATTATTATTATTATTATTATTATTATTATTATTATTATTATTATTATTATTATTATTATTATTATTATTATTATTATTATTATTATTATTATTATTATTATTATTATTATTATTATTATTATTATTATTATTATTATTATTATTATTATTATGAGCCTGCTTAACACACAAAAATCATATGTTTTTGTTTATTTTTTTAAGAAAAGTGTACCGGAACCTGAAAAAATGTGAAACTGAGAAAAACAGCTTTAAAGTTTATTAATTGATTACTGACTTCTCACATGAGTCAGAACATTCCTGCTGCATAGTCGTGACTCTTTGTACTCTCCCTTGTTCTTTTCAAGTTCCTCTTCATTTGTCTTGCCTTCTTGGCCAGTTCTTCATCCATTATATCTGCTTTCAGGACCCACAGCTCATCATTGATTAGCACATGTATTGTGTGAACTGGACCTACTAACCTCAATATTACATGTGGTTTCATTGTATATTATATTTACAAGGGGCGTCCAGAAAGTAAGTTCTGTTTCAATTTATCTCCGCTGCAGCGCTGATCGCAGCTCCGCACATGCGCGGTAGACGCTCTGTATCAAGCAGAAGAAATGTGTACCATTGTGAGATCGCTGTCAACCACGTACGCTTTGTTGCGCTTGTTTACAATGTCGGTGTTAATTGAAAATCCCGCCGCTTGTGAAATCGGATCTGTGATTCGTTTTCTGAATCCTAGGAAAGTGAAACCAATTGAAATTTATCGGCAAATTTGCGATGTTCACGGACAAAATGCGATGAGTGTTACAAAGGTGAGAAGATGGGTCCGACAGTTCAATGAAGGACGTAGTGAAGTGCACGATGAAAAACGAAGTGAGCGTCCATCTTTAGTTACAGAAGAACTGGTTCACTCGATTCTGACAAGAACCAGGAATACCGCAAGTTTAAAATTAGTGCTCTCGCTATGGAATTTCCTCAAATCTCACGATCACTAACTAATACATGAAATTGTTACCGAAAGACTGAAATTTCGTAAACTTTGCTTACGTTGGGTGCCAAAGATTCTTACTGAGTAACTCAAAACAAACCGGACGGGTAGTGCACTTCAGTTTTTGCCCCGTTATGATGAATGTGGCGAAGAATTTCTGACACAGATACTCACAGTAGATGAAACTTGGGTTTCTTACGACACCCCTGAAAGTAAGTGTCAATCAATGGAATGGAGGCACCCCTCATCCCTAGCAAAGGTTAAGCCAAAACAAATCTTGACACCTCGAAAAATGATGTGTACAGTGTTCTGGGACACGTTAACACCCGAGGCTCTACTCCCATTACTCCTGGACGCGTAGGACCAAGACCTGGGCCTCTTTCAACCAGGGAGTATCCGAGCTGTCCCAAAGGGTGCCCGGCGTCCTCCGTGGGGCTTTGCATAGGACAAGACTTGGGTTACTAACAAGCCCCTCCCCCCATCTGGTCCAAGGACACACGACGGGATGGAAGTGGATACGCCACTTACGCGCGCCAATACCTAAAGGTGAAGGCTACCGATATGACCTCGATGGAACCGCCTGGCGATCTAGCACACCTTCTATTAGCTCTGCAGGCTAGTAACCGGGAATATTATTCAACCCCGTCCGGAGACGTACCCGATCACCCACGGGTATCGGGAACCACTGCCACCTCGGGACCAACCCAATCCGAACAACTCCCAGAGGGAGGAAAGGGAGAGAGTGTTATGGGACAGGAAAGACATCTTACTCATTATTTCTTACCGCGTGGTCCAACAATGGAAGCGGATGTTTATTGCGAGACACTTAGGAAATTGCGCTGCACAATACAGAATAAGCGCCGAGGAATGCTGTCAAAAGGTATATGTGTGTTGAGGGGATCCGTCCCCTTCAGCTGCCGTGGTGCGGGCGCTGCGGACCCTTAGCACTCGTGATACCTCTGACGTTACTAGAGGAACCTCGGTCCGAACTGCCGAGCCCCTCCCGTCAGGGAGTTGTTCGGATTGGGTTGGACTCGAGGGGGCAGTGTGTTCCTGACACCTACGGGGAATTGGGTAGCTCCGGCCAGGCTACGGCCGCCCGGAGGGGGTAGAGGGTTGCCTAAAATGTTCCGGGTACTAGCCTGCAAAGCTAGTAGAAGGTGAGCTAGATCACCAGGCGGCCCCACCGAGGTTTTCGGTAGTCTTCCCTGCGGGGTTGACGCTCGTAAGTGGTGCACCCACTTCCACCCGTCTTGAAGTTGTAGTCGATGGGGGGCTTTTAACACTCAAGGTATTGCACCATGGAAAGACCCCCGGAGTTTTCCATCGCTCCCGGTAGAAGGAGGCCCGCGTCCTTGGTCCTACGGGTCCAGGACTAATGTGAGTAGATCCTCTGCACCTAAATATATCAATAAATGTCAAAAGGTGTTCTGTTTCTTCACAACAACGCACGACCACACACTGCAAATGCAACGAAAAACATCCTACAGGGATTTGGCTGGGACGTGTTTGAGCACATACAGCCCTGACCTCGCTTCTAGCGACTTTCATCTGTTTTTGCATCTCAAATCTCTCCTGGGCAGTCAACACTTCAACAATGACGAAGAGCTGAATGAAAATGTTTCCAATTGGTTGAACACACAGGCGGCAAACTTCTATGAAGAAGATATACAAAAGCTTGTGTCTCGCTATGAAAAATTCCTGCAAAATTTCGGCAGTTTTTGTAGAACTTATGCAATAAATAATTTTTCTGTATTTGTACACAATTTAATTTTATTACCAAATATAACTTACTTTCTGGACGTAACACGTATCTAAAATAACTGCTACAAAATTCTATAGATTCGGATTTGTGCACAATTGCATTAAAAGCTCACGTAAGATTTGTTCTAATCAGTCAGTAATAGACATGAATTACAGATTAAGTTTCGTTCTTATTGACTGACCTAAAACAAATGAGGTTTTGAAGGAGTTCGCCCTGCTTTAGCCTTCTTAATATAGCTAATGTCCTTTGTTTCCAAAAACTGAAACTAAGCCTATGAATACTGGGCTCATGTATTGCGGGCATAACTTAATTATTTATAACTGGGGCAAACCAAGGCCTTCCGTGAACCTTGTTTCATAAGTCAGGGAGACTTGTGGGAAAGTATGTACATGGCCTGGTTTCTCAGAAACGGGTCAATAGTGTAGTTTTTCTTGAATTTCCAGGAAGAGGTACCAATATTTATGTCATTATCGATCACTGTGTCAGAAAAAAGGTACACAAAGTCTTGCGTGAGGCTAAAGTCGGAGTTGTCCAGTACATTTCTCATTGAAATATCAGCTCATTCACGAAACTCATTTCCTAGTATTGCCAAGGTCGAGTCGGTGTCATCAATGATTAAGGACTTGTTCAAGAACAAACTTCAGGCGAAGAATAATAATTATTTAATGCTGTTATTACTGGTGGCATGCAAGGGATGTGAAATATTAACAGAGCTTTTAAAATCACGGCCACTTCGTAGATTAAACACATAAGTACCTTATTTTGGGATACTCAGAAATACAGTACTACAGGATTCCTATATGATGTCTCCCAAAAGTAAGTTCACACATTAAACCTCTATAAGTATTATAATATTTGATTTAGAAAAAGAATCGCAATGTTGCACAAACAATAGGTTTACATAACATGGTAACAGTGGTGAGTTGTAACTTTCAAAACGAGTGAAGCTCCAAATAATAATTTTCATTAAAATAAGAGAGAATAATGACTCAAAGAATTAAGGATACTCTTTCTATTGTACAGTCGCACGTAGGTTTAGTAGCGAGGCGAGACTTTCAAAGCGAGGGAAGCTCCAAATAATAATTTTCATTAAAATAATACAAAATATTGACTCAAAGAACTAAGGCTACTCTTCAGTACTCTTTCTATTGTACAGCCACACGTAGGTCCAGTAGCGAGGCGTGACTTTCAAAGCGAGGGAAGCTCCAAATAATAATTTTCATTAAAATAATACAAAATATTGACTCAAAGAACTAAGGCTACTCTTCAGTACTCTTTCTATTGTACAGTCACACGTAGGTCCAGTAGCGAGGCGAGACTTACAAAGCGAGGGAAGCTCCAAATAATAATTTTCATTAACATAATACAAAATATTGACTCAAAGAACTAAGCCTTCTCTTCAGCACCCTTTCTATTGTACAGTCACACGTAGGTCCAGTAGCGAGGCGTGACTTTCAGAGCGAGGGAAGTTCCAAATAATAATTTTCATTAAAATAAGAGGGAATAATGACTGAAATAACTAAGACTCCTCTTCAGTACTTTTTCTATTGTACAGTCACACGTAGGTCCAGTAGTGAGGCGTGACTTTCAAAGCGAACGAAGCTCCAAATAATAATTTTCATTAAAATAAGAGAGAAAAGTGACTCAAATAACTAAGGCCACTCTTCAGCACTCTTTCTATTGTACAGTCACACGTAGGTCCGGTAGAGAGGCGTGACTTTCAAAGCGAGAAAAGCTCCAAATAATAATTTTCATTCAAATAAGAGAGAATAATGACTCAAAGAACTAAGGCCACACTTCAGTACTCTTTCTATTGTACAGTCACACGTAGGTTCAGTATCGAGGCGTGACTTTCAAAGCGAGAAAAGCTCCAAATAATAATTTTCATTCAAATAAGAGAGAATAGTGACTCAAAGAACTAAGGCCACACTTCAGTACTCTTTCTATTGTACAGTCACACATAGGTCCAGTAGCGTGGCGTGGCTTTCAAAGCGAGGCGAGCTTGAAAAAATAATTTTCATTAAAATAAGAGAGAATAATGAATCAAAGAACTAAGGCTACTCTTTAGTACTCCTTCTATTGTACAGTCAAACGTAAGTCCAGTAGCGAAGCGTGACTCTCAAAGCGAGGGAGGCTCCAAATAATAATTTTCATTAAAATAAGAGGGAATAATGACTGAAATAACTAAGACTACTCTTCAGTACTCTTTCTATTGTACAGTCACACGTAGGTCCAGGGCGAGACATGACTTTCAAAGCGAGAGAAGCTCCAAATAATAATTTTCATTACAATAAGAGTGAATAATGATTCAAAGAACTAAGGCTATTCTTCAGTACTATTTTTCTATTGGACAGTCACACGTAGGTCCAGTAGCGAGGCATGATTTCAAAGCGAGGAAAGCTCCAAATAACAATTTTCATTAAAATAAGAGAGAATAATGACTCAAAGAACTAAGGTTAATCTTCAGTTCTCTTTCTATTGTACCGTCACACGTAGGTCCAGTAGCGATGCGTGACTTGCAAAGCGGGGGATGCTCCAAATAATAATTTCATTAAAATAAGAGAGAAAAATGACTCAAAGAACTAAGGTTACCCTTCAGTACTATTTCTATTGTACAGTCACAAGTAGGTCCAGGGTTGAGGAGTGACTTTCAAAGCGAGGGAAGCTCCAAATAATAATTTTCATTAAAACAAGAGAGAATAATGACTCAAAGAACTAAGGTTACTCTTCAGTACTCTTTCTATTGTACAGTAACACGTAGGTCCAGTAGCGAGGCGTGGCTGTCATCGCGAGGAAAGCTCCAAATAATAATTTTCATAAAAATAAGAAAATATAATGACTCAAAGAACTAAGGTTACTCTTCAGTACTATTTCTATTGTACAGTCACAAGTAGGTCCAGGGTTGAGGAGTGACTTTCAAAGCGAGGGAAGCTCCAAATAATAATTTTCATTAAAACAAGAGAGAATAATGACTCAAAGAACTAAGGTTACTCTTCAGTACTCTTTCTATTGTACAGTCACACGTAGGTCCAGTAGCGAGGCGTGGCTGTCATCGCGAGGAAAGCTCCAAATAATAATTTTCATAAAAATAAGACATTATAATGACTGAAAGAACTAAGGCTACTTTTCAGCACTCTTTCGATTCTCAAAGAACTAAGGCTACTCTTCAGCACTCTTTCTATTGTACAGTCACACGCAGGTCCTGTGTCGAGGCGTGACTTTCAAAGCGACGGAATCCCCAAATATCAATTTTCATTAAAATAAGAGAGATTAATGACTCAAAGAACTAGGGCTACTTTTCAGTACTATTACGATTGTACAATCACACGTTGTAGGTTCAGCCGCGAGGTGTGACTTTGAAAGAGAGGGAAGCTCCACATAATAATTTTCATTAAAATAAGAGAGAATAATTACTCAAAGAACTAAGGCCACTCTTCAGCACTCTTTCTATTGTACAGTCACACGGAGGTCCGGTAGAGAGGCGTGACTTTCGAAGCAAGGGAAGCTCCACATAATAATTTTCATTAAAATAAGAGAGAATAATGACTGAAAGAATTAAGGCTACTCTTCAGCACTCTTTCTATTGTACAGTCACACGTAGGTCCAGTAGCGAGGTGTGACTTTCAAAGCAAGGGAAGCTCCAAATAACAATTTTCATTAAAATAAGAGAGAATAATGACTCAGAGAACTAAGGCTACTCTTCACAACTCTTTCTATTGTACAGTCACACGTGTATCCAGTGTTGAGGTGTTAATGTCAAAGCGAGGGAAGCTCCAAATAATAATTTTCATTAAAATAAGAGGGAATAATGACTTAAATAACTAAGACCCCTCTCCAGTACTCTTTCTATTGTACAGTCACACGTAGGCATGACTTTCAAAGCGAGGGAAGCTTCAAATAATAATTTTCATTAAAATAAAGGAGAATAATGACTCAGAGAACTAAAGCTACCCTTTAGTACTCCTATTGTACAGTCACACGTAGGTCCAGTAGCGAGGCGTAACTTTCGAAGCGAGGGAAGCTCCAGATAACAATTTTCATTAAAATAAGAGAGAATAATGACTCAAAGAACTAAGGCTACTATTCGGTACTGTTTCTATTCTAGAGTCTGACGTACGACTTTCTTACAGTGGCAGACTGATCACTCTACAAGCATATTCCTGCTTCCCCTCTCCACTCAGACGTTCCAATTTTTCCTACAGCTGCACCACTCCGCGTGAATTGTTGGCCTAAAATGGAGGAAGTATCCAGTTTACAGGCTTTTGCTAATAACTTAAAACTTCACAAGCATTTCCTATTTGTCATTACTAAATATTAATCTACGTAAAATATTTAAGCTATTGAAATATTCTTACAGTTATATTTAAAACTGTCACATAAAACAAAACAAAATAAACTTTTCCCTTAAACTCTACAGATACTTCACGTGACAAAATCTGCCAGTGCTTTCTATCTAACAGACGCGATTGCTTCCGGAAACCTGCGAAGCATGGCATTCAATGCTTACGAATGCGTAAATACATACATATGCAGTATTGAATGAGCTCGCGGAATTGGTCACTCGAATCCAAGCAGTAGAATGTGCCTAGCACCATGGATGTTCGTGAATAAATTTTGAAAACGTATCTAGAGCAAATTAAATATTGTTTTGCATGAATTTTCTTATTTTCCTTCTTTTTCTCCTGAATTTCTTGGGGTAGCGACGTTTCCAGAGCTTCGTTGCGCGCTTCGTCACTGATTGTGATGTCCGTTGTACACTATATAGCATTCTGTCTGTGACACTATGCAGAGTATTTTGTAGATAATGCCTTGGAATTTTGGTAGTTTCTTTCAATTCCAGTGGGGTTGTTAAATGTCAGAAATCCCCATTCTTTAAGGAAACCCCACAATCAAAGCTCGCCCGCAATCTGTTATGGAGATGGCAGCAGCTACATTTTTGGGGGGAACTGTATAATACAATGTTCATTATGGTATAGTAGCCGCGTTCATTACATCCCAGGCGCCTTAAAAGCTTTCACCTCTAACCACCACATCTCCTCACATGTAAGCAAATGTAAGGGTCCTCCACCCTTAAACATATGGGGTGGTCCTTCTTAATACGTTCACCAAGTTAAAGCGCTGTTGCAATATTTTTCCTGTGTCCTCAGAACTGCAGTGCCTTCTATTAGCTTAGACTGTGCAAACTTGCTTCTTATGTGCGTTAATTAAGCTTATATTTATGGAAGTTACACAGTGTATTACTTAGTGTAGTTTTATAAATTTATTAGTGTTTAATAGTTATTGGCGTTTAGCACTTGCGTAATGTAATTAAGATGTGGAGACCGTGGGAATTGAACCTAACATGGATAAGCTAACATGGATTTCCATTCATACTTGTAATATATACCTAACAGCATTTCTAACCTTTCTCGAGTTCTAAAGTGTTTATGACATTTAACTGCTATGCGGAATGTAGGTGATTATTTATTTAACCTGTGTTTAACAGAAGCCCCCACCTGCCCCAAAAATACTTGTATTACACTGCTTCTTCGTTCAAGCTTGTAAAATTGGTAGACATCCTTGTAAAAAGCTTCCAGCATTTGAAAAGAGTAATACAGTTTCCTTACAAGTTTTCCTTTAATTCCCTGATTCGTTTTTCTACTTTTTGAAGTATTTACTGCTTTGTTAAGTCAATTGAAGTTCACCACCTGTAGCTGCCATAGAATATAGGAAAATGTTTTAAGATAAATCGGCTCACGATTGCAATCTTTGCTTATAAATTATTATTTACTACCAGAATATCCATAGTGCGTCTTTAATTTGCAAGTAAAAGTCTCTCGCAAATTCATGCACACTGATGCAATTTAACCCTTTTTAAAATTGTAATGGTATTTTACTAAGCTTTCCTTTAATAGTATGTTAACAGTACGCATTTAGTTCTTGTAGGTAATATAAGTACTAATACGATAACTACATATGTAATATATCTGTTTTCAGTTATGTTATTGAGCGTTGTAACATTATGTATTATTATAGGATACTGTGACTCTGTGGTTCGTGAAATTAAAAGTCCAATTGCACAAACTCAAAATATTCTTTATTTCCACCGAATTACAGCTGGAACACTTGCGGATTACACAAAATTACGTAGCGCACACAATTACAATTCGCCAGTTCGTCTGTCACAGGTCCAATCTACACTCACAATTACGTATAGCTCCTCTGATACACGAACACAGTCTTCCAGTCCGTTCACTAGCACGGCGCTCTTCACAGCTGCTCGCCAAGAACTGAACTGAGTCCAAGTCCAAGTCGTATACTGACAGGCTGTTAACAGCCAGAAGATTTTTTCTGCGTACCCACCCAGGTTTTGGGTCTGATCGCAGGTTGATAATTGTGATGTTTACAGGATGATGTGGTATTTTTTGTTGAGGAAATTTTGTTGAGGTAGCTTTTGCTCCTCTTTAATTTTGTACAGGATGCCAAACCGCTTTTTTGTTTACACCCTGGTGTTTTATTTTTCTAAAGTGGGATAAATTTTGTAGCCAAACAGCTCTTTTGGAGTTTTGAAATTCAGCTTGTGCTGCTGTAAGGATTTACTGGATTTACTGAACTGACTTGTCCACGGCAGCCTTATATAGGAAGATAACTTTTTCTGGAAGATTCGCGGCTCGCACAATTATCCCGATATTTCCAGACGTCAAGGGGAGGGGAAAGAGATGGTACGGTGGCCTTCTAACAATCCCTTCAGTAAGTGCCACAGAGATAAATGGGTAGGCGTGGTCTGAACGGTTCTGTCCCCTACTCAGCTGCCAGTTGGTCCTGTCTTCCGTTAATTGGGTGACAATACATTACTCATTTAAAATTTGTTTGAAAAGATCAATGACTATTTCTTACAGTGAATTCAGCTTTATTATTATTATTATTATTATTATTATTATTATTATTATTATTATTATTATTATTATTATTATTATTATTATTATTATTATTATTATTATTATTATTATTATTATTATTATTATTATTATTATTATTATTATTATTATTATTATTATTATTATTATTATTATTATTATTATTATTATTATTATTATTATTATTATTATTATTATTATTATTATTATTATTATTATTATTATTATTATTATTATTATTATTATTATTATTATTATTATTATTATTATTATTATTATTATTATTATTATTATTATTATTATTATTATTATTATTATTATTATTATTATTATTATTATTATTATTATTATTATTATTATTATTATTATTATTATTATTATTATTATTATTATTATTATTATTATTATTATTATTATTATTATTATTATTATTATTATTATTATTATTATTATTATTATTATTATTATTATTATTATTATTATTATTATTATTATTATTATTATTATTATTATTATTATTATTATTATTATTATTATTATTATTATTATTATTATTATTATTATTATTATTATTATTATTATTATTATTATTATTATTACTATTATTATTATTATTATTATTATTATTATTATTATTATTATTATTATTATATTATTATTATTATTATTATTATTATTATTATTATTATTATTATTATTATTATTATTATTATTATTATTATTATTATTATTATTATTATTATTATTATTATTATTATTATTATTATTATTATTATTATTATTATTATTATTATTATTATTATTATTATTATTATTATTATTATTATTATTATTATTATTATTATTATTATTATTATTATTATTATTATTATTATTATTATTATTATTATTATTATTATTATTATTATTATTATTATTATTATTATTATTATTATTATTATTATTATTATTATTATTATTATTATTATTATTATTATTATTATTATTATTATTATTATTATTATTATTATTATTATTATTATTATTATTATTATTATTATTATTATTATTATTATTATTATTATTATTATTATTATTATTATTATTATTATTATTATTATTATTATTATTATTATTATTATTATTATTATTATTGCTTCTAAACGTTTTTTTATACAATGGCAACCCTGGGTATCCTCAGCTGTAAACACGTGCCTAACATTCTTCACCTCTCCCCCTCCCCCCGATAGGTGTATACTAAGATGTTTATCACATTGTGGTTAGGGGAAAGAACAGTTTTTCCGCAGAAAGCGAGCCGACTGGGGATGCTTTAAGCGCGGTCACTATAAGATGAGGCTTACATCCTATTTTCGATCTTTCATGTGTTTGCATACTTTAGCCTACACACGGCTAGTGTGAAAGAACAATTAATTTCCATTAATTGACCTAATAGTGGTTAACTATAAAGCCCGGGCCTTAAAGTACTTACACGTTATAAGTCGCCATTAAGGTAGTTGTCTCATGTGTTTATGAGAACTCCTAAGTGGTTTACCGGGAAAAACACGAGTCAGTTGGATAATAATTTAATGCTATGTCGGCATGTTGGCCATAGTAGCCCAAGGGTTAGAGCGGCTGGACGGCAAACAGAAGATCCATGGTTCAATCCCGGGCTATGGCATTGAATTTTTCAGTCTGACTTTATATTTCCATACTTTAGCCTACATACGGCCAGCGTGAAGGAATAATTAATTTCCATTACATCCATATTGGTATATGACACAAAAGCCGTCCAGAATGAAGAGGCTTTCTGAGGACTTTCTTAGAAAACTTTCAGGATATATATTTCCTTTGTCGTAAACCCATTTTGGAGAAAATTGACATTTTCGAAAAATGCACCATCACTTACAGCATAGTAAGTCGCCACAAAAGGTTTGTATCTCATTGTATTTATGAGAACTCCTAGTGGTTGACCTGGAAACATACACGTAATTTGGATAATTTAATTTCACGCCGGCAAGTTGCTATTGTAGCTCAGTGGTTAAGAGCAACTTGAGATCGGGAATCAAATCCCGGGTATGGCTTTGAATTTTTCAGTCTGACTCTACCTATCCAAACCTACACAGCCTTTTATAAGCTGAGTATTGAAATGGCAATATCGCCTCACTATTTTAAATAGTTTATGCTGAATTGAGCAGTAAGAGCAAGAAATCAGAAAAGGCGGGGAATTTGTGATGCGTTCCTGGAGCAGCCTCGCCAGTGACGTGGACAATCTGATCGACGGCGAGGTATTTCATGTTTGTTTGTGTCGCAGTTACGTGGAGATAGCATCTCTCCTTGAGAAACTCGCATACCTAATGATCACTGCTTGGTTTTTACTGCGAGCACTGCAATCCTACGTATCTGCTTACTCTGGAGACAGGAAACAAAGTCCACTAGTCAAGAAGAAAGTTGAGTTCACAAGCTTTCTACCCTTAAAACTTAAATATGTTATATTCGCATGAGCTCCCCTACTCAATCTTGAGAAAGCATACACTAAACCAAAGCGATGGTATTTGCATGAACCCGGAAAAGAAACAAAGCTATAACAAAGATTATCTCGGAAATATTTAAGGCCACAATGAACCAGTTATTTAAATATACCCCAACCCAGCAAGAGTTGGTCAAACTGGAGAAATGTTTCAAGAGTTGCCCAATAATATTAATGTAATAAGTGGCAAAACAAAAGAGATACGCAGTCATAGAAGTGCAATAGATTATATAAATGCTATGGAAAGCGGTCATAAAACCAGGTAACCACGAGGGTTGTTCAATAAAGAACGATCACATTTTTTTTCTTTGCCAACGTACCTCTACCCATCCTCATAATTTTGATGGTCTCTCTCAAAATAGTCTCCCCTGAATGTTATTCACTTTTCCCAGCGTTTCTGCCAGTCTTCAAAGACATGCTGAAAAACATTTTTGAGAGACCCTTCAAAATCACCTCCGCTGCCTTCACCACTGCTTCTGATGAAGGATAATGCCTCCCACGATGGTGTTTCTTCAAGTTAGGGAATAGAAAAATGTCACATGGGGCTAAATCCGGACTATAGGGAGGGTGAGGGATGTCCTTCACTTTCAGTTTTGCAAGATATTCAGCAACATTGGCAATATGCGGCCGCGCATTATCGTGGTGCAGCATCCAGCCTGCTTCACGGAAATGTGGTCTTTTGCGCCTGATATGCACTTGCAATGTTTTCAGGACATCCCTGTAGTATTTTCCAGTTACTGACGTGTGTGCAGGTACAACATGCTGATAAACCATTTCATGAATATCAAAGAATGAGATGACCATAACTTTCCCAGCAGAAGCAACCACTTCTGTTTTTGGGGGTTGCTGATGAAGGATATTTCCACACTCAGCTTTGCTATTTGTTCTCAGTATCAAAATGATGTAGCCAAGTTTCATCAGCAGTGATTACGTTTGAAAGAAACTCCGGATCTTCCTCTAACATCAACTTTAACTGTATGTTACCTCCATTGCAGCGGTAGGCGATACTGAACATGTCTGAACTTGCTTGAAATGGCCTGATTCTCACAGGCAGAAACCAGGAGTTCCAACAATGAAACTACTACGGCGTCTTTGTTTCACATTAAGCTAACAGAATATAAGATTGAATTTTAGTACGAATAATTATGACCGTAAAGAAATTATAATCATTCTTTATTGAACAGCCCTCGTATAAAGATCGAGAAAATTTCCGCAATATTAGAAGAAAATGTTCCATAACGAATAAGAATTCCTACGATAGATACATAGGGATGGGTTATCGATAGTTACGATACATCGATACTCACGATACTGCAGAAAATTCGCTCGATAGTTCTCCGATACTTCGGTGTTTTTTACGTCCTCCAACCTTAAGTCATATCGGACGATGAATGAAATGGGTAAAATAATGCTCAAATGTGTCCAGGGTCCATGGAGCTTAGAGTTACCTGACATTCGCTTTTGAGGATGAGGGAAATACCTTGAAAAAAATACGTTATCCAGGTACTTCATCCTGACTGAGATTCGAACTCGGGACCTCTTGAGCGTGAGCAGACACGCTACCATCTACAATACCGAGGTGGCCACTTTGGTGGTGATTCTGCAAATTTAATTTTATTTTAAAATCACAAAATATCATTGCCACAAGTAGAACATTATGAATTTCGAGATATTGCAAGGAATGTGGTATCTGTACAGTAACATACAAGAAAATATTCGTGTGTCAACTGTCAGTTAACACTTCGCAAGAAGAAATCACTACATATCTCAACGACGGTCTGTCACCTCCGTTTTTTAGTACACTGGATTACTGGAAAACAAATTCAAATTTGCTGAGCTAAAAAAAATTAGCTGATAAACATTTGTGTATTCCACCTGCAACAGTTTTCTATGAAAGACTTTTTGATATTTGATATTTATTTGTACAGTATCCATTACAATTTCAGTACATTTGAGTCCAGAGGTTCTACTCCCATTATTCCCGGACCCGTAGTACCAAGACCCGGGCCTCTTTCAACCAGGGAGTATCCGAGCTGGTGGGGCTTTCCATAGGACAAGACCTGGGCTACTAACAAGCCCCCTCATCCGGTCCGTGGACACAAGACGGGATGGAAGAGAATACGCCACTTACGCGCGCCAACACCAAAAAGTGAAGGCTACCGATAGGACCTCGGTGGGGCCGCCTGGCGATCTAGCATACCTTCTACTAGCTCTGCAGGCTAGTACAGATGTATTACTTTATCTTGACAGGAATCCTGCGCGGTAGGGATGAGTAGCAACTGTGGTGGGGATAGTGCACCTATCGCCACAATGCGTCACACGCGTAAGATTACGAGAGGGGAGGGCGATGCATAAGGTGTCTAAAAACAAATTTCATTCTCGAAGCCAGTTTTGCAGCTCCTATAAACTAAGTTGTAATTCTTACTATGGTAGTAAATCTCCACGCTTTTGTTAGATCTTAAATAGTACATAGACATTTGGAACAAAACCTGTTCTCCACCAGCAGGCATGATAAACAACTGTCGACCTTTCAATATCGCTGCAGAGTCCCTGTAATGTATTTCACTCCAGGCATATGGTCTAGTATGTGCTGTATTTATATAAGTTTCATCCATATAAACTATATAAAAGTCACTTCGATATCTCCGAATATTTCGTAAATACTTAAACCTTTCTGCACGTATGGTGCGATGTTCGATTAAAATTTGTCTGTCACGCTTAGTGTTTTTTATTTTTTTAAATAATCCTAGCTTCAAAAGAACACTTCTTATTGTTCAGACACTGCCTTGGAAGTCAGTAGAATTTTTAAGCTTCATAAGCACTTTCTTCAAAGTTGGTCTTTGTTTTTCTGTGCTTTAAAAATTATTCATAGTTCGCCTAACTACTTCTGAATTAAAACATCCAAATTAGATGCTGTGCATGTTTTTAATCTTTGTTTACTGGCATCGAGAAGGACGTTGTTGCAGTAGCACCAATGATTTATCTTTCCTTAATAACTCTCCTAAACAGCTTTCAGACACAACTGTTGCCTCATATACCCTTTCCCCAGATTTGTATAGCTGACCCAGACCATATTTCCTTTTTTATAAATCTATGGATATTGATTATTACTTCTCGTGTTTTTAAATATAGCACTTTATTTCCTAATGTGCTGGTAGGAGGCGTCATTTATAAACGCTTTCTTGGAAACAGGAGACAAGCACATTTTGAAATAAGCTGTAGTGTTACCGAGTAGCTTTGCACGTGTTTACTTGCTCGCAACTGGTACGCAACTGACCTGCCCTCCCCTTCAGTTGCAACCGTTCTGAATTGGACTCGTCGAGGTACCACTGCGCTTTGCTCTGCACTTTTCAAGATAAAAAAATACATCGGTACCCGGGAATATTAATGGCTTCCCGCAACCCCGTCCAGAGACGTACCCGATCACCCACGGGTATCGGGAACCACTGCCCCCTCGAGACCAACCCAAAACGAACAACTCTCTATCAGGGAGGGACTCGGCAGTTCGGCCCGAGGTTCCTCTAGTAACGTCAGAGATACCACGAGTGCTAAGGGTCCGCAGCGCCCGCACCACGGCAGCTGAAGGGGACGGATCCTCTCCCCTACGGGAACAAATTCAGTACAATAAACATTAACATAGAACATGCTGTATTATACCTCCTGTACAAATACATGAAATTGCTGACCCAAGATTTACTTGCTGACTCAGGTCCCATGGTCATAAGCCTTTGGTTTTCCTGAGAAGATTGATGCCATTTCTTTTTGAACTTTGCTTTCTTTTATCCTAATCCACTTTAAACTTATACTATATAGGAATTCTCTTATACATCTATTTTTCTTTTCTCCCGTCCCCATTAGCATGCGTTCTGTCAATATATTTTTACTTACACTGTCTCATTTCTTATCCCATATTTTTCTCCTGTAATTTGTTAACTCCTTACATTCTATCAGGTAATGAACAGTGCTCTCTTTGTCTCCACAAAATTCACACATTCCTATCTCATGAAGCAACTATTTTGGCAGTTTGAAACAAATAGTGTTTAGCTCAGGGTTAAGCAATGAGGTTTCTCACAGGGGATGCGTGGATATGTGTGAGAAGGATGGTTTTAATGACACTGGAATGCCCGTTTCAAACTGCCTTAATGACTGCTTCTTTTATTATTACATTAAACCCGAAGTTGCCGACCAAGGATTACCAATATCACTGTTTAAAGTTACTGAAGGCGGAATGCTTATTACTCGATCACTTCTGGTCTGCCTGGCCCAAGACAGAAGAAGCTGACCTTTCTTGATGGCTTGCCAGCCACGAACTGTCCTAATCGGCCTGACGCCGAAGACTGATGTCCACAGCTGCACGTGGGTGTATCGCTTTCACTTTCTGGAAGCCCCTTATTCAACCAATGATTCCCTTTGTGGCAATCTCGTCCATTGTCATTATTAGGGACCGAAGAATGCCCTATTCACAAAGTCAAGTGTCATCCTTTAGAAATCCGCTAAGGACACTGTTTCTTACATTTCTTTTGTTATAATAACTCAACCAACTGCACCTGTTCGTGTCATAACAAACATACAAGACACCTTTGAAATCCATCACGATTCTTTATACATGGCAATTCTTAATTTCGGTATCACTCATTACTTCTCAACCCTTTTAAGTATAATATTCATTCTCTCATCCATGCTATGCCTTCTCTTCCAGTTTTGTCACATTGATCTATATATTTTCCCTACCCCATTCTGTCTTTAATTGCTTATACAATTCCAAAGATTTATTTTCTTCTATACTTTCCCATTTCTCTTGCCTACCTATGTCTTGTAGTCTAGTTCCCACTTCTTTCCAAAAACCGTTATAATTTGTCTCCTCTGCTCTCAATAGATTTCCCATGCCTATCTTTAATATCATTCTTTCCAATTCCGACCTCCAACTATTTGTATTTTTAATGCTTTTTTGTTGCTTCATGCACAGATTCAATAATTCTCCTTTCTGCCCTTTACTACACTTATACCAGAATTTCAATATTTTCTCGATTATTATTCCCCACCTTTTTGTATTACCTAGCTCTAGTAATGCCACCTCTCTTTGTGCCGATTTTGGCAGCCCTAGTAGTTCTTTGCAAAACAATCCATACATCTGGTCTAATTGTGTTTCTATCTCTGATGTGCCCCATACACTGTTCTGGCTTCAACGACCGCTTCATACATTCTTTCTAACCATCTAACTGACATCTCCAGTTTATGTTTACATATTCTTACCCCTGACATTGCCGTCCTGCCATTAGCTATCACTTTTCTGGTTTGTGTAGCCCATCCTCCACTGCTACACATCCTTACACCTAAATAGTCATACTCGTTTACCACTTCTACCTTTTGGTCTTCTATGAACCATTCCTCCCCTCTGAAAGACAATTTAGCACAGCAGGACTCATGTTGACAGAGAAAGAAGTAGACTTGACCCCGAAAGAGTGAAAATGCTAGTATCTTTTAACAAAACTTTATAATGTTCGCTAATGCAGTATATTCTTGTCTATGTATCCTCTTCATTTTGGTTCATGTTTCTTTAAACCTTTTTAATCCCTAAGTTTCTAAACATTTCCCTGCATTCTCCATACATTTGATCTTGAATTAAAATTCTTCCAGATATCATTAAACATCCCTATTTTTGTTCTAGTATCTTTACAGAAACCTTTCCTTCTAATATTTATTTTTGCCCCTGTTTTTTTCTTCGATGTCTGTACCTTGTACTTCGAAGTTTCTTTCCCTAATCTTCTAATAAATAGCCACCCTCGTGATTTAGAGGTAGTCTTTGGTTTTTGAGGTTTGGGGTTCAAACCCGTAGTTGAATGGGGTTTAAAAATGTTTAGCATGGCTTCCTACGGAAGGAAAGTAAAGCCCGTAGTTCCATGTAGATTTAACTGACGTAAAATAACTCTACGCAAATTTAAGCAACATTTTACGGTCATATACGAGAGCTATTAAATAAAGAATGATCGCAATTATTTTAGTTAATTGATGGAAATTAATCATTTCTTCACACTAGTCGTATATAGGCTAAGGCTTTTGATGGGTGGAGTCAACATGAACAATTCAAAGCGATGGCATCATAATTTTTATTTTTTGACAACGTACCTTTACTCATCCTCATAACTTTGATGGTCCTTCTCAAAATAGTCTCCCCTGAATGCGATTCCCTGGTCTCAGCGTTTCTGCCAGTCTTCAAAGACATGCTGGAAACCACTTCGTGAGAGATCCTTCAAAATTGCCTCCGCAGCCTTCACCACTGCTTCTGATGTTGGATAAAGCCTCCCACGAAGGCTATACTTCAAGTTAGGGAATAGAAAAAGTCACATGGTCGTAAATCCGGACTATAGGAATGGTGAGAGATGCACTTCAGGTTGACTTTTGCAAGATATTCAGCAGCAACATTGGCAATATGTGGCCGCGCATTATCGTGGTGCAGCATCCAGCCTGCTTCACGGTAATGTGGTCTTTTGCGCCTGATATGAACTTGCAATGTTTTCAGGACATCCCTGTAGGATTGTCCAGTTACAGATGTGTGTGCAGGTACAACATGCTGATAAACCATTCCATGAATATCAAAGAATGAGATGACCATAACTTTCCTAGCAGAAGCAACCACTTTTGCTATTTTGGAGGGGTTGGTGATGAAGCAGATTTCCTCACTGAGCTTTGTTGTTTGCTCTCAGGATCAAAATGATGTAGCCAAGTTACATCAGCACTGATTACGTTTGAAAGAAACTCCGGATCTTCCTCTAACATCAACTTTAAGTGCATGTTACCTCCATTGCAGCGGTAGGTGATACTGAACATGTCTGACCTTGCCTGATTCTCACAAGTGGGAGCCAGGAGTACCAACAATGAAACTACTACGGCATGTTTGTTTCACATTAAGCTAACAGAATATAATAAGATTGAATTTTGGTGCGAACAATTATGACCGTAAAAAATTATGATCACTCTTTATTGAACAGCCCTCCTAAAACGGCTGACTGAGAACCAAAGAAGTGAAAGAAAAACAATTTTAATTTTCTGTACGAATATACACAACCAGGCTTTATTTTAGTATATCATTTTCGTGACTGCTCTAGCTACCATTTTCCCCCCTGCCCGCCCCCCCGTCCTAGTTCTGCTTGTGCTACCTAATTTTGTGAACTACTTAATAATCCGTGGGTTATTTTGCAAAAGTTTCTTTATGAAGAAATAAGTGTAAAAGTTTTTGCCCGGTCATGGACATAGGAGTCAGTGACCGCCTGACGGATTCGTGGCCTTCCTTAACCAGATAGCATCTTGCGGCATGTACCCCCATTATCGATTTGCATTGTTTTGTTGCATGCTAGGCTTGTGTTTCGTTACGTCAGCCTGCATCTTAATCTGGAAATCTGCTCAGAAAGCAGTGGAAGGTATATCGATTGTGTGCCAAGGTAGGTTGATCGGTTGACCTACAGGGTATACAAACTCTCTCCCAACAGATAAAACATATGAGAGTAGCGCCTTCTTGATGGAAAACTTACTGCCTACCTTCTCTTACCCGTATTATCTTAATATACGTGTTTTTTTTCTTTTTGAGTTACATTCTCCATAGTTATGAGATACCGTGGTGAATGAAGCGATGCTCAAATAAGTCTAGGGTCCATAGAGCTTACAGTTATCATTCATCTTTCAGAGTAAGGGAAAACTTCTAAGTTTTAAGTCATATCGGACAATGAAATTTATTATTATTATTATTATTATTATTATTATTATTATTATTATTATTATTATTATTATTATTATTATTATTATTATTATTATTATTATTATTATTATTATTATTATTATTATTATTATTATTATTATTATTATTATTATTATTATTATTATTATTATTATTATTATTATTATTATTATTATTATTATTATTATTATTATTATTATTATTATTATTATTATTATTATTATGTAATTTACATCCTCCATCGTTAAGTCATATCGGATGATGAATGAAATGGGTGAAATGATACTCAAATGAGTCTTAGAGTTACCTGACATTCATCTAACAGGATAAGGGAAAACCCCGGAAAACCTTATCCAGGTAACTCACCCTGACCAAGATTCGAACTCGGGACCTCTTGAACGTAAGGCAGACATGCTACCATCTACGCTACCGAGGCGGGAGAATGAAATGATGTTCAAATGAATACAGCGTACACTGATCTCAGAGTTATCAGACATTCATCTTTCAGGACAAGGGAAAACCTCCAACTGTAAGTCATATCGGACGATGAATGAAATGATATGGCCGTTTCTTTTCTTTTTTCCAGATCTACAGATAGTATTAACACTGTACAAATATTACAAAAGCGACACTCTGTCTTAAACATTAGTTTCAAATTATCTACAGTTTCAGCTGCATCATAAATAATAATGGATGTTACACAACACAAGAGCTGTACCCCTACATGGTAGTTATCCATAATGCCGTTTATAAAGCAGTGTTATGGTTATTTAATATTTATTATTCAGATTAGCTAACAACTTGGCACTAACTAAAAAATTTTACAAATCATTTAAATTTAAATCTAACTCAGGTAATCTATCATTTCAACCTAAATGGCCGTAAATAAAGTTTATGTAGTTTGTATTTGCAGCAAGAGTTCATGAAGACTACCACAGCCATTTCAAAATGAAGATCAATAATAACAGTTTATAATCTCCATTTAATTCGGTATCTTACACTAATTTACATTAACACCTCTCCTAGCTCCCTGACTAGCAACTCAGTTCAATTCACGCCACATATTTACTGTATCTAACAATGGTATATCACAATTTTAAATGCTGAACAAGTTAATCAACACTTCACACATGCAATTATATTCACAATGGTAACTGTTGAGGCTCTTAGTTTATCCTCCTGCGTCCATTTGAAGAGGATAGTCACTGTAAAACATTGCTTATCTGAAGGAAAACTGTTCTAAGAACTTGTGGCGAGAAAAATGGTATTGCTAAAGATTGTCTGCATTCAGTGAAAGCATGGAAGTTGACTTCTGAACCAGTGTAAGGTAGCTCAAATCGGGTGATGTAGGGCTCCATAGAACCACTGAGCCCCGCCATGATTAGCTTCCAGCGTTCCCTTCACAGGAATTCAAACCATTCCCTCTGTAAGGCCACATTTACAGGATTTTTCTGAATTATCCAGTGTAATGTTCCCATTACCAACCAGATCGCACATCTAATGTTCAAATGAGTACAGGGTACATAGAGCTTAGCGTTACCAGACATTCATCTTTCAGGATAAGAGAAAACCTTCAATATTAAGTCATGTCGGACGGTGAATGAAATGATTTTCAATTGAGTACAGGGTACATAAAGCTTAGAGTTACCAGACATTCATCTTTCAGGATAAGGGAAGATCTCCACCGTTGAGTCATATCGGACGATGAATGAAATGATGTTCAAATGAGTACAGGGTACATAAAGCTCAGAGTTACCAGACATTCATCTTTCAGGATAAGGGAAGATCTCCACCGTTGAGTCATATCGGACGATGAATGAAATGATGTTCAAATGAGTACAGGGTACATAAAGCTCAGAGTTACCAGGCATTCATCTTTCAGGATAAGGGAAGATCTCCACCGTTGAGTCATATCGGACGATGAATGAAATGATGTTCAAATGAGTACAGGGTACATAAAGCTCAGAGTTACCAGACATTCATCTTTCAGGATAAGGGAAGATCTCCACCGTTGAGTCATATCGGACGATGAATGAAATGATGCTCAAATGAGTACAGGGTACATAGAGCTTAGAGTTACCAGACATTCATCTTTCAGGATAAGAGAAAACCTTCAATATTAAGTCATGTCGGACGGTGAATGAAATGATTTTCAATTGAGTACAGGGTACATAAAGCTTAGAGTTACCAGACATTCATCTTTCAGGATAAGGGAAGATCTCCACCGTTGAGTCATATCGGACGGTGAATGAAATGATTTTCAATTGAGTACAGGGTACATAAAGCTTAGAGTTACCAGACATTCATCTTTCAGGATAAGGGAAGATCTCCACCGTTGAGTCATATCGGACGATGAATGAAATGATGTTCAAATGAGTACAGGGTACATAAAGCTCAGAGTTACCAGGCATTCATCTTTCAGGATAAGGGAAGATCTCCACCGTTGAGTCATATCGGACGATGAATGAAATGATGTTCAAATGAGTACAGGGTACATAAAGCTCAGAGTTACCAGACATTCATCTTTCAGGATAAGGGAAGATCTCCACCGTTGAGTCATATCGGACGATGAATGAAATGATGCTCAAATGAGTACAGGGTACATAGAGCTTAGAGTTACCAGGCATTCATCTTTCAGGAGAAGGGAAAATCTCCAACGTTAAGTCATGTCGGACGGTGAATGAAATGATTTTCAATTGAGTACAGGGTACATAAAGCTTAGAGTTACCAGACATTCATCTTTCAGGATAAGGGAAGATCTCCACCGTTGAGTCATATCGGACGATGAA
Organism: Mantis religiosa; assembly: GCA_030765055.1. Lineage (NCBI taxonomy): Eukaryota > Metazoa > Arthropoda > Insecta > Mantodea > Mantidae > Mantis > Mantis religiosa. The sequence continues at coordinate 59,881,727 of CM060960.1, forward strand.
TGAAATGATGTTCAAATGAGTACAGGGTACATAAAGCTCAGAGTTACCTGACATTCATCTTTCAGAACAAGGGAAGACCTCCAACGTTAAGTCATATCGGACGATGAATGAAATGATGTTCAAATGAGTACAGGATACATAGAACTTTGAGCTGCCAGGAGTCTTTCAGGATGAGAGAAAATCCCGGAAACAATCTTACCCAGGTGACTTACACTGACCGAGATTCGATCTCAGGACCTGTTGAACGTAGGCAGACCATCTAGGCTACAGGGGCAAGATGTGTGTGTGTGTATGTATGTGTATCCCTTATAGCTTCTACGTGTTGCATCGATTTCGACCTTACTTTACACATAAACCTTGACACAAAGTAAAAATTACTGTCTCGCTTAGAATTTAAATCTCCTCTCAATTTCACACAATTAATTTTTTAATTTGATATAATGCCTACAAGAACCTCAATATTTTTGTCAACGATAATTGTAGGAACTGGCATTGCCAATATAAAAATACTTACGCATTGGCTTCAAACTCAATAAAAGAACAAAGGGTTTATATGAATAGTTTGATCTCTCTGACTTAGATCATGTATTAGGGATAGCCAACTGTGAAAATCCTAAAATCTTGGATTGACTTGAATCTTTTAACACAATTATTTTATTACTAACAATAGTTCACAGACTAATTTTCAGACCTTTGTCCCAAATAGTTCTTACGATATTAATATATTTATAGTATTTTATTGTCATTTAATTAAACTGTTCCACATTATGCAAGTTTAGATTCAGAAAAATGATACTTTACGGATATACTCATAAATACATTATTAGTAAATTTAAGATATAAAATGTTATTGTGACCCTTGGTTTGGAATAAAATAATTATTCAATTCTCCATTTATTAATTTTTAATACTCGCTTGAGGAATGTGTACCTTGTTATTTAATGGTATAAACACTGGTGACATAGAAAGTCATCTCTTCAATTTCCTTTGGTACTGTTTTTACCCAAGCACAAAAGTTTTCAAGCTTCTAGTTTGAAAGCTGCATCGTGTGGGGCAATTTATATTCTCAAAAGCTCTGAAAATTATAAACACGAGAAAGTCACCAAAATAGGTGACCCGGTGCACTGTGCCCACTTACAGTGACCAACTTAAATAGTCATATGCCACAATTTTTAAAGAGTTGTATGGCATTAAAATAATAGGAAATTGAAGTACACTGATTACTCCATTTTATTAAGCAACAAATATGTCATGTTTGTGGACTTTTATGCAAATTTTCACAGATGGTTATGGTTAATAACAGAGTAAAACTTGGTTCTTTTTTTACTTTCTTACATTAATACGAGTATTTGCTTAGAAGTTACGTGAGCGTTGGCTACTGTGAATAAACAAGGTCATTTAAACTGCTACTATTTCTTGTCAATAAGATTTTCTCTATAGATAGTGACAAGGTTGCCCGATTTCATCAAGCAGTAGTCACTCAGCTGCATTAACAGGGATCATCATTACAAACTAAGGTACAAGTACAACAAGGCTTTTGCATATTAGTTTTTGATATTTAAGTGTATTGGTCTTTAGAGTGTCCTTAGAATTTTAATTAACTCTTTAAGTGTCTGCTATAATATCTTAAATGCCTCCAAAGAAACACAAGGTTAAAGGGCATTTAGTTGAAAGCTAAATGTTTAAAGGATAAACTATCAAACTATGTGTGCTGTGTGTAATGACATGTTTTTCAGACATTACAGCTATAGAGCTATAACTAAAAATATAAAGTAAATTATACTAAAAATAAATAAATACCTACAAACCAATTTTGTCCAAATATCTCTATTACCGGAGATCAGTAACTCCCACCTACTGGTGCCCATCTACCCTCTACTCTTCAACAATTCTAAACAAAGAATATCTAAATTCCACTGCAGTCATTTGCACTCATGGAAACTCAAGTAACTTTTGTTTACCTGAGAGAGTAAAGAAATCTTCTCTTGCACAAAACGAAGGAGATGGCGTATAACAACGAAGTGCCGTCTATAGTTCATAAGAGCTGTTAATAACTATCTGACTTAGCCGACATTAGGTTCTGAAATTCGAGTGACAATTTAATAAAGACAATGTTTGAGCTTACTAGACTAATACCTCATCTTTTCACATCCTAAAACATACAACCATTCTCGAAATTTTGGGGGTTAATCCCTACCAAGGGTAAGTAAACCACAAACAACCACAAAGTATAAAACCTTCGCACATTTACTTAAACGTAACAAACTAACCTTTGCGACGATGCTAAACTGATATTAAATTTACCCATGCACCTTCAAGCAGGATGGTAAGTAGGTCCACTGTACCTGCAACATTATAAAAAATTATTTCGTTACACTCACATATTTACATATATGTATCTTGCACAAACTATTCTTACAAATGCTTATTCCCCTATCTATGTAATTAATCGAACTAAATAACTTCCTAAAAGCTATACATGAATAGTTACCCTTGGCTAGCCTCTCTAATTTGTCGGTCCAACCTGCCGTTCTCTATTCTTGTACAAACTATTCTTACAAACACTTATTCCTCTATGTAATTAATTAAACTGAATAACTTCCTAAAGACTAGACACGAATAGTTGACCTTGGCTAGCCTCTCTAATTTGTCGGTCCAACCTGCCGTTCTCTACTCTTGTACAAACTGTTCTTACAAACTCTTATTCCTCTATCTATGTAATTAATCGAACTGAATAACTTCCTAAAGGCTAGACATGAATAGTTGGTCTTGGCTAGCCTCTCTAATATGTCGGTCTGATCTGCCGTTCTCTGCTCTTATACAAACTATTATTACACTTATTTGTTTAACTACTTCATGTTATTCGAGGCAAACCTTATCTTATTACTGTTAATTTTCTCTGTGATGTCTTTAAAAATACATTCCTTTAGCATAGACCAGAGATTAAAAAACTAATAACACATTCCTATCTGAGAAAAATATAAGTAATGAACTGGAGAGGATTCGGTACGAAGGTCCAAACTTGATCTATTATACCTATGCTCCCAATGGGGCACCTTCGTGGGGAACGATGAGGCTAGAGGAGACAGGGTGGCCGTCCCAAGTATCCACGATAGGCTAGGAGACTGTTCTATTAAAGCAAGAGCATAACATCCTACCATGCTGCTCCGAGACACCCGCCGACATTTCTACCCTGTAAGAGACCACCAAATGGGCGATGATGTGAAATGATAATGGAGATGTAAAGGAGGGACAGGAAATTTGGGGTATGTAATTCACCTACCCAGCATTCGCCTGGTGACCCTGGAAATTCCTGAAATAACCCATAGGTCAGACAGGTCTGCCAAGGGTATCAAACCGGGACCTCTCAAATGCCTGAGCCATCCCGCTCGGTAATAAGTAATGGAAATTTCAGATCAAGAATATCAAGAAATATCTTCGAAATTGTACGCTCCACCTCCCCACCCCCAAAAAAAGCATCTTACAAAGTATGTTTTAACAAGATCTAAATTAGGCTGGCTGCGTAGCTCAGTCGGTAGATCACTTTACTGCCGTGCTAGAGATTCCGGGTTCGATTCACGGCCGTGGGGATGTGGATTTTTCTCTGACCAAGCTAATTCCTGATTTTCCCCAGAGTCTGGAAGTATGAATGAGAGTGTGAATGTGTGCGTGATCTAATGATTAAAACCCAACGAATACGAGTTAGCACTTTCGGTATGTTCCAAAGGAAAACGGCCACCGATATGACCATTGGAGTTAAAGGCGGCGGGAGGAAATTAAAAACATAAATAAAGATCTAGTTTTTAATTTATTGATGAAAATGTTTCTGTGCATAGCTTATACAATATAGTCTTGCCAATTTTTATAACATGTTAATAACATGAAACATGTATATGGGATTAATTGATGGAAATTTATCATTCCTTCACACTAGCCGTATGTAGGCTAAGGTTTTTGATAGTCAACAAGAAAAATTCAAAGTAATGACTGGGATTTGAACCACGGATCTTCTGGTTGCCGTCCAGTCGCTCTAACCCATTGAGTTACCATGGCCAACGTACCTTCATGACATTAAATTCTCCATTTGACTCATACATTTCCCCAGTGTATCTTGGATGCGAGAGCCCGTAGTGTTTTACCGGAAATATATACGAGTTAAATGGAGAATTTAATGTCATGACGGCACGTTGGCCATGGTAGCTCAATGGGTTAGAATGACTGGACGGAAACCAGAAAATCCGTGGTTCAGATCCCGGACACGGCATTGAATTTTTCATGTTGACTCCATCTATGTGTATGGGGTGTTTCCCGCCGGTAATCCCAATAGTCTTTACGGTTATGATATTAGATCTATGTGTCGTTTTCTTTATAATCTTCTATTGTTACGATTTGGTGTAGGATTTGTAGGTATCTGTCGTAACAAAGGGTTAGTATGTAGCAGAAATGAGTTGTATAGTCTTTTATATCTCTCGGAGACCTGCAGATACCTCCGGAACATCTAAGTCACTGTCTACATTTTTGTGCAGTAAAATTTTGTCTTTCTGTTACGGTTTACCGGTTATACAAAAAGTCACGCAGAATGAAGCAGTATCAAACGGAGCCGAAATCTTGATATTCCATATTTCCCGACTATTCCATAATATCCTCCTTTCTATCTTATCCTCTGCCATTCTTTAAAGATGCTCTATATAATTGTTCATACAATGTATTTGTTGAAGAAGTAGTGTATTTTTAGTTTCTCTCTAATATTCTAATTTCTAATATGTTGTTGTCTTGTACAACCTTTCACAGACCATAGGAAGTACACTTCCGCCTCTTGAAGTTTGCTTTTTTAGTTTTATTTTAGGACTCCTGCCTTACTTTCATACATTGAGTAGTGCCAGTCTTGTAGAAAATCCTAGCTGACTATCTTTTCTAAGTTTATGCCTTAGTACTCCTCTGTTTGTTCCATAAATAGGCTGAAATTTCTGCATTTTCTTATTATTATCTTGTTCTTCATACCTTATATCACAGCCCAAGTACTGGAATTGTGAGACCTGTGCAACACTTTATTTTCAACTGTTTTTATTTTACTATTACTACCTTCATTTTATAATACAATTGTTGTAGAAAAGTGCTTTCTCTTTCCGTTCCAGTATCTTTAAAGTTAAATACCAATATATATATATATATAGGGTGTATGTAAGTGAAAATCGGGGTTTTAATTCTTTATAATATTTATTACATTAAACTTACAGTGATATGTCAAATACAGAAGAACTCAGTTTTGTTTATTGGCACCAATGCGCATGTGCGTTCAATGTTTCTGCCGCAATCCGCTAGACAGCGGTAGTAGCAAAGATGGCTACCAGTAAACAGAAAGCGTTTTGTGTTTTGCAGTTTGCAAAGACCAAATCTGTAGTTACTGTGCAACGTGCGTTCCTCATTAAGTTCGGTTGTGATCCTTCTAGTGATAATATCATTCGTAGATGGTATCATCAGTTTGAAGATACCGGCTGCCTTTGTGAAGGGAAGAACACGGGACGACCAAGAGTAAGTGAAGAGACTGTTGAGACTATTAAGACTCGTAGCCCAAAGAAATCGGTCCAGAAGGCTAGACGTGAATTACAAGTTCCTGTGGCGACTATTTGGAAACATGTAAGACAATTTTAGTTAATTGATGGAAATTAATCATTTCTCCACACTAGCCGTATATAGGCTAAGATATTTGATGGATAGAGTCAACATGAAGAATTCAATGCCATGGCCGGGATTTGAACCACGGATCTACTGGTTTCCGTCCAGTCGCTCTTAACCTTTGAGCTACCATGGCCAACGTGCCTTCCTGACATTAAATTCTCCAGTTGACTCGTATATTTCCCCGGTAGACCACTAGGGGCTCTCGCATCCGAGATACACCGTTCGTGGCGACTTACTGTTGTAAGTACTTAAGTTCCAGGCTTCATCATTTAACTCTTATTATTTTAGTTAATTGATGGAAATTAATCATTTCTCCACACTAGCCGTATATAGGCTAAGATATTTGATGGATAGAGTCAACATGAAAAATTCAATGCCATGGCCATGGCATTGAATTTTTCATGTTGACTCTATCCATCAAATATCTTAGCCTATATACGGCTAGTGTGGAGAAATGATTAATTTCCATCAATTAACTAAAATAATAAGAGTTAAATGATGAAGCCTGGAACTTAAGTACTTACAACAGTAAGTCGCCACGAACGGTGTATCTCGGATGCGAGAGCCCCTAGTGGTCTACCGGGGAAATATACGAGTCAACTGGAGAATTTAATGTCAGGAAGGCACGTTGGCCATGGTAGCTCAAAGGTTAAGAGCGACTGGACGGAAACCAGTAGATCCGTGGTTCAAATCCCGGCCATGGCATTGAATTTTTCATGTTGACTCTATCCATCATGTAAGACAATGCTTACGGCTACTTCCTTACCGTTTACAGTTATTACACGCTCTAAAGCCGACAGACCACGGACTACGTGCAAACTTCGCAAACGACATGTTGTTGCATGACGATGACGATTTTATGGATCGTGTTGTCTTCAGTGATGAATCGACCTTTCACCTTAGTGGACATTTTAACAGCCATAATGTGCCTATCTGGAGCTCAGAAGATCCTTACGAGATGGTACGAATGCAACAATATTCCCCTAAAGTAAATGTATTTTGTGCCGTATCCCGGCGAAAATTTTATGGGTCTTTCTTTTTTTGGTGAACCTACTGTAACTGTAACTTCTTACCTTGATATAATAAAACAATGGCCCTTCCCTCAGTTGAAAGAAAATAAGTCAGAGAACTTCATTTTCCAGCAAGATGGTGTGCCACCTCACTGGCATAAGGAGTTAAAACCAAATATTCATTTGTATACACCTTGTACACCTATAATTCAAATACTTTAGTAAGACCTAAATTTACCTTACTGTCATTCGACTGCTGTGCCACGTGTTATTGATTCTGCTGAACTCTAACATTGAGTGATGTTAAGATTAAGCTAAAAGGGGGAGACGAACACCAACCCTATTAACTTGGACCCATCTTCGTGAACACCAAGCAAGAGGAAGTTGCAAATTTATGAAGATGTGGAAACGCCGCCCCCTTCTGTTGCATGTCCTAGATATGAATCAAAACACGTGCGGGGTTTCGTATAATGAATATTGAAGATGCATTTATAAGTTGGAAACTTCTGGTGCAATTTTGTCTTCTGTGATTATGTTGGCTACTGGAGAAGTTGTTTCTACTCCTCGTCGTTTCACTTCTGGTATGTGGCAAAAATTTCTCCGAAAACAAAGCTAAAACATGCGCTGCACTCGCATTACTTTCTCTACTTTCTCTTATACAAATTATTCTAAAAAACATATATCCATTTATCTACTGCATATTAATCATAGTGGCGTTACGTCATTCTCATAGCGAGGGAAGCACCAAATTATAATTTTATTAAAATAAGAGAGAATGGCTCAAATAGCTAAAGCTACTTTTCAGTACTCTTTCTATTGTACAGTACCACGTAGGCCCTTCTTGCATTACAAGACTGGTCACACTACAAGCAGACACATGTAATTCAATTTCAGTTTTCTCAGAATAATTCTTCCGTACAATCACAATTAATATGTAAGAATAAAGTAATTAAGTATGTAAATATTACTAAATTTCTTAGTGTTTTGATACAGAGTAACCTAAAATGGGAGACACATGTTAATCATCTAATTAAAAAATTGATTACAATTTGTTATAATTTCAGACAACTGGTACACATATCTAACATAAACACTCTCAGAAGCATGTAATTTGCGTGTGTTCACTCCATTTTAAAATATGGCAGAGCATTAAGGAGTAACTCACCAACTGTAAATCATTATTCATAATGCAAAAAGGGATTCTAAGAATACTTAGAGGAGTTAAACCAACACCTACATGCAGACCATTATTTAAAAAATTAAAATCTTACATCTCCCATGTAATTTCATTTTTGGAATTTTGAAATTTACGAAGACAAATGACTCTAAATCCGGTGAGGTTAGGACAGGGGATCTAGGGGTCACAAACCTTTTGTGATTATTCGATTATCAAAGAAACTGGTTACAAGTTCCTGTGTGTTTTTAGATGTATCACACGTTGCTCCATCTTGCTGGAAAACCTCTCAATTCGATATTGTGACTTTGTGGGTTCGTGAAATGAAAAGTCCGATTGCACCACTCAAAAATGTTCTTTATTTCCACCGACTTACAGTTCAGCACTTGCCAATTACACAGAATTAAGTTATGCACACAATTACGATTCACCATTTCGTCCGTTACAGTTCCACTTGCACTCGTAATTACGTAAACTCCTCCGGCGCACGTACGCAGTCCGTCCCCTCACTGGGCGCTCCTCACAGCTCGCTTAGAACTAACTGACTGACTCAATCCACCCACTGCAGCTCTTTTTATAGGGATATCGCCGTTTTATCGAAGCCTCTAGTTTCCGTAAATCACCGCGAAAGTTCCAGAGGACAGGGGAAGGGGAAAGAGGCGGCCAGCGACAAGTGACATTTCCCTAATCAACCCCTCTGTTAGTGACTGAGATTAATGGGAGTGTGTGGCCCGGCTGCCTCTGGTCCCTTCTCAGCTGTCGTTGGTTGTGCTTTCCGCTAATTTGGTGACACTATCATCTCCGTAAAACTTCAGGGAATATGGTGAGACAAGTGCAAACATGTATAGATGCTGGTGGAGGACACTTGCAACATTTTCTCTGAGATATAAACAGTGTAATATAATCTCCAAATTGTGTATTATATTATCCCAAAGATGCACGTATGACCTCTTATTAGTTCAGAAGTTATGACTTATTGAAATGGTTCAGATTTATATGGATCGCAGTATATTTGAGAGCACCTAGTGACTTACCGGGAAATACACGAGTTAGTTGGATAATGTAATATCATGACGGCATGTTGGTCATGGTAGCTAAATATTTAGGAGCAACAGGGCGGAAGCCGAAAGATCTGTGGTTCAAAATTGTTGTGGACAACACGGAGCTGTGGCAGGTTTTCTCCGGGATCTCCGGTTTCCCCCGCCATCTAATTCCACCGGTGCTCCATCTTCATCTCATGTATCATCAGTGTCATCGCCTGCGGTGCCGTATGAAGCAAAAGCGGACGTTAAACTCTACACGTTTCATTACATTTCTGTGGTTCAAATTCCAGTCATGACATTGAATTTATCAATCTGACCCTATCTATCCAAAAGAAAAAAAAGAATTAACAATATTTTCATTTTGTGCAAAAAAGCCCGCCTCGGTAGCGTGGTGGTACAGTGTCTACCTCACGTTCAAGAGGTACTGAGATCGAATCTCGTTCAGGGCGAGTTAACTGGATAAGGTTTTCCCGGGTTCTCCCTTTTCCTGAAAGACGAATGTCGTTTAACTCCAAGCTCTATGGACCATGGACTCATGAGAGCCCATTTCACACATTCCATTCATCGTCCGATATGACTTAATGTTGGAGGACGTAAATTACAAAACAAAAGTAAATAAAAATCTATTGTGTAATCATTTTTGGCTTGGTGAGTGCCCTTAAATATTTTAAAACAGTTGTTTTTGGCTGTGTTTACATAGGTTCATAATCTAATATCTGTTTCATATAGCCTTGCCCCGCTGACATGTATCACTCCGCGTACAACTACCCTCCCCCTCACTCTAATTGGCTAATGCTTTCGCGCCATAGGCCATAGGCGGTGCCTTCCCGTCACATTTAAACCTGCAGTAAACGTCATAATAATTGCCAGGAAGATAGATAAAATCATACAAATAAGAATATGAAGGCATGCAAAAATAATGAAGTTTATAATGAAACTGAGCAAGTTGAAACTGAATGAATGAGCAATGAAACTGAAACAAGTTTATAAAGAAAGGCCTTCGGCCTTTTTCACTGGGATTTTTTAAAAGCAGCACACATACCTTGCAAAAATGTTTGTCTTTGAGTCTTAAAAGCCCTGTCACGCCATACTTGTTGTGTGTCCTTCATTCACCCAAGTTTTGTCAAGGTAGTATATTTTGCGACTTGTATCTCGGTACAGTGTGATTATCCTTAAATAACGTCTTCGCCACACAGCAATATCGCCCCTGGAGTGGTAAGTTTTCCAGTTGTCTCAAATCCATGTCGCGATGTTCTTACGCAAATAACACTCACACCTGTAAGTTCAGTGCGCAGCTGTTCGACTTCTCTCACTGACAAAGACGGATTCTTCTCTGTGCATGCACCACTTCCTTTTTCGCCGCTTTGTAAAGGTTTTCCCTTGCGATACTTCAACGAAAAACTGGCGGTACACTCTGCCACTATACATATAAGTACACGCACCATAAACGATAAATAAAATAATTTAGCTCTCGCACTCGGCACAATACCGTCGAATAGCGATATCTGACTAATCCAGTTCAAAACAAGTCAGTGATAAAAGTCATATAAACAAATATGTCATCACTACCACCAAATCACGTGCTATCGTGTCATGTGCTTAAGAGCAGAGGAACCTCCTCTTTACTTCGTTTAAGAATTAACATGCATTTCAGGTAAATCAACTCTGTTGTAATATATTTAATTCAAAGAGTTACGAAAATATAAATTTGACAATTCTCTTCCAAAATATAAAGATATATTGCCATGTTAAATAACGAACTAATTTTTACCGCACAACAATCTATACTGCAATAGCAACCAATGAGAGGTGATAAGGTCACGTGACCGCTAAGAGATATGGGGCAAGCTTATGTGAAACAAGGATTAGATGATATTTGGATACGATATTTGATTGACTTTCTGTTTTGGGGTTTGTAGTTCACAAACAGAGTTATCTGAAATTGCTCTTTTACACCCATAAGTCCTAGAACATATATTTCCGGTTAAATCTCTGTATGAATGTTTTGGTAGAAATTCTTAGTAGATAAAAGCAATGTAAATTTTTGTAACAATGGTTTGTAGAAGATATAAACGTAGTGGGCAGAAACATTTACGTCAATATAATAAACAAGTTTTTTTTTAATTAACGAGAATTAATGTTGGAAAAACGTTAGCTAGAGTTTTTCTATCTTGTGTTTCGTTGTGATATTCTAGAGCGTAGAGGATGAATGGACGAACAAATAATTGAGGCGAATAGGAAAAATAAATACAAAGGTAAAACTAAAAGGAGTTTAAAAAAGGAAGGAAAAGAAAATAATGTCGCAAAGACTGATGCTGAAAGTGGAAAGGGATATGAATTACAAAATATAATAATAAAAAGAAATACTACGTAAGGAAGTAGAGCGAAAGAGCGAAAACCAAAGCGGAGAAAAGAAATAATGAGTAGGAAGCGAAGAAGAAACAATTTAATTTTTTACTATATTTTAGTTCCTTTTTTTTCCCAATTATTTGTCGCCATCTTGAAGTACCTAGTCAGATTTTAATGAAGGCAATCGAAAAGTCGATTGGACGTGACTGCGATCTATCTCTCACACTTGTATAATTATGATGGTTCTCATTAAGGAGGTCCGGACACTCAACGCCCTCTGTCCAAACTTAGCTAACGACTCAATTCAGTCTCAAGTACCATGACGTGCAGAGTGTCTCCTTCAAAATGTTTGATTTCTCCTGTAAACCACCTCACTAATAGATTACATGAAGATGTCATGGATTAATTGTCATCTTGGGTATTTACTTATCAGGCGAAATGTCTCAAAGCGATAGCGTGGTCTATGTTCTTAAACGATGGGATTTATACCGGGGTTTCCCAGATTGATCGGATAGTGCTAGGAAGGATAGTTATATCTTCCAGAATTACTTGTCCTTTGATATACAAATTATGGAGAAGTTGAATAAATTAATCATCAACCTTCAAGATAGGACACATAGGCCTGTCTCGGCTCAGAAGGGATCTTCCCAGCGTCTCCGTGGTCTTCCAACATCTCTAATACCAACTGGTTTATACTGCAAGGCATGCTGCGTGAGTCCTTCTGCCATTCGAGAGAAATGATCTTGCCATTTCAGTTTGTACACCCTGAGTTTGTCATTTAAAGTAAATATTTTAGTTTCTCTCTTATTGTTTCACTTTTAATGTGATCTTTAAGTCTACAGCCAGCTACGTACAGATGTATTATTTTATCTTGACAGGAATGCTGCGCGGTAGGGATGAGAATCAACTGTGGTGGTGATAGTACACCTATCGCCACAATGCGTCACACGCGTAAGAATACGAGAGGGGAGTGCGGTGGATAAGTTGTCTAAACACATATCTCACTCTCGAGGCCAGTATTGCAGCTCTTATAACCTAAGTTATAATTCTTACTATGGTAGTAATCTCCACGCTTTTGTTGGATCTTAAATAATATATAGGCGTTTTATAACAAAACCCTGTTCTCCTCCAGCAGGTATGATAACCTACTGTTGGCCTTTCAACATCGCTACAGAGTCCCTGTAACAAATTTCACTCCAGACATATGGTCTAGTATGCTCTGAATTGATATAAGTTTCATCCATATAAACTATATAAACTTCACCGCAATATCTCTGAATATTTCGTAAATACTTAAGCCATTTTGCACGTATGGTACGATGTTCGATTAAAATTTATCTGTCACGCTCAGTATTTTTTTCATATAAATTCTAGCTTCAAAAGAACTCTTCTTAATGTTCAGACACTTCCTTGGAAGTCAATAGAATTCTGAAGATTCATAAGCACTTTCTTCAAAGTTGGTCTTTGCTTTTCTGTGCTTTAAAAATTATTCATAGTTCGCCTAACTACTTCTGAATTAAAACATCCTAATTAGATTTTTTGCACGTTCATTTGTTTACTGGGCATAGAGAAGGAGGTTGTTGCACTAGCACCAATGGCCTTTCATTCCTTAATAACTCTCCTAAACTGCTTTCAGACACAGCCACTGCCTCAGATGCCCTTTCCCTGATTTTAGTAGCAGACCCAGACCATTGTTCCTTTTTTATACATCTATAGAATTGGTTATTACTTCTCGTGTTTTAAATGTAACACTTTGTTTCCTAATGTGCTGTTAGGGGTCGTCATTTCTAAATGTTCTGTTGGAATGGGGAGACACGCACAATTTGAAACACGCTGTAGTATTACTGAGTAGCTCTGCACTTGTTTACTCGCTCGCAATTGATACGCAACTGACCTGCCCTCCCCTCCAGTTTCAACCGTTTTGATGTGGACTCGTCCAGATACCACTGCGCATCGCTCTCCATCTGTCAAAATATAAAATACATCTATACCTCAAAAATTTCATTTCAGCCGTTTCAATTATTCTTTTATCAGTTCTGTTCAATGTCCAGATCTTGGCTCCGTAAGATATAACAGGTACTGTAATAGTTTTATAAAACTTTAATATGGTATCTCTTCTTGTTTTGTTTTTCAATGCTCGTTTTATAGTGTCACATATGTTTTGAAATTTATAGTTCTTTTGTTTTAAATATCTGTCACATTCATAGGAAATATCACATCCTAAGTAATTAAACTATTTAACTTGTTTTAGTGCTTTGTTTTTGAGGAGCATGTCTTTGAAGACTGGCAGACGCTGGGACAAGAGCATCACATTCAGGGGAGACTATTTTTAGAAGGACCATCAAAATTATGAGGATGAGTAAAAGTACGTTGTCAAAAGCTCATTCTTTATTGAACAGCCCTCGTATTAATATTGCAACAAATATATTATTGTGTGTACTCAGTAAATAAATCAGATTCAGGAGGCTTTCCTTCACCTCCAGAGCAAATACAGAAATCCTTAAAAATTCACAACTGCACAGAATTACATATTTAGAAAGATCATTTTTTCGATGTAGATATTTTCAGAATGTCTCAAATTCAATTGAAAAAGGCATAATTATGAACTAGTTTTTTCGTGGAACAGTATAATTATTAAGTTAGTAGTAATGGTATTATAATTAGAAACAATGGTACAATTACTAATGCCAGCTTCACGTTTCTTTATATAATTGTTTTATTCCTTTTCTCCCTAGATTATTTTGTGTTCATTTATGTTTTCATTGTTTGAATCTAGTGTTCAGCTGTTTTCTTGCTGTGTACCTACACAGTTATGAAGTACATCGTAATTGTACTTAGGCCTGTTAAGCTCATAAACTAAATAAATAAATAAATAAATAAATGAATAAATCAAATAAAAAGAAAGATTTCTTAAGTAGAACCTCGTCACAGCTAGTCATATACAATTATTTCTGTAAACACACTTCAGTGTTTTCTACATCCAAAAATAAATATTTTTAAAAATTAATATTTTAAAACTTTAACCTGAGAGACCCTCTTATTATATCACGTTCCTATCAGACGCCGTTTTTCTTCCAGGTGCACAGGAATGGATTGGAGAGAGATCTCCACATATTGGGAGGAGATATGTCAACGTCGGTAGAAGAACCGCCGCTTTGAAAGAAACAAAACGCGTGTGAGGTACTGTACCTTTTTTTTTCACAGTGTAAGTCAGACATTCATATTAGATGTGGTAATTGAGTAAACAATTTTGGTTTCAGATGCAAATTAGAAGCTTAAGATTCGACAAGGTATAACGTGAGAAAAGTTGGTGGGGGTTGGCATGAATGCAGAATTTATGTTGACAAAAGGGGATGTATTTCTGAAATTTATATCTTTTGTGTGTTAAATTTTCATATTTGTGTTTTATTGTGATCGATTACCAGCAGTCTCTAGCACATAAAGACCCCGCTCGATGTGCGTCCAAGTTATGACACCTATTTCTTTTTTTCTCTCAGGACTGGGACCAGACCGGAACTTCTGTCTTTTTCTAAATACACGTGGACTCTTTGTGAATGCGGCACAGAGATAGCAGCACTGTACAGTATATTCAACCCTAGTGGCAGTGACTAAAGTAAGAACTGTTTTTGCTACTTAAAATGGCGACGTTTTCTTTGCAAGAACAGCGTGTAATCATTCGTTTTCTCCATTTTCGTGGTGTATCGCCATTTGAGTGAGGCATGTAGTGATAGTACCATGGATGTGTCTAATGTGCGTTCCTGGGTGCGACATTACCATGAAGGCAGAACATCGTGTGACAACAAACCAAGAGAGTTGCAGATATCGCCTTCAAAATTGGCATTACCGTGGAATCTGTGCACAAATAAGAAATAAAATAAAATAAATATCTGCATATTATACTCCGGCACCTAATTTCTTAATCCGGGGTAAATACTGAGACTTTTATTCATTTATTCAAACATCAAAACATATACACAATTTACAGATTATAAATAAAAAATAATAAATAAATATTTACAAACATTTTAAATTATACACTAATCAAACAAAAATCCACACCACATATCTAATAAACATACATAAAAATAAATTAAAGTTCAAAAATATAATTTTAATTTTTCCTATAAATTACATATTAATTAATTATCAAGAATAAAGTATGAAAATGAGCAATTATTAATTTACCTACTTTCAAAAATTAATAAAATATACTTACAATTCATTATAGTTTAAAAAACAAAAATATTATTAACTGAATTATATAACATTTCTAAATTATTATTGACAATCACGAATATAAACATTTATAACTATATATATACAACTTTACTCTAACCTCCTGAAATATTATTTATAAAATTGATATCACAATTAAAATTTAAAACTAAGAAAATTTTAATACACAAAATTAATTTCCATCTCCAATTAAATCATAAATTTTAATACAAAACATTTTTAAAACGCATATTAAAAATATAATTTATTATTGATCAAATATTAAACGTATTTAAAATTTAAATTTGTATTATTTAATTTAATAATACAAATATTATGACTTTATCACTTTTTATACATAAACAGTTTTGATATTAAAATCAGATAATGATATTTAAAATATTTGCAGTTGTCAATTTCTATTTAAAGCTTTCAAACATAAATATAAACCTTTATCACTTCAAAAACAGGAAATTTATTTATTTTTCAAAAATAATAGTCATAAAAGTGTTTCACAAATAATTAAATTTAAAAAAAAAGTAAAATCAACATCATGCAACTTCTGTGCACACAATAGTGCATGAAGATCTGAAAATACTGAATCGGTGATCCTCCAAAACAAGCTTCCCACTTGCTGGATCATGTCGTCAGACCGGCTGCTGCAAGGCCATGACTGTCTTGGTTTGTTGTCACACGATGTTCTGCCTTCATTGAACTGCCGTACCGAGGAACATACATTAGACACATCCATGATACAATCAGCACATGCTTCACTCAACTGGCGAGGAATTTCAATAGGTGTCACCACGAAAATGTAGAAAACGAATGATTGCATGCTGTTGTTGCAATAAAAACGTCGCCATTTTAAGTATCAAACAGTCCTAACTCTCGTCGCTGCCACTATAGTTCTATGCACTGTCACGCATTCACAAAGAGCCAACGTGTACTTTTTAAAAAAAAGGCAGATGTTCCTATCTGGTCCCAGTCCTGAAAAAAATAGTGTTAGAGATAGAGTTAACATGAAAAATTCAATGCCATGGCCGGGATTTGAACCACGGATCTCCTGGTTTCCGTTCAGTCACTCTTAACCTTTGAGCTACCATGGCCAACGTGCCGTCTGGACATTAAATTCTCCATTTGACTCATATATTTCCCCGGTAGACCACTAGGGGCTCTCGCATCCGAGATACACCTTTGTGGTGACTTACTGTCGTAAGGAACTGAGTCCCAGGCTTCATCATTTAACTCTTATTATTTTAGTTAACTGATGGAAAATTAATTATTTCTCCATACTAGCCGTATATAGGCTAAGATTTTTTATAGATGGAGTGAACATGAAAAATTCGATGCCATAGCCGGGATTTGAACCACGGATCTCCTGGTTTCCGTCCAGTCGCTCTTAACCTCTGAGCTGCCATGGCCAACGTGGCTATATACGGCTAGTATGGTGAAATAATTAAGTTTCATCAATTAACTAAAATAGGTGTTATAACTTGAAGGCAACCGTTACATGCTTAGCGAGAGCTGTAAGGGGATTCCCCGATTAGCATTTCAAGGACTCGCGGCCAATTACGCTTCTCATTGTTGTTAGGGGAAAAAATAAAGTAAATATGTTAGTATTTCAGAAGTTATCAGACATAATAGTTCAATAGTTACTGTTTCTAAGGCTTATATTAAAAAATTATTTAATTCTATATCGTCAAACAGTTGATAACTCACTTTATATAGCCTCCACTTAACAGGTATTTATTATTACACTTATTGATGCATACCCTGGGAGAAGAATCTCATAGTTCACCACTGTAGCTGCTGGCAGAAAATCAGTGGCAGAAATATCGGAGTTGTCATCAATGTGATATAAGTATTACTTGGTTTTGTTTTGAAATATGGTTACCTCGTTGTGGAGGTATAGGATTTACTCGGAAGCGCGGTTTCATGTCTATCGGCAGGGTTTAAGCGCATCGACTTAAGGACATTTGCTGGTAACGCATCCCAGGTCGTGTGTCCCAGGGGTTGCACGGCCGGGCTGCAGAAATCGTTCATCTTGGTGGTCCATTGTTCCCTCACGTGCGCGCCATTCCTTGGGACTCCATTACTATCTATAGAGAGCGCGCTTTCTTCTAACCTCATAACGAAGTCTATAGGGAAACATCTCAATGTTGTCTTTCCTAAACTTGCGCGTGCAACTCTTTTTCTGTGTTCTTGTTGACTCTTTGCTTAAAGTATTACATTCTAACCAAAATTACACACCGCGATTTCACTGCAAAGCTTTTAGGTCCTCTTAATTTAAAAAAAGTCTATGTAAACAGCAAAATTCAAAAACTAATCCTTCAACGATGCGATAAAATATTTTCAAGCAAATCTCTCCAGCCAGACTACACGTTATATGCAAAAGCTTTATGGTCAACCGATTTGATGGTTAAGATTTTTTCATAACAAATTAAATACAGGGTGTATATAATGAATATCGGGGTTTTAACTCTTTATAATATTTCTTACAGTAATCTTACAGTTATAAATGATATGTCAAATGAAAAGCAACTCAGTTTTGTTTGTTGGCACAAGTGCGCACGTGCATGCAATGTTTCTGCCGCAATCCGCTAGACAGTGGTAGTAGCAAAGATGGCGACTACTAAACAGAAGGCGTTTTGTGTTTTGCAGTTTGCGAAGACCGAATCTCTAGTGACTGTGCAACGTGAGTTCCGCATTTAGTTCGGTTGTAATCCTTCTAGGGATAACATTAGTAGATGGTATCATCAGTTTGAAGATACCGGCTGCCTTTGTAGAGGGCAGAGCACGGGACGACCAAGAGTAAGTGAAGAGACTGTTGAGACTATTGAGACTCGTAGCCCAAAGAAATCAGTCCGGAAGGCTAGTCGTGAATTACAAGTTCCTGTGTCGACTGTTTGGAAAGTTGTAAGAAAACGCTTACGGCTACGTCCTTACCATTTACAGTTATTAAAGGCCCTAAAGCTGACAGACCACGGATTACGTGCCAACTTCACAAACGACATGTTTCATGACGATGACGATTTTATGGAACGTGTTATCTTCAGTTTGAATCGACCTTTCACCTTAGTAGACATGTTAACACTCATAATGTGCGCATCTGGGGCTCAGAAAATCCTCGCGAGATATTACAAATGCAACGAGATACCGCTAAACTGAATGTTACTTGTGTTGTATCCCACCGAAACGTTTATGGGCCTTTCATTTTTGGTGAACCTACTGCAACTGGCACTTCTTACCTTGACACACTAGAGCAATGTTTTTCCTTCAATTGGAAGAAAATGAGCTACGTAACTTCATTTCCCAGCATGATGATGCGCCACCTCACTGGCATAACGAAGTATGTGATTGGTTGAACGCCACTGTACCCAAGCGCTGGATAGGCCGAAAGGGCCCCAATGACAGGGCTTGCTATGCCTCCGCATTCTCCTGACCTAACTCCATGTGATTTTTACCTTTGAGGATTCATCAAGGATCATGTGTACTTGCCTCCGCTACCAGCTGACCTCCCTGAATTAAGAAATCGGATTGAAGCAGCTGTTGCTACAATTACTCAATACACACTTGTCAGCGTTTGGGAAGAACTCGGCTATAGACCTGATGTGTGCCGTGTGATTTGGTAGCCATATTGAACATTTATAGGTTCATTGCAAAATTGCTTGAGTCGCTTTTTCATTTATAATTGTAAGTTAAATGTAATAAATATTATAAAGAATTAAAATCCCGATACCCATTTATATACATCCTGTATACAATATATTGAGATTTCTAGACATAGCCACTGCACTGGGTGACTTTTACATAATTTGCAAACTGTAAGACATAGACCAAATTTTACTACACAAAAAGTAGTAAAATTTATGCCAAATGTTTTGTGCATGTAATTAGTTATTGCAAACACTTATGATACATGGTTAAATGAAAGTGTAGAGCCAGACTGAAAAATTCAATGCCATAGCCGGGCTTTGAAACACGGATCTTCTGGTCTCCGTCCAGCAGCTCATTGAGTTATTATGACGAACGTGCGAACATGACATTAAATTCTCCAACAGACCTGTGTTTTTCCCGGTAAACCACTTGGAGTTCTCAAAAATACATATGACAACTGCTGGCTCTGCAGAGAAACCAGAATAGCAAAAACATCACATAGCAAACAGAACGTAAAAGATCTGACCACCTGTTGAATCTACTGTATTCTCTTATTCCCGTTAAACCTGTTACAAAATATTTAATTTACCTCCACCTTTAACTCATATCGAATGATGAATGTAGTGAACAAAATTAAGTTCAAATGAGCCCAGGATCCATAGTGCCTAGATTTACCAGATATTCATCTTTCAGGATAAAGAAAAACCTTCAACGTTATATCAGACGATGAAGGGGATGAAATTCAAATGAGTAGAGGGTACATAGAGCTTAGAATTACCAGATGTTCATCTTTCAGTATATGGGAAAACCTCCAACGTTATATCAGACGATGACTGGAATGATATTCAAATGAGTACAGGGTACATAGAGCTTAGAGCTACAAGTCATTATCTTTCCGGATAAGATAAACCTCCAATGCTAAGCCATATCGGGCGATGTATGAAATGATGTTCAAATGAGTACAGGCTACATAGAGCTTAGAGTTTCCAGACATTATTCTTTCAGGATAAGGAAAATCCTCCAACGTTCTATCATACGATGAATGGAATGATGTTCAAATGAGTACAGGGTACATAGAGCCTAGATATACCAGACAATCATCTTAGTACAAAGGAAAACCTCCAAAATTATATTAGACGATGAATGGAATGATATTCAAATGAATAGAGGATACATAGAGCTTAGAATTACCAGACATTCATCTTTCAGCATAAGGAAAACCTCCACGGTTATATCATACGATGAATGAAATTATGTTCTAATGTGTACAGGGTACATAGAACTTAGAGTTACCAGACACTCATCTTTCAGGATAAGGGAAAACCTTCAACGTTAAGTCATATCGGACGATGAATGAAATGATGTTCAAATGAGTACAGGGTACATAGAGCTTAGAGTTACCAGATATTCATCTTTCAGGATAAGGGGGAACCTCCAACGTTGTCATATGGGACGATGAATGCAATGGAAGAAATGATGCTCAAATAAATCCGGGGTTCATAGAGTTATGTGAATGTAACAAATATTTTTTAAAAATAACTTTTTTATTAATGCGTCCTCACAATGTGTGTCGAATTCCTGGTTGAAATGCCATAATTGCTCAATTTAAATTGGAGAAAATAATAAGCGGCAGTAGTAGAATATAACAACGCATCACTTAACGAAATGCCCACAGTTGTATCTCGTATTTAATAGTAGGACATTTAACGGTTACGTAACACAGCTGTTCACATTTTGGAGATGAGATCTTCCCGTTTCTCAGTGTAGATAATGGAACGGTCTCTCTGACATATTAAACGAAATTACAACCTCTTGACGCATGGTCCATCATCTGTTTGTGTGGAGAGGGAAGAAATGGACGGAAATCCTTGGGAAAAGGGACGACTTTTCAACCAGGAGACAAATAACACCATTACCTTATTGCAAAAATACAAGTGTAATGTAGAATGGTAGTTATTTTCAGACGTCGCAGCATCCTTTACTGTATAACCTGAAGAATGAATGCAGACGGCCAACAGAAACCATAGAGAAATTGTATTAAGTCACCATTCACGATAACGTTCGGCAGTACTAAAATTCAGCACAGTTTAAAATCAAAATACAAACACCGTCTCTTCAAGTCAAACGATCACAAAATAGAAGATGAAATTACAGTAATATACACGGTGTTCATTGTTATCTGTAGTTTTACCGCGGAATTTTTACGTCTTCAGTAGCATCGCTGATGGAGCGAGTTTATATACGATTCCCCTAGCGGCTTGCGATCGGTTTAGATGTGTTGGCAGCAGCTTTGAGGCTTCCCTCTACCGGCAGGTAAATATACTACGAGGGCTGTTCAATAAAGAATTCTCGTAATTCTTTTACGGTCATAATTTTTCGCACTAAAATTTAATCATATTATTGCGACCTTGTGCGTTCGTAGAATTAAAAGGCCAAGTTGCAGAACTTAAAAATCTCCTTTATTTCCGTAGCAATACACTTTTCAATTCTCACGTAACAACATTACATCACATATACATTATCTTCCAAGGTCGATGACAATAACAAACCGTAGCAGTTGATTAGATTAGCTCTCGTTACCACAACACTCCTGTTACACAGCTACTCTGCTTATCCTTTGTTTACAACTGTCCTGCTGGCGTGTCACAATCCCTTATATATCACATTCATGATTACCAGACTGTTCTGTCTATCACTAGATGTTTCTCGAAAACAAGGCATCTAATGACGTAATCCGAATATTCTATCACCTTCGAGAAACGTAACTTAATCTATGCCGGTGAATCCTTTAACTCAGTCATCGCTGCCCACCGGCGCTTGTTTACTCTAAATGCGTTATCATTAACTGCTTAGCAAGGCTCATATTACCATGAAACTTTATCCGCCGACTGTTTTCTTATTTGTACCGAAACTTTTATGCCTGTTGTCGTGACATTATATTCTGTTAGCTTAATGTGAAACAAACACGCCGTAGTGGTTTCATTGTTGGTACTCCTGGTTCCCGCCTGTAGGAAACATGGAAGTTCAGACATGTCCAATATCGCCTACCGCTGCAATGGAGGTAACATGCAGTTAAAGTTGATGTTAGAGGAAGATCCGGAGTTTCTTTCAAACGTATTCACTGCTCATGATACTTGTCTACATCATTTTGATCCTGAGAGCAAACAGCAAAGCTCAGTATGGAAATCTCCTTCATCACGAACCCCCCAAAAAGCAAAAGTGGTTGCTTCTGCAGAGAAAGTTATGGTCATCTCATTCTTTGATATTCATGGAATTGTTTATCAGCATGCTGTACCTGCACACACATCAGTAACTGGATAATACTACAGGGATGTCCTAAAAACATTACAAGTCCGAATCAGGCGCAAAAGACCACATTTCAGTGAAGCAGACTGGATGCTGCACCACGATAATGCGCGGCCACATATCGCCAATGTTGTTGCTGAATATATTGCAGAAATCAACGTGAAGTGCATCCCTTACCCTCCCTATAGTCCGGATTTAGCCCCATGTGACATTTTTCTATTTCCTAACTTGAAGAAACGCCTTCGTGGGAGGCATTATCCATCATCAGAATCAGTGGTGAAGTCTGCGGAGGCCATTTTGAAGGAAGACTCAAAAAATGGTTTCCAGCATGTCTTGGAAGACTGACAGAAACCCTGGGACAAGAGGATCGCATTCAGGGGTGACAAAATTATGAGGATATGCAAAAGTACGTTGTCGAAAAAAATTGTGATCGTTGTTTACTGAACAGAATTCGCATTTGGGAGGTGTGTCTACCCACGTAATATAAAGGTGCGTAATTTCGCCTGGTGCGTAGATAGATAACTGTTTATAAAACACTATATAACGCACTGCAAAGTTAATTATGCAGCCATAAAAGTATACCATTAAGGATATACGAAATGATACGTCAATTGACGCTTATTTCACAATGAACATCTGTTTTTCTGTTATAGTAAACATATATACATATTGTAAACCTGTCACATAAAACAGAAATATTTAAATTTGATGTCAAATCTTTTCTATCACTCACAGTTTCCTCACAGTGTAACTTCATTACAAACCAGAAAATTAGCAGAACATGTCCTAGGAATGAAAAATAAATTATTGTTAAAATATGTTCAAAGCTTTTATCCAAGTCTAAACAAGAAAACATCTCTAATACATAGTCTTACGTGGCCATTTTCTAATATTTCCTTTCTCTCTTCCCCTTAAACACTGTCTGTATTGCGAGAAGGTATGCTTGATGCCTTTCTGTCATAACGATATTTATTGCTTCTAGATTGGGACCAGTCACTTTATAGCATCCAGTGTCTCTCTTTTTGCGAGTAACTGATTCTGTATATTGGAAATGATTCGCTGCGTCTCCAAGGAAACTTTGACCGCGCCACTGAGGATGCCTTCCGCAGTTGTAGACGAAACGTTTGGACGATCTTTCGCCAACAGACCACGCAAAACAGCACAGAAATATTTAATTGTAATATGAACTCCGACCGTGAAAGTTTACCTTCTCTCATGACAAAACATTATTACCGCATTATGAAGCCCGAGAAATTGTCAGTAAGTGGTATCTGTACAGTAACATACAAGAAAATAATCGTGTGTCAGATTATCTGTCAGTTAGCCGTTCACAAGAAGAAATCACTGTATATCTCAAGGGCGATTTGTCACCTCCTCTTACTAGCACACACAGGATTGCTACAAAACAAATTACAAATTTCCAGGACTCATATATGACACGAAAAGAAGTAGACTTGACTCCAAAATAGTGAAAATGCCAATATTTTTGAACAAAAACTTATAAAAATGAACTGTTTTGATTTTAAATGTCTGATGTAGAGTTTAAAAATAAGAACGCTGATGATTCTAAGTTCTGTCTCATGAAATATGTGCACCTATTTAATTATATTGGCATTAGAGAGTTCCTCCAAAATTCTACAGGGTGTATATTGTCACCTAATTATCGAAAGGCACGGCCAGCTAGCAGCCGGGTGGGCGGCAGGAGGCATTGAGATCACGCCTACCCCTTTAATCTTGTAGCGTTAACGAGGGGAATGGTTGGAAAACATCACTAGCCATCTCTTTCCCCTCCCCCGGACGTCTGGAACCTTCAGGATGATTCGCTGAATCGCGAGACTTCCAGAAACGACGATCTTCCCTGTATAAGGCCTGCAGTGGACGAGTCAGTCAGTTCTTGGCGAGCAGCGTGAGGAGCGCCCAGTGAGTGAATTGACCAGAAGACTGTGTACGTGTATGATATGCTATATGATATGATATATATAAGGGCGCTCAACTACGGCAGTTATCAGCGCCCTTTAAAAAACTAGTCATGGAAAAATCCAGATATAAAACTTTCTAAAAACTATACAAGTGTAACAGAACCATTTAAAAATACTCGAACATAAAAAACATCAATCAAAACCTACTAAAAATTTCGTTCACTAAATCCTAAACTCTAAACTAGACAAGAATCGGAAACCTTCTCCACGGATCTCCACGCACGGCCTACACGTTTGTGGGCCTGTTGACCGTCTCCCTCAGCCACGAAGAGGAGCCGACACGAGGGAGACTGTTGGCTCGGGACCCCGGGTGCGCCAAACCCGTACCTACCGAAGTAGGCCCCTAAGGGTGTATACGTGTATCTGAGGAGTTGTACGTAATTGTGAATGTAGAGTGGACCGGTGACAGACGATCTGGTGAATTGTAATTGTGTGCGCTGCGTAATTCTGTGTAATCGGCAAGTGTTACAACTGTAATTCGGTGGAAATAAAGAACATTTTGAGTTTGTGCAATTGGACTTTTAATTTCACGAACTCAGAAAGTCACAATATAAATGAATATCGGGGTTTTAACTCTTTATAGTATTTATTACATTCAACTTACAGTTAAAAGTGATATGCCAAATGAAAAAGCAACTCAAACAGTTTTACCAAGAGCCTTATAAATGTTCAATGTGACTACCCTTCGTCACACGGCACACATCAAGTCTATAGCCGAGCTCTTCCCAAACGTGGATAAGTGTGTATTCAGTAGTAGCAACAGCAGCTTCGATCCGGTTTCTTAATTCAGGGAGATCAGCTGGTAGCGGAGACACGTACGTTCTCTGGCTCATTTTCTTCCAACTGAGGGAAGAGCCATTGTTCTATTATATCAAGGTAAGAAGTGCCAATTACAGTAGGTTCACCAAAAAAGAAAGGCCCATAAACTTTTCACTTTAGGGGAATCTCGTTGCATTTGTATCATATCGTGAGGATTTTCTGAGCCCCAGATGCGCACATTAAGAGTGTTAACATATCCACTAAGGTGAAAGGTCGATTCATCACTGAAGACAGCATGATCCATAAAATCGTCATCGTCATGAAACAACATGTCGTTTACGAAATTGGTACGTAATCCGTGGTCTGTCGGCTTTAGAGCAGGTAAGGACGTAGCTGGAAGCGTTTTCTTACAACTTTCCAAACAGTGGACACAGGAGCTTGTAATTCACGACTAGCCTTCCGGACTGATTTCTTTGGGCTACGTGTGAATGACCCTCTCACTCGCTCAATAGTCTCTTCACTTACTCCTGGTCGTCCCTTTAAAAAGGCAGCCCGTATCTTCAAACTGATGATACCATCTACGAATGTTATTATTACTAGGAGGATCGCAACCGAACTTAATGCGGAACGCACGTTGCACAGTAACTACAGATTCGGTCTTTGCAAACTGCAAAACACAAAAGGTTTTTTCTTTTCCTCGCCCGCCTCGGTAGCGTGGTGGTGGCATGTTTGCCTCACGTTCAAGAGGTCCCAAGTTCGAATCTCGGTCAGGGTGAGTTACCTGGATAACGTTTTCTCCGGGGTTTTCCCCTATCCTTCAAGACGAATGTCAGGTAACTCTAAGCTCCTTGGATCCTGAACTCATTTCAGCACCATTTCACCCAATTCATTCACCGTCCGATATTACTTAATGTTGGAGCACGTAAATTACAAAAAGAAAAACGCTTTCTGTTTACTAGTCGCCATCTTTGCTACTACCGCTGTCAAGCGGATTGCGGCAGAAACATTGCACGTTGTCATCAAACAACACTGTTTACAGCTGCGTTTTCGTTTGACATATCATTTATAACTGTAAGATTAATGTAATAAATATTATAAAAAGTTAAAGCCCCGATATTCATTTATATACACCCTGTATTTTGTATTTAAACTAGAAGCAGAAATGACAATATCGAGTATCGAAGTATCGGATATCGTGTATCGGTATCGAGTATCGAGAAAAACTGGTATCGACCCATCCGTAATTTTAATAAATACCGCTAAAGCCATTTTTAAAATAATGAAAAAGTTCGTTACATTTTAGTAACAGTTTTGGATAAGGAGATGTACCTCAAAGTCTTTGTGTGGAATCTTTCGACAGTACTGCACCTTAATACCAACTTAGTTATTTATCCAATATTTATTGACAGGCAGAGAAAGCACTGGACGTCGTGTATAAGGGTAATAAACTGCGGATGTTTTGGTGTATGTACAGAACATGTAGGATAATAATCGAGTCGTCCTATGCCACATTACATCGATATTTTCATGACCGCCACTAGCCGCAGGAGCGCAGCTGATATAATGTGGTGGACTTTGTCCGAAGCATTTAGATGTATTGCGCCAAAATCACTTTCATGAAACCAACTAGCGGTAACAGCCTTAATGGTAATTCAACATGCTTCGCGGGCGTCCTTTTCCTGTAGTTCGCTTCACGTGCTGTATCCCACTCTTCTAAAATCTATTATAAAGCCGGAAAACTTTCCATTTTATACGAGAAAAACGAAACAATAAAAAGAATGTCTTGGAAATATACAGGGTGCTTCAAAAGGTTCCTGAAAAACTTAAGGAACAGTTATATCAGTACCAGTGATATTCTGTTAAGCCGTAATACACTTTATTATGCACAGAGATCAGTATAATAGGTTACCAAAAATGTCCAAACACACCACCATATTGAATAAAGTCTGTCTAGTCAACGCGTGTGCAGTTCGACTGCCTCCTGTGACGAACCCTTATAATCGTTTTACAACCCTCGACCCTCCTTCTCCCAGTCCTTTCTGCAAGGTTGTAGCCTTTCTCGATACGTCATGGGTATCGTACGAGGTTTGGTCTAAATAAATTATTTTATGTCCATTACTGCAAAACTTCCTTAGTTTTGAGAAATATATATCGTACTGCGGAACTTCCTTAGTTTTGACAAAAACAATTCTACTTGATTCCATAATAACCTTGAAGCAAACGCATTGGCGAGCAAAGGTTACCACGTTGGCGCGACAGTTTGTAGCAATATAGAATGAGTGGCGCACAGTTCCACTTTCCGCTACAGTTTGATACAATAATGTTTATCTCAGGGTAAAGCAATGAGGTTTCTCCCAGGGTATGCGTGGATATGTATGAGAAGGATGGTTTTAATGACACTGGAATGCCCGTTTCAAACTGATTTAATGACTGCTTCTTTTATTATTATATTAAACTCGAAGTTGCCAACCAAGGATTACCAGTATCACTGTTTAAAGCTACTGAAGGCGGAATGCTTATTACTCGAGAATACTTAATTAGTTACGTATAAACCGACAAATATCTTCTCTCATCACTTCTGGTCTGCCCTCGACCAAGACAGAACAAGAGGACTGCCCTAATCGGCTCCAATCCACGAACTTTCTTAATGTCTTGCCAGCCACAAACTGTCCTCCACAGATGCGCGTGGGTGTATCGCTTTCAGTTTCTGGAAGCCCATTATTCAACCAAAGATTCCCTTTGTGACTATTTTGTCATGTCATTATGAAGGATCCGAAGAATACCCCATTCAACAAAGTCAAGTGCTACCCTTTAGAAATCTGCTAAGGACACTGTTTCTTACATGTCTTTTGTTATAACAACTATCTCTCCGAACTGCTATTTGACCCCACTGAACCTGCACGCGTTGTAACAAAGAACCAACATTCCTTTGAAATCCATCATGATTCTTTACTTATTGCAATCCTTTAATTTCGGTATCAACCCTTATCTTATTCAAAGTGTGGTATTTGAAACCCAGCTTCTTTAGGAGCCCGATAAAGGTGCAGTGCCCATAAGGAAAATCACAAATTTCTTAAATGTGCAACCAATTCATCTAAGGTGGGCGCTTTTCCTTTTTTATAGAATTTATAAATTTCTCGGCGAATTAAATTGCATGTTAAATTATCCACTTTAGAGGAACGTTTCCTTTTGTTTTCAAACTTTATCGGCGTCTTTGGTATTCCTTTCGTCACAGTTTTTCTTACTGTATTTCTGTGAATGCCTAGAATTTATCAGCTTCATTGCATGACCCCCTAACAAGATTATTTTTCAACACAAATGTATATGTGTTCAAAACAAGGCTTGAATTTGCTTAGAAAGAGTTCCCGTTATAACTTTGTTTTTTGAGGCTTCTCCAGTAACATAACTCGGCCCAGCAACACTTTCCAATTCATTCACTCTTTGATTATTTTCACTTGACTAAAAGTTACCTACTACTTCAGTTGCATTTACCACTGCATTTCCCTCCCACGGTCTCCACATCGTGACACACAACGAATTTCTGCACGTAACGAAACAGATAAACTGGAAGTTGGAACTTTGGCAACTGAGACTCCACATGGAGTAAACATTCGACTGTCATTTCGAGAAAATCAGGGTTGCCATTGGTCCTCAACGAGTGTGCCCCATTTCTGAAGTGTGGAGATAGATTTATGGCGATCAGTAGTGGGTGATAGGGTCTGTTTCCTTTGTGATGCAACTACACTCGCGTTGACTAGATAGACTTTACAGGTATTGCACCGTCGAATAAAGCTCTGGCGCATTCGCTCAAGTATCCCAGACATGTGCAAAGGCTCGCCAGATGCCAGAACTATTCTGGCCACTTGTGTTTCTGGATCGTCCAGTGGGACGTGATACACCACAGCTTTGATATGCCCCCCATAAGAAATAATCAAGTGGCGTTAAGTCCGGGGAACAGGATGGCCATGAAAGCTGTGCTCCTCTTCCAATCCAACGTTCTGGACATTTGCGATCTAGGAAGCGCCGCACGTTGACATGAAAATATGGTGGCGCTTCATCCAATAGCATCCATGTTTAAATTGTGGGATTAATGTGACTTTATTTCAAACACGCAAATTTTAAAACACTTTTCTTCTTAACCGCTTTTCGGGTTGGTTCGGACAATAAACTGATAGTTGATTTGGGACAGCCAAAGCCTGATTTATGTAACATTTTTAGTAAAAAATTAACACACACACACAAACATGTGTGTGTGTGTGTGTGTGTGTGTGTGTGTGTGTGTGTGTGTGTTTGTGCTGAAAGAGTCAAAATTTGTCATATAAGGCCTTTATGACTCCCCTTAAGAAAAACCTAAGATGTCTGACGTCATACGACCGTCCCCTAGGTAAGATATATGCAAATAAAATATTATGAATGTAAGAAATTAAACTTCTTTTCATTTCAATCAATTTACTGGTCAGTTTTCGAATATTTTTAGGTGTGGATCCTGGCTGTTATATTTGTCGCTTGTTTTGGAGAGCCAGCATTAATGTACAGCAGCTAACTTGAAAATTGCTCGAAAACAAGCGTAAAGGAGCAAAGTTATTTCTGATGGAAGATTGATGCGCGTGTTTACACATTAGAAGCTCCGGCCTTTGTTGTGCTCGTCGCTAAGAGCGACCTTGGCCTCCTGTAATTTCTTCCTCCTTAATTTAGATGGATGTGCTACATTGTCGTGAGTTGTGGTAACCAGCTTTCACAACTCTCGTCTAATTACATGCTGTCACAATTACTGGGTTACATATCGCCAGCTATTCCATTATTACTATTAATTATTATCAAATTTATACTTTGTAAGCTCTAGGGCCCTGAATTTTGATTTCTTTGCTTTGCTTATCTGTTATGAAATTAGAGCAGTGCTATGTGGTTCGAAATTATCACCCGGAGTTTTAGTAATGTTTCTTGTATAGTTATAATAGACGTTTACTTCATGAACCAATACCTTTAACTCTTTTCTTAGTTTTGTGAGATACATGAGGTACGTCCAGAAAGTACGTTCTGTTTGGTGATAAAATTAAATTGTATACAGATACAGAAAAAATATTTATTACACAAAATCTACAACTCTTAAACTACTTTTCCACATAACTGCCGAAATTTTGCAGGCATTTGTCATAGCGAGGGACAAGTTTTTGTATACCTTCTTCATAGAAGTTTGCCGCTTGTGTTTTCAACCAGTTGGAAACATTTTCTTTCGCCTCTTCGTCATTGTTGAAGTGTTGACCACCAAGGAAAGATTTGAGATACAAAAACAGATGAAAGTCGCTAGGAGCGAGGTCAGGATGTACCGGGGGTGGTCAAACACGTCCCAGCCAAATCCCTGCAGTACGTTTTTCGTCACATTTGCAGTGTGTGGTCGTGCGTTGTCGTGAAGAAACACAACCCCTTTTGACATCGCAAATTTTCCGATAAATTTCAATTGGTTTCACTTTCCTAGCATTTCGAAAACGAACACAGATCTGATTTCACAAGCGGCGGGGTTTTCAATCAACACCGACATTTTAAACCAGCACAACAAAGCGTACGTGGCTGACAGCGATCTCACAATTGCGCACGTTTCTTTTCCTTGATACAGAGCTTCTACCGCGCATGTTCGGAACTGCGATCGCACCGCTGCAGTGGAGATAAATTGAAACAGAACTTATTTATAAAATTTTTCACAAAATTTAAAAATATCGATAAAAAAGCAAAACGAGAACTATAGTTTGTCCTACAGGTAGTAAAGTAGACCAAGCAAGTCACTGGTTGTATCACTCCGTGGCCACGTGTTTTCCCAATGAGACAACATAGCTATCGCTACATTTAATAGCGACATATTTATTTGAAATAAATGCAAATGACATCTACCTCACTACTCACGGAAGTTAAATGCTATTCAGGTCTTCTGCAACCCTCCAATTTGGGCTAGAAATCGGTCCCTTCTTGCTGGGAGTTCTAACCTCAGCAAATAAGATTTTTCTTTGTGTACGCTGTAAATACCAGGGCTCCTCAATTTAGAATGATCACAACTTTTTTGGACAACGTACCTTTACTCATCCTCCTAATTTTGATGTTCCTTCTCAAAATAATCTCCCCTGTATGGGATGCATTTCTCTCAGCGTTTTTGCCAGTCTTCAAAGACATGCTGGAAACCATTTTTTAGAGATATTTCAAAATCGCCTCCACAGCCTTCACCACCGCTTCTAATGATGGATAATGCCTCCCACGAAGGCGTTTCTTCAAGTTATGGAATAGAGAAAGGTCACATGGGGCTAAATCCTGGCTCTAGCGAGGGTGAGGGATGCACTTCACGTTGATTTTTGCAAGATATTCAGCAATAACATTGGCAATATGCGGCCGTGATGAAGGAGATTTCCACACTGAACTTTGCTGTTTGCTCTCAGGATCAAAATGATGTAGTCAAGTTTCGTCAGCAGTGATTACGTTTGAAAGCAACTCCGGATCTTCCTCTAACATCAATTTTAACTGCATGCAGATCTGCATGCGAATGTCCTTTTGTTCGGGTATCAACAGTCTTGGAACCCATCGCGCACAAACACGTCTCATGTGTAATGTTTCTGTCACAAACGTGTGGGTGGCACCCAATGAAATCTTCAGTGTTTGAGAAGGTGATCTTAAGACAATTCGTCGATCCTCTCTCACAATGGCTGCAGCAGTGTTTATGTTGATGATGTTGATGTTGTAAGAGCAGTAACTGCAGCAGCGGGTCCACCTTCCTTTGAAATTGATTGCCTCTCCTCTTTAAACATTTTAAACCACCTTCGAGCTGTGCTGAAGGGAAGAACAGACTCTCCATAGGCCTCCCGAGGCCTCAACTGAAGATTTGTTGAGACGAAAGCAGAATTTCAAAGCCGCATATTTTTCCTCGCTTGTTAAGTCCACTGCAGTGGTAGGCGATACTGAACATGTGTGAACTTGCCTACAGGAGTACCAACAATGAAACTACTATGACGTGTTTCTTTCACATTAAGCTAACAGATTATAATAAGATTGAATTTTAGTGCGAAAAATTATAACCGTAAAAAACATGTGATCATTCTTTATTGAGTAGCCCTCGTACTTCAAACTAACACAACAATTTGAAACTCCCCGAGAGGCCAGTGCAACCAGCATCCCGCCCACCGTAGTCCGTAACGGCCCACTAGGCCGGTCCGGGGACCGGAGGCTATCCCACTGGAGGAGAAGGTGTTAAGACATGGCCATGGATGTTAAAGGATTAGGTGGCCACGTGGCCAGATCACAACACAGGGGCTAGTAATTCAGAGCTAGGCATACTCAGGAGAAGTTCTTATTTCTATATAAAGGTTCGATTACATTACAAATACTGAAACTACAATTTAGACATGAAAGGTTTACTACAATAGTAGGAAATACCCAATTGGCCACATAACTTACAGAGAGCGGACCTAGGTCCGTCTTTGACCAAAGCTCGCACACGAGAGAGAGGAAACCTCTTACAGGCTTCATCAGAAACAGGAGAGGTCACGTGCCCGCCTCGATAGTGTAGATGGTAGCGTGTCTGCCTCACGTTCAAGAGGTTACGAGCTCGAATTTCGGTCAGGGTGGGTTACCTGGATAAGATATTTCCGGCAGTTTCCCTTATCCTGAATGACGAATGTCGAGTAGCTCTGAGCTCTATGGACCCTAGACTCATTTGACCACCATTTCACCCATTTATTCATCGTCCGATATGACTTAACGTTGGAGGACGTAAATTACAAAAAAACAGAGGTCACATGACAGCGCTGAGACACCCACCGACACTTGTGCCCTCAAAGAGACCAATGAGAGATGATATGAAATGATAATGAATATTAAATGGAGGGACAGAAAATCTTGGGTATGTAATTAACCAACCCAGCATTCGCCTGGCAACCTGGGAAGGTTCCTGAAAGAATCCATGGGTCAGGTACAGTATTCCACAGGAGAGAAAGTCTCCGGCGCATGAGACACAGGAGGATTGGCGAAGGTTCCCACACCCTCCTCTGGATAGATTTATGACACTCCATGTCAGTTCAGTTACAGACCATTCAAAAACATTCTGATGTAAAATAAGACCTGAAGCTTTCCTGGCGATGATTACGTTCACTTTCTTCTCGGGCAACAAGCCGGATGAAAAGACGATTAAATATCAACGTTTCGGGAGTGTACATCTCTCCCATCATCAGGATATTTATAAAATGTTATAACTACAAATGAAGCACTGGATATAACACAACTATAAACAAAGACAAAACACTATCACATTTTGCATTACTGAACAAAAGACTATTTTCAGTAAATTAAGTGCCAGGTCAGGAGATGTCGTGAGTATAGAAAATTAATTAGGCCAAAGAAACGTAGCTACTTAACGTGATTATCAAGCTGTATTGATCTTTGCTTCTTAATTCGACGGATTTCCATTTTTAAGGCCGGTTTCCAAGAGGAGTTGAACTGAAATCCAGCATCACGAGTAAGCGTGCTCCTTTCGGAGGAAATGGCCAAAGCCTCTTTAATTCTCCGCTCCCAGTAACTGTTGCATGTTGCCAAGATGGTCGTCTCCCGAAAGTCTGCTCTATGGCCGTTATCAAAACAATGCTCTGCCAGCCCAGACTTCTCAAGTTACATTAAACGAATGCTCCGTTCATGTTCGATTATTCTAGTAACGATGGTCCTTCCGTTATATTCAGTAATTCAAATTTGGATAGTGTTTTGTCTTTGTTTATAGTTGTGTTATATCCAGTATTTCATTTGTGGTTGTAACATTTTATAAATATCCTGATGATGGGAGAGATGCACACTCCCGAAACTTTGATATCTAATCGTCTTTTCACCTGGCTTGCTGCCCGAGAAGAAAGTGAACATTCTGACGTCTTCTACTTTTGTGAATGAATCTTTTCGGTTTTAGTTCTCAGAGTGAACAGGGCGCATGTTTTTTAACGCTTCTACTTCTTGTGTAGCATGCGTTTTCTGTCACACATATTCGCTGTCCTTATCCCACTGTGTAAGGGTCGCAGTGGCTCACACATTCCTTTCAGGGACTTTCTTTGCATTGCTGGACAATACTGTATGCTCACGACAAGAAGGCTAGAGGGGTATGAAGGGCAGAGGAGCATGAACTGTTTATCTGCTCCGGTAGCGGATCCCTTTACCAGGAAATGAGTGTATGAGAGTGCCTATGAGTCACCCATGCTGCCAGATCTAATGTTTGTTGCAGTAAATGCAGCGATAGGTATTATGTCTGTGACAACCAGGGGCGGCTGGTAAGGCATTATATTGACGGTGCCATAAATAAACAAATAAATAAGGGTTGTTAAAATATAAATATGTGTATCAATTTCGAAAGATTTAGATACACTTATCAACAATCCATTCTATTTTATAATATACTGTACCAAACAGAACGTACAGGGAAACGGAAATATATATATTTATTACATCCGTACTCTTGTTACGCACAGGTGTAACGAGTACAGTAAAAGTTTGATTATACAGTTCATGGAAAATGTGATATGAAGTGTTCGTGTACGATTTCGCGACAGAGAGACAGTTATCTTAAGTCCCATGCTTTACTGCACTCTAACGGATAAAACTAATCTCTATTTCATATAACCTTGCCCCGCTGATATGTATCACTCCGCGTACAACTACCCTCCCCCTGATTCTAATTGGCTAATGCTTTCACGTCATAGGCCATAGGCGGTGCCTTCCCGTCACATTTAAAACTGGAGTAAACGTCATAATATTTGCCAGGAAGATAGACAAAATCATACAAATAAGTATATGAAGGCATGCAAAAATACAAGTTTATAATGAAAGGCCTTCGGCCTTTTTCACTGGGATTTTTTAAAACCAGCACACATACCTTGCAAAAATGCTTGTCTTTCAGTCTTGAAAGTCGTGTCACGCCAACCTGTCGTGTGTCCCTCATTCACCCAACTCTCGTCAAGGTAGTATATTTTGCGACTTGTATCCCGGTACAATCTGACTGTCCTTAAATAACGTCTTCGCCACACAGCAATATCGCCCCTGGAGTGGTAAGTTTTTCCGTTGTCTCAATTTCATGTCGCGAAGTTCTTACGCACCTAGCACTCACACCTGTAAGTTCAAAGCACAGCTGTTCGACTCCTCTCACTGACAAAGACGGATTCTTTTCTGTGAGTGCATTAAACACATGCAAATCAATTCTTTTTTCGCCGCTTTGTAAAGTATTTACCTTGCGATGCTTCAGCGAAAAACTTGCGTTAGACTCTGTCATTATACATATAATAAGTACACGTGCAATAAACGATCAATAAAATAATTTAGCTCTCGCAATCGGCACAACACGCCTTCGAATGGCGATATATGACTAATCCAGTTCAAAACAAGGTCATTGATAAAAGTCATATAAACAAATATGTCATCACTACCGCCAAAGCACGTGCTATCGTGTCATGTACTTGAGAGCAAAGGAACCTCCTCTTTACTTCGTTTAAGAATTAACATGCATTTCAGATAAATTAACTTTGTTGCATAATATATTTAATTCAAACAGTTACGAAAATATAAATTTGACAATTCTCTTCCAACATATAAAGATATATCACCATGTTAAATAACGAACTAATTTTTACCGCACAACAGTCTCTACTACAACAGCAGCTAATAAGAGGTGATTAGGTCACGCGACCGCTAAGAGATACGGGACAAGCTTATGTGAAACAAAAATTAAGTTATGTGCCAGAGAAACCTTGGTACTACCTGCTCCCATAAGAAGCCGTGTATAAGCAGACATCGTAGCCCTTAACATAGCTGCTTATGAGCGTAGACGGTGCCGTTCTGGAATCGGCGCCAAGCCACGGATAACAACCAGGACAGAGCGCTTGCGTTTTGCCCGCCTATTCACACGATGGACAAGATACTCAGAAAGAATCTTTTTTGCGTAATTCCTATACGCTTCTCTTTCTTTCGTTTTCATACAGATGGTGCCATGGCGCAGTGGCACTACCTCAGAAGCTGCTCTGGTGACAACACTTGTGTATGTTAAACAAAGCTTCCGTTCCTGTTATACTGGGAAGGTGAGCATAAACACCGTTGGAACAGCAATAGTGATTATGCTACACATTACTCTAGCTTGCCGAATGCAGGCAACAGACAAAACCGACTGAAACATCCCTATAGGTGATTTCATAATTTATAGCCCGTTTTAAAAACTTGTATATTAAAAACGTTTTATTTAAATAATTGTTATATCTTAGCTTTTAAGTTTCTTACAACTGTAGCCTTAAGCGGGTTAGATATCAAAACTCTGTGAACAGTTGATCCCCGAGTACGAGGCAAGCTAACCAAGAAGATGCGCTGCAACTCAGAGGCGCTTTACATAGAGGATACAATTACGTTTTTATGAGAAAGAGCCCAGAGTAAAACAACATGATGTGGTGGAGAAAGGGGGAGCCCAAAAGCGGGGTTTGTGTGTGCGCAACACCGACCAGCAGAAGGGTGTAATGACCTGCAGCTTCCCTCCACGTGTTCACAGAATGTAGGCTAAACGCGAGGTTCAAAGTGACAGCAAGGATGGTCCATTTCCCCAAAAATGGGATCTCTATAGAGAGAGATGGGTTTTATCTCCTACCGGTATATAGACCGTCGTTTGTTTGGTATTGCTTGGCAACCAAATCATTTCTTTGAACCATAGCATAATAATTCTTAGCTAGAAATCTTTTAACTAAGGATAACCATGATTAAAACTTACTCAAATTAAAAATAAATTACTGCCGTGCTGCGGTTACATAAGTTCCTCTTCTCACGTTGTGTATCCCTCCTTAAAATGATTATTCCTTTATCTACTTCATGTAAATTGAAAGTAAGTCTCTGTATCAGTATCTCTGAATCTCGGTCAGTTAGCTGGATAAACGTCTAGTAACTCTAAGCTCTATGTACCCTGGACTCATTTGAACATCATTTCATTCATCTTCCGATATAACTTAATATATAAGACTAACTTAATGACTTACAAATTTATCCTAATCCTGAAAGATGAATGTCTGGTAGCTCAAACCACCGTGTACGCTGTACTCATTTGAACATCACTTCATTCATCTTCCTATATGATTTAAGATTGGAAGTTTTTCCTTATCCTAAAAGATGAATGCCTGATATCTCTAAACTCTATGTACCCTGCATTCATTTGAACATCATTTCATTCATCGTCCGATATGACAACTTTGGAGGTTTTCCATTATCCTGAAAGATGAATGCCTCTCATCTTAACGTCTCTATTCACTGTCAGGCAGACATGAAGTTATTTAAGAGATAAACAAAAATTTACAGCTCAGCAGCTATAGAACTCGTTAAAATACACAAATATTGTCAAATACAATGATGGAAACGTAGAGTCAGATTTAGCCTACACACGGCCAGTGTGAAAGAATAATTAATTAAATACAATGATGTATTGCAAAGTTAACCAATTCCAAAATATTATAATTTTGTTATTAGAATTGCCAGATACGTACTTAAAGGTATATAATTTTTAACTTCTAAGTTCCTATTCCCTTTTTCATTCAAGGAGAACTAATAATTCAAATGCATCAATTAGTGGTTCGCTTTTTAAATATCTGATTACTGCGCATATCACTTTATCCCAGGTATAAGAACAAAAATGTGTAATGTCCAAGACTTATCTACAGAATTTATCCAAAGAAACAAGACAAAACAAACTTTTCTAAGAAGAATTTGTAGAAGCTTGGGTGGAGAAAGTCAAGCCAATATATGTTACACATTTTCTATTTTTTACTAACATGAAAATAACACATCCCTGATTAATTATTTATTAAAAGCAAATAATTCAACGTAGATTTTTTGGACCTCCCCCCGGAAACTGACTTCTAAATACGTGGCTGGTTCACGCATGCCTGCCAACCAGTTATGATATTCATTACGGTGCTTACGTCGCAATGTATTGTTATAATATAATGATATCCAATTTATTTGTATTAGGAAAACTAGTCGAGCTAAAAATGTGGGGTTTTTACGGTTATGTTAAATACATTACTCTCTCCTCCCTCATGGATCAGTTTTTCCTAAATCTGAGTTTTTGTCTTAGCGCGAATAGTATTTATTAGAGATTGACTAATCTCTGTTTCATATAACCTTGCCCCGCTGACATAATCATTTCGCGTGCAACTACCTTCCCCGTCATCCTAACTGGCTAATGCTTTCGCGCCATAGGCCATAGGAGGTGCCCTCCCGTCACATTTAAACCTGCAGTAAACGTCATAATAATTGCCAGGAAGATAGATAAAATCATACAAATAAGAATATGAAGGCATGCAAAAATAATGAAGTGTTTAATGAAACTGAGCAAGTTGAAACTGAATGAATGAGCAATTAAACTGAAATAAGGTTATAAAGAAAGGCCTTCGGCCCTTCCACTGGGACTTTTTTAAACCAGCACACATACCTTGCAAAAATGCTTGTCTTTCAGTCTTAAAATTCGTGTCACGCCATACTTGCCGTGTGTCCTTCATTCACCGAAGTCTCGTCAAGGTAGTATATTTTGCGATTTCTATCTCGGTACAGTCTGATTGTCCTTAAATAACGTCTTCGCCACACAGCAATATCGCCTCTGGAGTGGTAAGTTTTCCTGTTGTCTCAATTTCATGTCGCGAAGTTCTTACGCACCTAACACTCACACCTGTAAGTTCAAAGCACAGCTGTTCGACTCCTCTCACTGACAAAGACGGATTCTTTTCTGTGAGTGCATTAAACACATGCAAATCAATTCTTTTTTCGCCGCTTTGTAAAGTATTTACCTTGCGATGCTTCAGCGAAAAACTTGCGTTAGACTCTGTCATTATACATATAATAAGTACACGTGCAATAAACGATCTATAAAATAATGTACCTCTCGCATTCGGCATAGCACACCTTCGAATGACAATATATGACTAATCCAGTTCAAAACAAGGTCAGTGATAAAAGTCATATAAACAAATATGTCATCACTACCGCTAAATCACGTGCTATAGTGCCATGTGCTTGAGAGCAAAGGAACCTCCTCTTTACTTCGTTTAAGAATTAACATGCATTTCAGATAAATCAACTCTGTTGCGTAATATATTTAATTAAAACAGTTATGAAAATATAGTTTTGACAATTCTCTTCCAACTTATAAAGATATGTCACCATGTTAAATAACGAATTAATTATTACCGCACAATAGTCTATACTGCAATAGCAGCCAATAACAGGTGGTAAAGTCACGTGACCGTGAAGATATACGGGGAAAGCTTATGTGAAACAAGGATTAGTTTGCCGTTCGTCACACACCATTTAGGGGGAATGGAATACGACAACACCGCAGGATTCCGATTGGTTGTCCACCTAGTAGTGCTCAAGGACAAACACCTTCTCATTTGAAACAGATAATAAGTTCCAATTTTGGTATCCGATTTTTTATTCTTGAGTTTTGTTTTTTTCTATTTACACACATACAGAATTCAGAGCTTTTTTAAATAGTTTTTCTTTTCGATTCAGGGGGTCTTTAAGGGTGCTTTGAATTGTTGGTTACTATACGTAGTTACTATACGTAGTGGAGAAAGTAAAAATCCTACGCGTCGCATAATTCCTTATCGCACGACGTGAAATTGCGTGCACAAATGGGACCTGAAAACTTAATGAATGTTCAGTTCAGAATGAAAGAGGAGTTTTTTTCAATACGCTAGCTAGATGTTGGGTCTGCATGCTAAGCCGCCGTTCATCACTGCCTAGCTGACACTTAAAGTTAACCCACTCTTCAAGCATGGCATGTAAATTCCTCATGTCATACGTCGTCCTGTTGCAAGGGCCGTGCATCTACAAAGTGCAAATTCCCTTGCTGAGCTTGGGCCGCAGAAATATCATTCTTCAGCTGTTACTGACAAATTGTAACTCCCTGCCACTCTTTTTTCTTTTTATTAGCTATATACGAGAGTGATCTCAAAAGTTT
Organism: Mantis religiosa; assembly: GCA_030765055.1. Lineage (NCBI taxonomy): Eukaryota > Metazoa > Arthropoda > Insecta > Mantodea > Mantidae > Mantis > Mantis religiosa. Next base: position 59,921,887 of record CM060960.1, read on the forward strand.
CCAACCTAATAAAAATACAACACATTTTTTCATTATTTTTTTGCCTTGTAACTCTGCACACTTCTGCCAGCGATGCTCCCATCTCTGTAACTCTGGACAGCACTGGGCGTTTTTCTCTGCAAAATAATTGTTCAGGAAGGTGACTGCGATTTCATTTAACGAAAATCTCTGTCCTGTCAGCGCAATTTTCAGATGAGGGAACGAAAAGAAGTCACTTGCGGCTATATCTGGTGAGTAAGACGGATGATCAAGCCGTTCAAATCGTAATTTGTGGATTTTTGCCATTGCAACCGCTGAGGTGTGAGACGGTGCGTTGTCTTGGTGAAAAAGCATTTTCTTTTTCTGCAAATGTGGCCGTTTTTCTGCAAGTTCTGCCTTCAGCTTGTTAAGTAATGTTACGTAGTATGCTCCTGTAATGGTTTTTCCTTTTTGAAGATAATCGATTAAAATAACTCCATGACTATCCCAAAAAAACAGTCGCCAGCACTTTCCCAGCCGAAAGAAACAGTTTTTGCTTTCTTGCAGCCGGTTCTCCCTTTGCAGTCCACTGTTTGGACTGTAGAGCGTATAATTGTGCATCAAAGTTTCATCTAAAGTAATCAATCGGCGCCAAAACTCGGATTTATTGCAACTAAACTGCGGCAACAGAGCATTGGAAATTTTTATTCGAACACGCTTTTAGTCTAACACGACCAAACGCGGCATCCAACTCGCGGATAGCTTTCTCATGTCTAAATGTTGATTAAATATAAGACAAACACGTTCTTTTAACATGATCAAAGCCTCTGCTATCTGTCTCACTTTAATTCGGCGCTGACTAGCACCATTTGGTGAACATTGGCGATTTCTTCGGTAGTTGAAGCTTTTGGACGTACCGAACGTTCATCGTCTCCCAAGCTCTTACGACCACGTTTAAATTCAGCTGCCCAAAATTTCCTTGTGGTAAATGATGGTACCGACTCCCCATAAACAGAATTTCACTCATGTTTGATCTTTGTAGGCGTATTGCCTTTCAAAAACAAATATTTAATGACAGCTCGATACTCGATTTTGTCTATTTTCGTAAAAACATTCACATCAACTCACTCAAACGACTGTTGCATAACAACTGAGTGTCCAAAATGACTGAAACTTTGGTGAGTAACTGTCAACAGATGCACAACGGAATTCACTAGCTTTTATTTACGAGTGCTGCCATCTTCGTGTTGAGGTCGGAAACTTTTCAGATCACACCCATACTTACTACATGGATAGTCGTGGAGGCGTATAGGAAAATATGTGTGACTACGGCGTTATTTGCGCAAACCTGTCACACATACACGGCGAGGCAATGTGTGTGTCATACATCGGCATGCGAGAGAAAATATAGCGTGACCGAATATTGTAACAAGGCCGATGTAGAGGGATTCAAAATCAGTTTGTAATTCCTCAACAGATACGGCTAATAAATTGACTGGGATTTTACCTATAGCTCTTTAATCCTCCAGGTATGTCAGTTAATCAAAGTCATGGAGCCAGAAGCATTAAAAAGTTAGGGGAAAGGGGAAGGCAATGGTCTATGTGTTCGTGGAACGATAGATGCTATTTGAAACAAAGGTTAAATGTGTGTCTGCGTTTTATCAGTTAAAGTAGCACAGTGTGTTATTTTGCTGTTTGAATACCAGTTTATTTTATGACCAGAAATTTAAATAAAACTGGGTATAAATTATTCATATATCTAATACAGATATTAATTTTTAATCTCACGATATTGGAATGCATATGTACTACTTATTACAGGGACAAATTTAGTGTTTCCATTCTCTGATTGCAAAAACTGTAGATGTTAACCTTCAGCTAGTTTTTAGCATAATGTTATAAATTATATTTCAGAAAGAGATATATCCCCATTTAGGGTTGCTGTGTATGTACACATGTGTTCAGTTCACATGATTTATCCCTAACTTTCTACAGACTATTTATAGTAAAATGTATTTCTTATTATTCCAAGTAAATTGCATTCTAGACTTTCTATTTACTACAAAAGTCAATCAAAACCGAGCAGACGCAGGAGATTTACAGAAAATTAAAGATTTATATTTTATGATCATGAAATATCTTAAACTGTATGATATTTAAATCCAAATTATTAGAGTCATTTTCGAGAAAGTCAAACCATTAAGGTTTTCCAGGTAACAGATGTTGGGTTGTCTTAAAAATCTTCGTAAACTTCGAGTAAAGAGTTTAATATCTAATATTTTTTATGTTATACTGTTCACAGAAATGTAAACATGTGCCTTTTTCTAAAAACACCTTTTACTTTCTCCGCCAAAAAATGTCACCAGAAAGGCATGTTTTCGGGTCCATTAATTAAAAACCTACAATGTACTGTCACTACTGAATCACAAATCACTCTAATGTGTCCATTCAAAGACCTAGTAATCTCTTTTTACTGTCCACGGGAGCACGTCCTCTTATATATTGCCTCAATCAAGACAAAGGTCTTCAAAACGAAATAGCTCACAAACAGTCAAAATTGATTCCTTAGAGCCCACGAATGCCACTCAATATATATATATATATATATATATATATATATATATATATATATATATATATATATGGCTTTGCCCAGGTCTATAGTCCAGAAAAGAGAGCTAGGTATTAACACAGGTAGCCGGCGAGGTCTGGTCAGCAGAACTTTTCTGTTCCTGAAACCCAGTATAACGGGAAAAGCGGAATACGTTAGGCTTGAGTGATAGTCTAATCATTTAAGAGATGATCGCTATGTGTTTCCACAACCAGAAGGGGGTATGAAAACGAACAATTAATAATGAATGACATGGGTAATATAATGCTTCCGTGAGTCCAGGGTCCATGGAGCTTAGAGTTACCCGACACTCGTATTTCAGGATAAGGGAAAATTTGCAGCGTTAAGTTATATCGGAAGATGAATGAAACGATGCTCAGATGAGTACAGGGTAAATAGAGCTTTGTTACCAGATATTCATCTTTCAGGATAAGAGAATACCTTCAACGTTAAGTCATTTCGGACGATCAATGAAATGATGTTCAAATGAGTACAGGGTACATAGAAGTTAGAGTTACCTGACATTCATCTTCCAGGATAAGGTAAAACCTCCAACGCTAAGTCATATCGGATGACGAATGAAATGATGTTCACATGAGTACGGAGTACATAGAGCTTAGAGAAACCAGAGATTTGTCTCTCAGGATAAGGGAAAACCTCCAACGTTAAGTGTTATGGGAGGACGAATGAAATGATGTTCAAATGAGTACAGGGTACATAGATCTTAAGAGTTATCCGACATTTATCTTTCAGGATAAGGGAAAATTTGCAGCTTTAAGTTATATCGGACGATGAATGAAATAATGTTCACATGAGTACAGGGTACATAGAGCTTAGAGTTACCATACATTCGTCTTTCAGGATAAGGGAAAACCTCCAAAGTTAAGTCATATCGGATGACGAATGAAATTATGTTTAAATGAGTAGAAGTTTTATAGAGCTTATAGTTAGCAGACATTCATCTTTCGGATAAGGGAAATTCTCCAACGTTAAGTCAATCGGAGGACGTGTGAAATGTTTACATGAGTACAGGGTACATAGAGCTTAGAGTTACCAGACATTCATTTTTCAGGATAATGGAAAACCTCCAACCTTAAGTGTTATGGGAAGACGAATGAAATAATGTTCAAATGAGTACAGGGTACATAGATCTTAGAGTTATCCAACATTCCTCTTTCAGGACAAGGGAAAATCTCCAACGTTAAGTCATATCGGACGATGAATGAAATGATGTACAAATGAGTCCAGGGTACATAGAGCTTAGAGTTACCTGACCTTTATCTTTCAGGATAAGGGAAAATCTCCAACGTTAAGTCATATCGGACGATGAATGAAATGACGTTCACATGAGTACGGGGTACATAGAGCTTAGAGTTAGCAGACATTCATCTTTCGGGATAAGGGCAAACCTCCAAAGTTAAGTCATATCGGAAGACGTGTGAATTGATGTTCGCATGAGTACAGGGTACATAGAGCTTAGAATTACCAGACATTTATCTTTCAGGATAAGATAAAACCTCCAACGTTAAGTCATATGAGATAACGAATGAAATTATGTACAAATGAGTCCAGGGTAGATAGAGCTTAGAGTTACCCGATATTTATCTTTCTGGATAGGGGAAAATCTACTGTTATGTTATATCGGACGATGAATGAAATAATGTATGGGGTACATGGAACTTAGAGTACGCGATGTTCGTCTTTCGGGATAAGGGAAAACCCCGGAAAAGGCCTAAGCCAGGTATATCTTTACCGATATTCGAACGAAGGAGCTCTTCAATGTGAGGTACACACGTTACCATCTACGCTGCCGAGACGGGCCCAAAATTTGGGGGGGGGGTGAAAAGGAAAGAAAGAAAAGAAAGAATATGTCTTGCTAACAATTTATTCGTATATGACCAAAAATGGTGCATCGCTATCTGCTGGGTTTGTCCCATGTCCTTGAGAATCAAAGGCTGGAATACATTTCAGGGGAAATGTATAGAATTATTGAATGGAATGCAATACTACGTTAAGTTACTATCCGTAAATAGAGAAAGCTTCTGTTTACCTCTAGGAGTATAGGAAGCAATGATTCTCCAAGTCTTCGTTTACCCTTGCACGTATGATAAGGTTTATTTGCAGTCTGATATACCTAGTCACACAACTTGATAAAAGGACTCGACTGTTAGATTTCTCAGGATTTGTAACTGCTTCACACAAATGCTTTTGCTGTATCCCTCAAATTTAAGGAAGCTGTATAAACTGTTTTCAGTAACCCACTACGGGAAATGCAGTTTAAATATTCAAAGCAGCGAAGTGCGAAGCGTTAACCTCTGGAGACTAGGGGACGGGGACTTCTACAGAACCCTGTTACAGATTGAATCTACTCGGTAGTGGGCAGCCCCTCCCGCTGCAGGTAGACACATCGGTAACTGGAGACCACACTGGCAGGTAATGGAAGTTTTACAGAGAGCATCCTTTCTACCTGTCATGCACCACCTGAGACATCTTTCCTCGTAGGTCAACCCTGACATATCCAAGTTGAGAAAACGGAGAGACAGGAAATTCCAGGATGCTCAAAAAAAAAAAAAAAAAAAAAAAAAAAAAAAAAAAAAAAACATGGATTTGAAAGGGTGACCAGAAGAACCGAACACACGATCTCCCTAATTCGGCTGCAGACGCTACGGGGCCGTATTCATAGTCAGATTTGGTCCGGACCACTTGCTACTTCAGGTGGAGTAACGGTGGACCATCTCATAAGCTGGGATTAGCGATAGTCCGGGGACCAAACACGTTGGTCCGGCTCAAATTTTGGTTCACCTCTGAGGGGCTGATTAAAGGCAACATATTGTGACTTTGTGGGTTCGTGAAATTAAAAGTCCAATTGCACAAACTCAAAATGTTCTTTATTTCCACCGACTTACAGTTGAACACTTGCCAATTACACAGAATTACCTATTGCACACAATTACGGTTCACCAGTTCGTACGTTACAGTTCCACTTTGCTTCTCGCAATTACGTACACTCTTCCGCTGCACGTACACAGTCTTCTCGTCCGTACACTAGCACGGCGCTCCTATGCTGCTCGCCAAGAACTGACTTCCCTCCAGCCCGACACGTTTCTTATATAAGACCAACTGGCCAATCTAGAAGGTTCTGGCTTAGATGAAATATCCCGTAAGTTCAAGAACTCAGGGGGGAGCGGAAAGAGACGGCACAGTGATGTTTTTCCAGCCACCCCTCGTTACCGCTATAACACAAATGAGTGGGAGTGTCCAAACCCCTCCGTCTCCTGCTGCTGCTGCCGGCCGGTTCTATAGAGAGTTCCGACGTTCGGGTGACAATATCTTTGCAACATGGACGACAACGAAGTGATGAATGTAGCTATAGCGCTTAGAATTCGTGGAATAAGACGATCGAGGAAAACTTATCTATCAAAAATAGTGTGACTTTGTGGGTTCGTGGAATCAACAGGCCAAGCTGCAGAAATCAAAAAGCTCCTTTATCTTCATAGAAATACTCTTGTAGATTACAGCAGCATCACGTTAAGTCACCATCAGTCTACCAAGGTCGATCACAATAACAAACAGTGACAGAAAATTAGCTCTCGTTATAATAACACTTCCAGCTCTCTCTCGTTCAATATACTGCTTCACAACTCACTGTTTTACAACTAACTCACGTCACGTCCTTAAATACCTAATTCGTAATTCTAGATTGTTCTAACATAAACCAGAACCCGAACAATCTCAATCGGTCCAAAAATGTCCGGAAGAATAAATAAATCAAATATTCTATCACATTCCAGAAGCTTGCTGGTGCTTGTTTACAATATCCGTGCTATCATTAACTGCTTAGCAAGGCTCATTATTACCATGAAACTTTATCCGCCGACTGCTTTCTTATTTGTGCCGAAACTTTTATGCATGTTGCCATGACAATAGAAATTATTGCGAACTATGACGACCTAAACTACAAAAGTAAATAGAGGTTCAATAAAGTGAACGCCAGAAAGTTGATAGAAGTGATTCGTCCTAACCTGTACGTCAGGGGCGATAAACGAGGCCTGAGTATCTCAATTGACACTCAAATCCTAACAGCACTTCGGTATTATGCAAGAGGAGAATATCAAGACCACACTGCAAACCTGCACTGTATTAGTCAGGCATCAGTAAGCCGTATTATCAGCAAACTCGTTATAAATTTCCCTCCATGCCTCCTCCTTTGTCATATTTGTATTCGTCGACACGGATTTATTTTGTATAATGTTCATTATTTTTGGACTAGAGAAAATAAGAACTTTTTCTCATCCTCTGACCAGTTTATGATGATGTTGCCAGGTAACATCGTGTATCTTATCCTTAGCATTCACATTAATTCAAAAGTGAGGCTATGGGTAAAACTGCTGACTTATCCCCAAGGAAAGTAGCTGTAACAGAGAGTCTTTTGAAGGAAACTCTTTATTCACAACGTGAAATAGCTAATAAATTGTGTATTTCACAAAAATCTGTTAGTCGCATTAATCAAGGCTTAACATTCGGCGAGACGTTGACCTCACAAAGGGATGGAAAATGCGGGAGGAAAAGAAAGCTATCACCAAGGATGCAAAGAAAACTTGTGCAGGTGGCAAAACAAAATAGAAGAGCAACCAGCATTGACCTCAATAATCAACTAAAGCAGTACGGTACAGAAATATCAGCCTCAGTAGTTCGCAGAAGATTATGTGAAGCAGGTTTACCAGCACGCAGGCCTCGTAAAAAGGCTAAACTAGCAATGGCAATGACAAAAAAACGTTTGGAATGGGCCAAAGAGATGCAGAAACATCTAGTGGAATTTTGGAGAACGGTAAATAGTATGAAAACTGTATATAGCATAAAATTAAAATAATTACAGGTACATTTTATGGAAATGAAATAAACAGCCCAAACTTTGTTTTAGTTACTTGATGGAAATTAATCATTTCTCCACACTAGCCGTATATAGGCTAATGTTTTAATAGAGTCAACATGAAAAATTCAATGCCATGTCCTGGATTTGAACCACGGATCTCCAGGTTTCCGTCCAGTCGCTCTTAACCTTTGAGCTACCATGGCCAACGTGCCGTCCTGTCAATAAATTCTGCAGTTGACTCGTATATTTTCCCACTAGGCCACTAGGGCCTCTCCCATCCGAGATACACCGAAGCCTGGGACTTAAGTACTCACGATAGTACGTCGCTACAAACGGTGTATCTCGGATTGGAGAGGCCCTAGTTGTCTACCGGGGAAATATACGAGTCAACTGGAGAATTTATTGTCAGGACGGCACGTTGGCCATGGTAGCTCAAAGGTTAAGAGTGACTGGACGGAAACCGGGAGATCTATGTTTCAAATCCCGGCCATGGCATTGAATTTTTCATGTTGACTCTATGTATCTAAACTTTTTTTCTCTCTCATTATACTATATTTGAGCAATTTTAAAACTCTTTAATATTAATACAGGTTTTTATTGTTTCTGGTAATTTTCTCAGATGAATCCATGTTTGAAGTATATGAAGAGAGCAGCCAATATGTGAGAAGGACAAATACAGAAGCATTTTCACCTCAGTGTATCGATCAAAGAATAAAGCACCCAACATCAAAAATGGTCTGGAGGTGTATGTCTGTCCATGGACCTGGAAGATTATACATAGTTGTGAGATCTATGGAGCACAAACAGTATAAATGTGTATTAGAAACACGACTATTTCCGCAAAGTAAAGAATGGTTTCCAAATGGTGATTTTGTGTTCATGCATGGCAGTGCTCCCTGCCATAGAGCAAAATCTGTAACCCAGTTCCTCAAAGAAAACAATGTAAAAGTACTACCATGACCGTCGAATAGCCCTGATTTAAATCCATTAGAGAATCTGTGGTAGTATTGTTAAACAGAGACTGAAAACATTAAAAATAACAACAAAAGTTCAGCTCATTGAAGGCCTGATAAGTATTTGGCACAGAGATGAAGAAATAAAGGAAAAGTGCTCCACCCTTGTAGAGAGCATGCCTAAACGCATAAAAATGGTAATAAAGGCTAAAGGAATGCATACAAAATACTAAGAGTTGCAAAAAATTTTGTAAAATTATTTCTATTAAATAAATAGAAAATAAATGGTATATGTTAAACATTTCATCATTGAGTGTAATAATTTGCACACGTCTGTAGATAATTCGCCAACTGCCGTAGTACAAATGTACTGGAGCTGAACACCACGTTTTCTCGTATTATCCATATTCACAGCATACCCAGCCAAATTTTGTTACCTAAGCTCAAACAGCAGCAGCAACCGTAAGAATGATCAAGAAACAGCTGAGAAACTACCACAGAGATGAATAAACTTGTGGTTTGTTTAGCACTATGGGAATCGCGCATGCGCAGAAGAACCTTTGAAAGTCGTGTAATTTTTGCTCCGTGTTGGTTGACGGCTTTAATTGGTTCAAGGCTTTTTATCGTTTATGAATACCAAAATGTTAGATCGCCTTTGGTCCGGACCAAGTTAGTCGGAGGATAGTCTAGAACAAAGTGATAATTTTGAGTACGGCCCTAAGTCTCTTTAGCTTTAGTGACTGAATAAAGGCATTCCAATTACTACATTTCATTCAATAACCTCCTCGGATCCATCATATTTACTCACAGGTGTATGCACGCTCGTGACAATAGTGTTTATTGTAAAAGTTGAAGGCTAGTGTAATTTCTAAGAGAATAAAACCAAAAGGGGGGGGGATTTATAGTTTATAGAAACATCGTGTTCAGGAAATAGAAGAGTTTTCCCCCGCAGCTACACGTTTATGTATGATTTATAAACTTGGCAGCTGCCACACGAGTCTCGCCTAGAGTATGGATTTTCTATACTCTGGGCGTGTAAAGGAAAGTTAGTGTCCTACAACTCAATTCAGAATAATATATACGAGATAGCTAGGCATTGGGGGGGGGAGGGGGTCGTGGGTTCGATTCTCGTGGGGTTTCCTTGGCTATCAAGCCCAGTTCTGAAATGTTTTCTGTTTCGCTCCCTATACAAACATCCCTCTTCCTCTCGCATCAGAATGGAACACTGTACTCTCAAAGAGTCAAGCCATTCCGCCTACTTTTGCCTTCCTTCTTGACCACAAAAGCGGAAAAAATGTTCCACTTAATGCATATATAAGTAACTCCTGCAGGTGGGAAGAGAAGGAACTATTTTGTTCATACCTTCGGAGTACTCTTTCCCAGACCTGCTTGTGCAGCCTCTGTAGGGTAGAAGGTAGCAAGTCTGCCATTTAAGGGGGCCCAAAAGCCAATCCCGATGAGGGATTCCATCCTCGATCTGGGTTTTCCGAGGATTTCTCTTATCCTTAAAGATGAATGCCTGGTAACACTAAGCTCTATGACCCGGTATTCATTTGAATACAATTTCATTCACAGTCTGATATAACTTAACGTTGGATGTTTTCCTTATTTAGAAATATGAATGCCTGATAACTAAGCTCTATGTACCCTATACTCATTTAAAAATCACTTCATTCATCGTCCGATATAACTTAATGCTGAATATTTGCCCTTTTTTGAAATCTTAATACCTTATAACCCTAAACCCTATAGATCCTGTACAAATTTGAATATAATTTCATTCGGCGTCCGATATAACTTAACTTTGGAGGTATCCCTTATCGTAAAAGCTGAATGTCTGGTAAACCTAAGACCTATGTACCCTGTACTCATTTGAACATCATTTCATTCATCGTCCGATATGACCTAACGTTGGAGATCTTCCCTTATCCTAAAAGATGAATTTCAGGTAATTCTAAGCTCTATGTACCCTGTACTCATTTGAACATCATTTGATTCATCGTCCAATATAACGTAACGTTGGCGTTTTCCATTATCCTGAAAGATTTTTGTTTTTCAATTTACGTCCTCCATCATTTAATCACATCGGAAGATGCATGAAATGGGTGAAATGATTCTCCAACGAGTCCGGGGTCCATGGAGCTTAGAGTTAGCCGACATTCGTCTTTCAGGATAAGGGAAAACTCCGGAAAAAACCTTATCCAGATAACTCACCCTGACCGAGGTTCGAACTCGGGAACTCATGAACGTAGGGCAGACACGCAACCATCTACACTACCGAGATGAAAGATGAACTTCTGGTAACTCTAAGCTCTACCCTGTACTCATTTGAACATCATTTCATCCATTGCCCGATATAACTTAACGTTGGATGTTTTCCCTTATCCTGAAAGATGAATTTCAGGTAATTCTAAGCTCTATATACCCTGTACTCATTTGAACATCATTTCATCCATCGCCCGATATAACTTAACGTTAGAGGTTTTCCTTTATCCTGAAAGATGAATATCTGGTAAAGCTAAGCTATATGGATCCTGTACTCAATTCAATTTAATTTCGTTCATATTCCGATATGACTTAACATTGCAGGTTTTTCCCGTATCCTGAAAGATGAATTGTCGAACAAATCTAAGTCCTATGCACCCTAGGTTCAATTTAGATTCATTACTGACTTTTACAATTTTTTAAAGTACTGCAAAAATTAATTGGATAACCACGAACTGTAAGCTACTTATATGATCTCAGTCCTACAGACCTCTTAATCCCAATTTGCATTCTCGACCTGATAAGTATCACTTACAGTTCTTAGTTCACAATAAAATATTTAAATTGCCTATAATACATTGAGCATATGAAAGAAACATAATTACCTACTATTATGTGACAAGTTAACTTTTCCATAGATATGTTTTGCCTGCTTAGACAAGGTAAAATTACAACTCTTTGCTTCTTTATCTGAGAATCTTGATGGAAATTTCGAACCTTACCCTTACGTGTGTCTGTAAATGAGTTATATTTGGCGCCGTATGAAGCCGTGTGTTTTCTTTCTGCTTTCTCTCTAAACCATAAGAGATATTTTCACACAAAATTCCATCGAAATAAACTTCCGTTACATATATATACGAGGGCTGTTCAATTAAGAATTATCATAATTTTTCACGGTCGTAATATTTCGCACTAAAATTTAATCTTATTATATTCTGTTAGCTTAATGTGAAACAAACACGCCGTAGTGGTTTCATTGTTGGTACTCCTGGTTCCCGCCTGTAAGAACCAGGCAAGTTCAGACATGTTCAGTATCGCATACCGCTGCAATGGAGGTAACACGCGAGAAACAATATGCGGCTTTTCATTGCCGATTTCGTCCCAACAAATCTTCAGCTGCAGCCTTTAAAATGTAATATTGCCAAGCGATAGCCATTAAGTATAGTAATTTGATGTTATGATCCGTATATCTTATAATGTTTTATTTACTTTGACAAACAATGAAATATAAGTATTTACGACTATTCGTAATGTATCAAATATTGCGAAACGATAGCCATCGTTTCATTTGATAAACAAAATATTTTTGTATATTTTCACGGATAGAGTCAACATGAAAAATTCAATACTATGGCCGGGATTTGAACCTCGGATCTCTCATGTTGACTCTAATTATCAAAAATCTTAGCCTATATATGGATAGTGTGAATAAATGATAAATTTCCATCAAATAACTAAAATAATAATTAACTAAAATAATCTCCTGGTTTCCGCCCAGTCGCTCTCACCCATTGAGCTACCATGGTCAACGTGCCGTCCTGACATTAAATTCTCCAATTGACTCGTATATTTCCCCGATAGACCAGTAACATTTCTGAAAAATTCAATGCCATGGCCGTGATTTGAACCACGGATCTCCTGGTTTCCGTCCAGTCGCTCTAACCCATTAATCTATTATGGCCACCTTGCCGGCATGGCATTAATTTCTCCAACTGACTTGTATATTTCCCCGGTAGACCACTAGAGGCTCTTGCATCCGAGATACACCATTTGTGGTGATTGAAATATTTTCATATTTAAAATTTGTACAGAGGGATAAAATGAAACATTTGTTTGAAAATATGACTGCAGTAGCTTATAAAATCATGGGAGATAATTTAATAATTCCTTTTGTGAAAGGCAATACTATGAAATGCTTAGCTTCAACATTAGTAGGAATTCTTTTGGCACTTTGCAGGAATATTAGATAAAATGTACACAACAACAAAATATTAACTCTGGTTTGTTTTAAAGTTTCAGTAGTGTATTTAAATGAGATTAACTTTTACTTTAACGTACCGAGTGCCATTACGATATTTGTTTTGATTTTGCAATGTTCCACTTTACACAATCAAAGTAGATAAAAGTAGTACCTATACAGTAGGCTAAAGCCTAGTTTTTTAAAAGTCATGGCCCATGTAATGGCTTTGAAATAGAAATGTTAAGAATATGAAAATGCAAACCAGTATCAGAGAATATCTTGGAAATTGTTAACGGTATAAAAGTTATAAATACGTAAAATATGAAGGTATTAACAGTGAAGTAAACAAATATCTACAAATATAACAATTTGTAAATTAAAGCTTCACTTATATTATAAGAAATAATTAAATTTTTCCTATCAATTGTCCGGGATGGCAATTTCATGTAAAACTTCTACACATCTTCAGCCGGAAGCAATAAAGCTGTCGTCATCGTTACGAAAGTTACATGTCGATATGTTGTTGTTAGTACTACCAAAATCTGAAAATAAAACAAATTTAAAAACAGAATCGACTGCCGGTATTTCAAAATCCAATAAGTGATATTTGTTTTTTAAAATAAACATCTTTTCCCAAAACCATTAAATCTATCGGACCATTTAATTGTTTTAATAATTTAACTTCTGGATTTATTTCATAATTAAATAACCAAAAATGATCTGCTACGGCAGATTTATCAGTCTGTTTATACTTAATGTTAAGAAAATGTTCTTTCGTTCTGGTTTCTAAATTACGTTTCCTCTTTTCAATACAAACTTTATCACAACCGAAACAATTAAACTGAAAATACCAGATTTTTTATAACAAGGAATTTCATCTTTTTTAGAGAAATGCAATAAATTTTAATACTATATTTATTTTGAGGAAATAAAGTTATACCAAACTCTTTAAAAATTTTGAAAATGTTTATTAACCCAAGGATGCTAAGTGCATTTTTTTAAAATTATTGTCATCTTATATTTTTCTAAGGGTGAATTTTTTCAACAAACTTCTGGCTTAGCAATGGGTAATCCTCTGTCTCCTTTTCTTGCTGATCTTATTATGAACTTTTTTTTTTTTTTTTTTTTTTTTTTTTTTGGGGGGGGAAATGCAAGTCACTAAGGCATTCCTGTTTTTATTTATGTACGTCCTCCAATGTCAATTCATATCGTACGATGAATGAAATGCATGATATGATGATTACATGAGCCCAAGGTCCATAGAGCCTAGAGTTACCCGACATTCGTCTTTAACGATAAGGGAAAACCCCGGGGAAACCTTATCCAGGTAACTCACCCTGACCGAGATTCGAACTCGGGACCTCTTGAACGTGAGGCAGATACGCTACCATCTACGGTACCGAGGCGGGCATTCCTTTTAATTTGTAATGTTTGGTATAGATATGTTGATGATATGTTGATGACATTTTTGCAATTGTTCGTGCGAAACTCATAAACGATGCCTTAAAATTACTAAATTTGGAAGATAAAGCTATAAAATTTATACTAGAAACTGAAGCTAATGGATTACTTCCTTTTCTATATCTAAAGCTCATGAGAAATAATAATAAATTAAACTTTGGTATTTATAGGGAGTCTATTCATATCGATAATTAGATAGAAAATAAAAGTGTTAACACTTTTTCACATAAATTTGTTATTTTTCAATAGTTTGATTTATAGATTAATAAATATACTCCTGAATAAAATGAATTTAATAAAGAATATAAATATGTTATGAATACTGCTTTAATTAATGCTTTTAATAAAGAAATATACATAAAAATTGAAAAATTTAAATATCAAAGAACTGTTACTTAGAAAAATAAAATACGATTATAATTTTGAAAAGATTACTTACCATTCATGCGTTAATAAACATTTTCAAATTTTTTTAAAGAGTTTGGTACTACTTTAGTTTTTCAAAATAAATATAGTATTAAAATTTACTGCATTTCTCCAAAAAATATAAAATTCCTAATAATAAATAATCTGGTATTTATCAGTTTAATTGTTTCGATTGTGATAAAGTTTATATTGAAAAGACAAAATGTAATTTAGAAACCAGAACGAATGAACATTTTCGTAACATTAAGTATAAACAGACTGATAAATCGGCCGTGGCAGATCATTTTTGGTCATTTAACCGTGAAATAAGTCCAGAAGTTAAATTATTAAAACAATTAAATAGTCTGATAGATTTAATGCTATGGGAAAGTATATTTATTTTAAAAAATAAACACTGCGTAATGAATTTTGAAATAACAGCAGTCGATTCTGTTTTTAAATTTGTTTAATTTTCAGATTTTGGTAATACTAACAAGAACATATTAACATCTAACGTTCGTAAAGATGGCGACAGCTTTGTTGTTTGCAGCTGAAAATGTGTAAAAGTTTTACATGAAATCGCTATCCCGGACAATTTATAGAAAGAAATCACCATGTCTTA
Source organism: Mantis religiosa (assembly GCA_030765055.1). NCBI lineage: Eukaryota > Metazoa > Arthropoda > Insecta > Mantodea > Mantidae > Mantis > Mantis religiosa. The sequence goes on from CM060960.1 coordinate 59,936,995, forward strand.
TAAGATAAGTAAAGTTTTAAGTTACAAATTGCTATATTTGTAGATATAGGTATAAAGGTTATATTTGATATAAAGTTTAGGGTTAAATACTCGTATGTAAAGTTGAGTGGAGTTAGGATATTGGACCCCGGTGTTCGAATGTTAATAATTACCATGGTTGCATAACCTCGGGTTGGTTACCACCTGTGGCTCCGTATAACACTCGTATACAATTTTATCCATTAGTGTCATATAAACTGTCGTTTGTTTCAGCGTCCCTACGTACCATAATATACCGAATTTAAAAGTTTTAATTCATTGCTACCGTATTGTAAGTTTATGTGCAATGTACCTACTTATTATAAGTAAGGGAAGTATTAACAAGTGTAACAATTTATAACTTAAAACTCTAGGGTTAGGTGTATGGGGGCCGAATTATTATTCATTGATGGACAACATGATAGTATTTTCAGGATTTAGGAATATATGGCATTTTCCAGTATGGATTTTATCATTGCAATCTTAATTTTTTATTTCCATTTGATGATGTAAAAGGAAAAAACAATTACAATTTACAAATTACAAATTACTTGTAACCTCAAAGCTTCGCTTATCTTATAAAAAAAGGTGACATTTTCCTACAAATTGTCCGGGATCGCGATTTTATGTCAAACTTTTACACATCTTCAGCCGGAAACAACAGAGCTGTCGTCATCGTTACGAACGCTAGTTTTTTTTTAATTTATGTCCTCCAATGTTTAGTCATATCGGACGGTGAATGAAATGGGTGAAGTGGTGCTTAAATGAGTCCGGAGTCCATAGAACTTTGAGCTACCCGACATTCGTCTTTCAGGATAAGGGAAAACCCCGGAAAAACCTTATCCAGATAACTCACACTGACCGAGATTCGAACTCGGGACGTCTTGAACGTGAGGTAGACACGCTACTGTCTACGCTACCGAGGCGGACACGCTAGATGTTAATATGTTCTTGTTATTACTACCAAAATCTGAAAATAAAAAAAAATTAAAAACAGAATAAAGTGCCGTTATTTCAACATTCATTACGCGATGTTTGTTTTTTAAAATAAATATCTTTTCCCAAAGCATTAAATCTATCAGAACATTTAATTGTTTTAGTAATTTAACTTCAGGATTTATTTTATGGTTAAATGACCAAAAATGATCTGCCAATTTATCAGTTTGTTTATACTTAATGTTACGAAATTGTTCATGGCCATTTGTTGTTTCTACCCTTAGAAAAATAAAAGACGGTTATAATTTTAAAAAATTTACTTATCATTACTGGGTTAATAAATATTTTAAATTTTTTTAAAGGGTTTGGTACAACTTTACTTCCTCAGAAGAAATATAGTATTAAAAATTTATTTGTAACAGTTCTTTTGGGTTATGTTTGAAGTATGAAAAGTTTATAAATTTATAAAAACTAATTATGTAAATATATTTAATAATTTAAATATGTAGAAATGTATGTAATCGTGTGATTGGCCGAAATAATAATGGTATGACGTAATGTGACGTAATGTGGTGACGTGTCATTGGATCGGGCAATCACAAAATTTAGAGAAAAGTAACGATAGGGACGATAAGTCAATAATCTTTAGGAGGAAGATATGTTCTTCAGTCTTCAATAGTGACGATAAATCAATAATCTTGTTTTAAAGAGCAAGAGATTTTTGTTGTAATGGTGGAGTGTGATGTATATCGCTGCAAGATCAAAAACGTTTTAAGTTGTAGTTTGAATCCGTTTAAATACAACAAACTAATGAAGGAATATATAACACAAATTTTCTCGTGGAACTCGATTGATACTTCAAAATAATCATGAAAGTGAACATATGAACATAATTTTGGAGCCGATGTTGGCGTGGATGCCTTGTACAGGAGGATCCAAGAAAGAAATCAGAATTAACATTATCTGACCCAAATTCCGGTTCCATATTGCATTTCACTAAAAAAGATAAAATTCCTAATAATAAAAAAATCTGGTATTTATCAGTTTAATTGTTTCGATTATGATAAAGTTTATATTGGAAAGACAAAACGTAATTTACAAACCGTAACGAAAGAACATTTTTTATTTTAAAAAACCGACATCGAGTAGTGATTTTTGAAGTACCGGCAGTCGATTCTGTTTTTTTTTTTTTTTCCCCTTTTTTTGGTAAGTTACGTCCTCCAACGTTAAGTCATATCGGACGATGGAGTGGGTGAAATGATGCTCAAATGAGTCCAGGATACATAGAGCTTAGAGCTACCCGACATTCGCCTTTCAGGATAAAGAAAAACCCGGGAAAAAGCCTATCCAGGTAACTTACCCTGATCGAGATTCGGACTCGGGACCTCTTGAACGTGAGGCAGACACGCTACCAAGGCGGGCTGATTCTGTTTTTAAATTTGTTTTATTTGTTTTATTTTCAGATTTTGGTAACACTAAAAAGAACATATTGTCGCGGCAACGGGCATAAAAGTTTCGGCGCAAATAGGTAACAGACGGATAGTGTTTCACGGTAATAAAGAGCTTGGATAAGCAGTTAAAGATAGCGCGAAATAAAGGTCTACCGAAACAAACAAACTGAGATAAATGGAAATTTCTGGTGACGTCTTGGTTGATAGAGATTATTCGGTTTCTTTATGGTTCCGGAAATATCTAGAATTTATCAATGAGGTATTTAAGAAGGCGACGACTAGCCAAGAGTGAGTCGTGAGTCGTAAGCAGTAAACAGCTGTAGAGTGTTGTTGTAACGAGAGATGGTGTAACCAGAACGCTGTTTGCTATTGTCATCGACCTTGGTAGATTCTGGGTGTATATGTCGTAATGTTACGTGAGAATTGAACAGTGTATTTCTACTGAAATAAAGAATATTTGGAATATCTGCAACGCGGACTTTTAATTCTACTAACCCACAAAGTCACATTTTTAACATCTAGCGTTCGTAACTATGACGACCGCTTTGTTGTTTCCGGTTAAAGATATGTAAACGTTTTACGAATTTTTGACATAGCTTTAGAAACACTCTGTATAATAAAAATGTATCTCGTTTAAAAAAGACGTAAGTAGTATCGTTTTTAGAAAACTAAGTAAAAAAATCAAGAGCCAATGCTTTAATTAACACACTTTTTATAAATATATCTAAATTGTATTCTATTGTTTTGGAAGGCAAGCTTTCAAACTAAATTATTGACGCCGGTTTATTATTTGGGAAGCGTCTGGAGGCAGTAAATCTTCCCAGGCTCTCATAAAATGCTTGAGTGTTAGGAAATGGATTCTTGCGACGTTGCACCAGGAAATGTGGCCAGGTTTACATGCGCGATAAGACCCCCAGCGACATTCACAATCCCCTCGTGCTATTATTCAGGACATACCAACATCACGCGAACCTCCAACCTGCTGAACAACATTTGCCCTCTAAAGTCGAAACTTATTTCATTCCCTGTCCGGGATTAAACGCCGAAAACCTCATCGATCTCGGCTTATCGTCGTTAATAATCTCGCTTAAGGTATATTTCCCTCGTTCCTTCACAAGAATAAATTGTATTTCTATTAACCTAAAAACAGAAATCCTTACTCGATTGGAAACCAGCACGAAAAGGTAATTATGCCCACATGTGAGCTATTCTGATTGAAGCGTATGATCCGAAAATAATATCACAAACTATAAATAATAGCTCTTATAGTAAATTATGGTACAGAGATTAAAGGTTAGTGTTTTATTTCCAAACCTGCAAGCAAAATAGAACAGTATAGTATAGATTTACCTTACAATGAATTGAATTTCAGCGATTTCTATTGCAAACAGATAACGCCTGCACCAGGAGGAATTAATTATGGAAAAAAACACAAATAAAAAGTGAAACGTAATCAAACTACGTTGAACTATTAAACATGTGCCAATACAAAGTGTAATTTCCATGTGATTGTATATGAAACCATGGGTCTAAAATATCATTACACAAGGGCTGTTCAATAAAGAATGATCACCATTTTTTATTTTTTGACAACGTACCTTAACACATCCTCATTATTTTTATGGTTCTTCTCAAAATAGACTCCCCTGAATGTGATGCACTTGTCCCAGCGTTTCTGCCAGTCTTCAAAGACATGCTGGAAACCATTTTTGAGAGATCCTTCAAAATCGCCTCCGCAGCCTTCACCACTGCTTCCGATAATGGATAATGCCTCCCACGAAGCCGTTTCTTCGAGTTAGAGAATAGAAAAAGGCCACATGGGGCTAAATACGAACTATAGGTAGGGTGCGTGATGCACTTCACGTTGATTTTTGCAAGATATTCAGCAACAACACTGGCAATATGCGGCCGTGCATTATTATGGTGAGGCATCCAGCCAGCTTCATGGAAATGTGGTCTTTTGCGCCCGATATGGACTTGCAATGTTTTCAAGATATCCCTGTAGTATTGTCTAGTTACTGATGTGTGTGCTGATAAACCATTCCATGAATATCAAAGAATGAGTTGACCATAACTTTCGCTGCAGAAGCAACCACTTTTTTTTTTTGTGGTAATTTACGTCCTCCAACATTTACGCATATCGGACGATGAATGAGAATGGGAGAAATGGTGCTCAAATTGAGTCCGGAGCCCATGGGGCTTAGAGTTACCCAACATTCGTCTTTCAGGATAAGGGAAACCCCGTAAAAACCTAATCCAGGTAAATCACCCTGACCGATATTTAACTCGGGACCTCTTGAACGTGACGTAGACCCGCAACCATCTACGCTACCGAGGTGGGGGCACTTTTGTCTTTTTGGGGGTTGGTGACGAAGGATATTTCCACAATGAGCTTTGCTGTTTGCTCTCAGGATCAAAATGATGTAGCTAAGTTTCAATCAGTAGTGATTACGTTTGAAAGAAACTCCGGATCTTCCTCTAACATCAACTTTAACTGCATGCAGACCTACATGCGAATGTCCTTTTGTTCGGGAATCAACAGTCTTGAAACCCATCGCGCACAAACACGTCTCATGTGTAAAGTTTCTGTCACCAACGAGTGGGTGGCACCCAATGAAATGTCCAGTATTTCAGAATGTGATCTCAAGGTAGTTCATGGATCCTGTCTCATAATGGCAGCAGCAGTGTTGATGTTTTCTTCCGTAAGAACAGTAACTGGAGCACCGGGTCCACCTTCCTTTGAAATTGATTTCCTCCTCTCTTTAAACATTTTAAACGACCTTGGAGCTGTGCTGTAAGGAAGAACAGACTCTTCATATGCCTCCTGTAACATTTTATAGGCCTCAACTGAAGATTTGTTGAGACGAAAGCAGAATTTCAAAGCCACATATTGTTCCTCGCGTGTTACCTCCATTGCAGCGGCAGGCGATACTGAACATGTCTGAACTTACCTGATTCTCACAGACGGGAACCAGGAGTACCAACAATAAAACTACTATGGCGTGTTTGTTTCACATTAAGCTAACGAAATATTTTAGTGCGAAAGATTATGACCGTAAAAACATTATGATCATTCGTTATGGAACAGCCATCATATGTAGGAGCTAGATCTACATAGGTTCGAATCCCCAACATCGTTTTAACATTTTTATTGTAGAAACACGAAATGTGTATTACGCACATTGTAATATAGCTTCCAATTGCTAAGGTTTCCTTGATTTTATGACGTTTATGTTCACACATAAAAACTGATACACTCTTCTCTGTTTTTAAATTAAGTGAAATAAATGTTTCATTCCTGTTTTTAAAAATCAAATAATAATATAAATTAACTTAGTATCGGATGTGTAAGTCCTCTGCTTCTATTACTGCTCTCATTCTGTGGGTCATGGATGAGAACAAATGCCTAGTGAAATTTTCACAAGACAATACTTTGCATTATATGCCAACACCATTCATAACTAATGAATGAGCCCAAGTGTTTTCACAACAAACATTAGAGATATTTTCTAATAACATTACATTTATTTTGAAAATGACAAGTATATGTTATTATCGTTTTTATAAATGAATGTTTTTAAAATTTTATTATTTATCTTCAGCAAGAAAAACATAAGGCTACTATTGCACTGAAGAATTCAAAGCTGTAACCGGGATTTTGTAAAACTAATTGATTGATCGATCAGCGCATGGGCTCTCTACAGATCATAGATATTATATACATACATGATACAATGAATAACAATGAAATGAGGAAAACCCTATTGGGCACCCCATAAGAAGGTACATTATTGTGTTAAGTACGAGGGCTGTTCAATAAAGAATGATCATAATTTTTTACGGTCATAATTTTTCGCATTAAAATTCAAACTCATATTCTGTTAGCTTAATGTGAAACAAACACGCCGTATTAGTTTCATTGTTGGTACCCCTGGTTACCGCCTGTGAGAACCAGGCAACTTAAGACATGTTCAGTATCACCTACCGCTGCAATGGAGGTAACATGCAGTTAAAGTTGATGTTAGAGGGAGATCCGGAGTTTCTTTCAAACGTAATCACTGCTGATGAAACTTGGCTACATCATTTTGTTCCTAAGAGCAAACAGCAAAGCTCAGTGTGGAAATCTCCTTCATCACCAACCCTCCAAAGAAGCAAAAGTGGTTGCTTCTGCTGGGAAAGTTATAGTCATCTCTTTCTTTGATATTCATGGAATGGGTTTATCAGCATGTTGTACCTGCATACACATCAGTAACTGGACAATATTACAGGGATGTCCTGAAAACATTGCAAGTCCATATCAGGCGGAAAAGACCACATTTCCGTGAAACAGGCTGCATGCTGACCCACGATAATGCGCTTCCGCATGTTGCCAATGTTGTTGCTGAGTATCTTGCAAAAATCAACGTGAAGTGCAACACTCACCCTCCCTATAGTCCGGATTTAGTCCCATGTGAGTTTTTTCTATTCCCTAACTTGAGGAAACGCCTTCGTGGGAGGCGTTATCCATCATCAGAGGCAGTGGTGAAGGTTGAGGAGGCGATGTTGAAGGATCTCTCAAAATCTGGTTTCCAGCATGTCTTTGAAGACTGGCAGAAGCGCTGGGACAAGTGCATCGCATTTAGGGGAGACTATTTTGAGAAGGACTATCAAAATTATGAGGATGAGTAAAGTTACGTTGTCAGAAAACAATTGTGATCATTCTTTATTGAACAGCCCTCGTATTATAGAAGATCTTGTTGTGAGAGCTGATCAAGTGATAGACGACTCTTGATGCGGGTTGGGAAGCTGGATTTTCTGCCAAGGAAATAGTGAATGGCTCCTGAGAGGTGTTTTAGATTGCTGTAGAACTTTTCGGCTTGTTAAGAAACTGACTGTTGAATGGTGCTGATTCCAGTTTCTCTATGTAGTTGACTTTCTGACAAACCATGGTGCATTTGTTGAGGTTGGTAATATTTTGTTTTGAAATGTCTGGATACGTTTGATTTCGGAAGGACTTGTGCCTCCCCAGACTGGGCAGGCATATAGTAGGAGTGGTCTTAATAAAGTCGTGTAGAGTAGTGTGCAGTTTTTAAATTTAAGTGAAGATCTTTTGTTGAGAAGAGGGTAGAGCTTAGCCAGTCTTTCTCGAGCTATTTTGAGTTTGTTACTTATGTGTGGTTTCCATGTGGGTCGTCGATCCATAAGTACGCCGAGGTATTTCACTGTTTTCCAGGGTATAGGTTTCACTGAGAGTGTTACTGGTGGATGTTGATGATTGTGTTTTAGGCCGCTCAACTATTGGGTCATCAGCGCCCTTAGAAGCAAGTGGGTTAAAAACTAAATAAAAGTCTAAAACACTAGAAAACTACACGACAATAAAATATAATCTAGATAAAAACACCGCCATGACGATCAGGAACAATTTAAAATAGAATATAAAATCATAAAGCCAGAAAAAGGTTAAAATTGCTATAAAAAAACAAGCTACTTGGGCCTAAATTCTAAAACCGACAGCTAAAATAAACGCTAAAACTTTGCCCACCGCCGTCTCGTCATCCGCGAGGATCTCCGCCAAGCTGGCCGGCAGCAGGAGAGACCAGCGGAGACGTGCCAAGCTATAACTATGTCCAAAACGCAACCGAGCCAAGGTTATATCCTCCCGCCGCGAAAGCCGACAGGAGGTCACCCAGTTGATCGGAAGCTCCTTCACCGTGCGAAGCCTGTTGCCACGCAGAGCGGACCACTCATCGCGCCAGCACGAAGGCGCTGCCCTATGGACAACAAGACCAAAGTCTTCCGCTGTAACATACGCGTTGGTACAACTGGGCTTTATCGTTGCCTCCTTAGCTGCCGAAACCGCAAGTTCATTTCCGCGCAAGCCCACGTGACCAGGAACTCATACACACACCACGCTAACGCCAGTGGCGTGCAGAAAGTGGAGGGCGTCCTGGATACGCTGTACAGGGGAATGGCGGTTGTACAGCTCACGAAGGCTCTGAAGGGCGTTCAGCGAATCACTAAGGATAAAGCAGTCACCCAACCTACTGCGGCGAACATGTAAAATTGCTGGTATACTGCATGGAGCTCCGCAGTGTAGACGAAAGTACTGCCATGGAGACCGAATGTAAAGGGTTCGGCCCCATGGACATACGTATATCCAACACCAGCAGAGCTCTTGGACCCGTCAGTATAAAGGAATTTAAAATCTTTATATCGCGAAAAAAGCTTTAAAAATAAACTACGGATGCTACTCGTGGGCGTCGTAGACTTGCTGTGCACCGTCAGACCCAGATCTACGTAAGGCGCAGCACGCAACCACGGAGGGTACATTCGCTCGCCCCTAGGAAACATCCTAGGCAGCTCTAAAGCATGCCGCCTAAGAAGCTCTCGGAAGCGAAAACCTGGCGGCTTTGGACTCAGGCGGTTACTGGTAGAGGACAGTCCGGTCTGCATAATGTAGAGATCATTGCTTCACAGTTTTCCTGGTTGAGCGAAATACGCCAGTTATCAAGCCAAGGTATAATTAAGTTTAAGACTTCTTGAAGGTGATTTCTGACGGTGTGGATATTGCGATGTGTTGCAAAAATTGCCGTATCTTCCGCATACATAGCAGTTTGAGCTGTAGGCGTTGCAGGCATGTGAGAGTAACCAGGATTTGAATTCTGGCTATGGCATTGAATTTTTTAGTCAGCCTCTACCTCTTCAAAGCGTATATTGTGAACAAAGCGTCATCAAATGCTTTCAATGTTTTTCGATTCGAACCTTGTTTCTGGTAGCTGCTATTTTTTGTCTAAGGCTGTATGTACTTGAAGGAAAGTTGAATTCTGACTGCCCCATTTGTCTGATAGCACTTTAGCTTCCAAGCCCATAGGTACCGCATTCGATTCCCAGCTGGACCATGGAGAAGTTTTCCTTAGCGATGATTATTCCCGACCCTTCTTAGGGTCCTGAAGACGAATGACGGGTAGCTCAAGCTCCTTGAACCCCGGACTCATCTGAGCATCATTTCGCCCATTTCATTTGTCCGATATTACTTAACGTTGGAGGACGTAAATTACACACACGCACACACACGCACACACACACACACACACACACACACACACACACACACACACACACCCTCTCTAGGGTCTGGACTGGATTGGATTATAAGCGGAAGGGACTTCCTATAGATAACCTATTGTATGTCAGATCCTGGGAGGAAAGGATGAGATAGGAGGGCTCCACAGGCATGCTGGAACCCGGGCTAGAGGCTATTGTGAGACAGAGATTATTAATTTCTTCACCAGTGATCACTGTGTAGCAGCATGAGTTCAGCATCGACACGCCTCAGCACGACAGAAGACTGCAACGCTAGAACTGCAGTTATTACTCGACAGATTGTTGAGGAGTAATGACCTTCAGGTGACCAGCACTACGGTCGTCCCTTATTGGGTTTTATCTGGTCCATTATAGGAGTGAAACATTAGTAGGTTGATGTACAGTAAGTTACGAAGCAAAGCGATTGGAAGCTGTTTGTGTCTATTGATACCGAAATTAAGAATTGCAATATATAAGGAATCATGATGGATTTCAAATGAATGTTGGTTCTTTGTTACAACACGTGCAGGTGTAGTTGAGTCGAATCGCAGTTTGGATGAATAAGTTGTTTTAACAAAGGAAACGTAAGAAACAGTGTCCTTAGCAGATTTCTAAAGGATAGCACTTGACTTGTTGAATGAGGTATTCTTCGGACCCTTCTTAATGGCATGACAAAATAGCCACAAAGGGAATCTTTGGTTGAATGAAGAGGGCTTCCAGAAAGTGAAAGCGACATACTCACACGCAGCTGTGAGGACAGTCAGTCAGTTCGTGGCTGTCAAGCCATTAAGAAAGTCCGAGGCGTGAGGGCGATTAGGGCAGTCCTCTTGTTCTGTGTTGGGCCAGGCAGACCAGAACTGATGAGGGAAGATATTTGTCGGTTCATATATACGTGAAGAACGAATTAAGTTTTATCGAGTAATAAAAATCTCATAAACAGTAACTCTAAACAGTGATATTGGTAACCCTTGGCCGGCAACTTCAAGTTTGATGTTCGGATAAAAGAAGCAGTCATTAAACCAGTTTGAAACGGGCATTCCAGTGTCGTTAAAACTATCCTTCTCACACTTATCTACGCATACCCTGTGATTAACCTCATTGCTTTACCCTGAGCTAAACATTTTTGTGTCAAACTGTCCCGTTAAAAGTGATAATCCTTGCTTGCCAATATTATTGCTTCATTATATATGTTTTCTCGCTCCTACCGATGTATGACACATTGTTGTCCAGAAGACATGATTATATCTGAACAGATTATACATACGTACGCTGGACTCACCGTGTATGTGCGATAAGCTGAGGTAAACATCTCTGTGTTGCGAGTTTTTTCCGATACGCCTTCTCGCTTTGAGATGCAGTACAGTGTTCAAAGTCCCCATATGGCAACGCGCCGTGGCTCAGGGGTGAGACCGCTTGGCTCTCACCAAGGCAGCCTTGGTTTGATCCCAGGTGACCGCAAAGTGAGATTTGTGGTGGACAACATGGCGCTGGGGCGGGTTTTCTCCGGGATCTCCGGTTTCCCCCGCCGTCTCATTCCAGCGGTGCTCCATCTTCATCTCATGTATCATCAGTGTCACCGCCTGCGGTGCCGTATGTAGTAAAAGCGGGCGTTAAACACTACACACACTATTGCTCATCGCCGACACTTCCTACCTTGAAAAGACCGGACTGCAATGAAACTGAAATGAAATGGAAGGGCCGGAAGTGGTAAAAAGTAAGGCAACCAGCCCAGTATTTGCTTGGTAAAAAGGGAAAACTGAAGGAAAACCACGTCAGTGGAGATCGAAGGAGGATATTTCATAATAAGGGGGAACCCTCTGCGTTAGGGTTTTGAAATATAAGAACCTAAACGTGTGTATGAATTTAATAGAAATATGACATGGGCTATATGGTTCTTGACCACCAAAGGGAGGGAAAAGGCCAAAAAACAGCAAGTGGTTTATTGCACGTGTAGTGCACTATTGTCCGATAAATCGAGGCACATTAAGAATTTACAGCGTTTAATCAGTCATCAGGTTCTGTTGTTTTGCAGACATGCCAAACCGCAGACAGAAGCTAAGAATAAAAGGATTTCCCAGCACGAGGAATATAGCTCGGCCTTGACCCCTCAATTTTGTTTTCCCCCTGCTCATAGCGGTTTCTCTCCGACACTCCATGGATCGATTCCTGGCAGCAGTTGAAGTGCATCACGTAATTGCACGTCGTTTTCTGACAGGGCCACGCCAGGAAAAGCTCCTCGCGTGGTGCGCGGTCACTGGGTCAAGTACACAGTTGCACGCGGAGAAGACCGAGACGCCTTTTTTTAATTCCAGTCTGCTGTTGTGACTGTGGGGAAATAAATGAAGTACCTCGTAGCGTTAACGAGGGATTTAAAGTGCTATCCTGCCAATTTTGAATCTACTTAACTCGTGATCCATTACCTCAGACACAGTGGCGTATCTTTTGCGAATGAGCTGAATGCATTGTAGAGGATTGAATCAACTGACATTCATATATAGAAACAACACCATTTAAATATCAAAGAAGCTAATAATAATACAAAAGCTAAGAGAGAAAGCCTTGAAATCTGTTCCAATGAAGCGTTTACTATTATTTGCTTCAAATGGGAAGTTGCTTGTCCTTGAGCGCTACTAGGTGAGCAACCAATCGGAGTCCTGCGGCGTTGTCGTATTGCATTCCCCCTAAGTGGTGTGTGACAAGCGGCAAACCAGTTAATCTCTAAGAAATTCTATTCGCGCTAAAACAAAAATTCAGATTTTGCCAAAACTGATCCATGAGGAAGGAGAGAGTCATATATTTAACATAACCTTAAAACCCCATATTTTTAGCTCAAATAGTTTTCCTAATACAAATAAACAAAGTAGATACCATTATATTATAACAATGTATTGCGACGTAAGCACTGTAATTAATATCATTATTGGTTGGCACGTATGCGTGAACGTATATTTGAAATTACTCAGAACTGAAACGTAAACATTTGACATGACGTGGTAAAAGAAACATATACTTTGAATAAGCCAAGGTGTTTGTTAAATTCTATGAGAGGAAACGATACACTCCTTGCTAGTCTAGCAGAACGTGTCTGGTCACATTATATCTTTGTTTATGAATGGTTCGTAATCTCTATTTACTCTAGAGAGTTCAAAGCAGCATTATTCAGCTACTCTTCCATGAAAAAGTGTAACAGCTGGATCAATGAGACGCGATCCACCTCCCCTCCCCCCTTACTACTGCTAGAACAATCCAGTAGAGTTAATGTGGGCTCAAATTATGTTGGAAACAGAACTAATATTCAAAGGGTAGAGCCAGACTGAAACATTCCATGCCATAGCCGGGATTTGAACCACAGATCTTCTGGTTTCCGTCCAGCCGCTCTAACAATTTGAGCTACTATGGCCAACGTACCGATATGACATTAAACTCTCCAACTAACTCGTGTTTCTCCCGGTAAACCACTAGAAGTTCTCATAAACACATGAGACAACTACCTTAATGGCGACTTACTATGTTGTAAGTACTTTAAGGCCAGGGCTTTATAGTTCGGACCACTATTAGATACAAACAATGGAAATTAATTGTTCATTCACACTAGCCGTGTGTAGGATGCACTATGAAAGGGTAGAGCTAGACAGAAGAATGCCATGCCATAGCCGGGATTTGAACCAGGGATCCTCTGGTTTCCGTCCAGCCGTTCTAACCATTTGAGCTTCTATGACCAACGTGCCGACATGACATTAAATTCACTAACTGACTCAGTCTGGCTCTACCCTTTCATAGTGCGTCCTAAACACGGCTAGTGTGAAGGAACAATTGATTTCCATTAATTGTACCTAATAGTGGTTAACTATAAAGCCCGGGCCTTAAAGTACTTACAGCATAGTAAGTCGCCATTAAGGTAGTTGCCTCATGTGTTTATGAGAACTCCTAGTGGTTTACCGGGAGAAACACGAGTCAGTTGGAGAATTTAATGCCATGTCGGCACGTTGGTCATAGTAGCTCAAATGGTTAGAGCGGCTGGACGGAAACCAGAAGATCCGTTGTTCAAATCCCGGCTATGGCATGGAATTCTCCAGTCTGGCTCTACCCTTTCATAGTGCGTCCTACACATGGCAAGTGTGAAAGAATAATTGATTTTCAGAAATAATATTTTTAAACTGACGTTGAACGACTTATTCAGGAAGAAATTGACAACGAACACAACAAGACTGGGAAAACTGTGTGAGACATCAGATAAACTACAAGAAGTTGACTTTTGGAAAGAAAAAGGATGTAACGACATTTTAGAACCTATCAACATAAATTTGCAGTACTCAGACGTTGAAGACAATAACAATGACAAATTATCTCTTAACGTAAGTAACATTCACAGCTATAAGGATGCACTGCTGGCATTTTCATTGCATTAGAGAAATAAATAATCCATAAACTATAATTAACATTAAACTAAATATTTAAAGCATTTGCATAATATACGAATGTTCATGTTACAATTGTAATTTGAACAACTGCATTATCATAAAATTCTGGAAAATTTAGTTTACGTTCCCTTATCTCTAGCACCACGAACACTTGCAAGTGTGCAAGAGAGAGGGAAATATAAAAGGAGTGGGGGTAACGAGGTGGCAACGGTGAAGGCTCTTACGCATCTGATTCGCTGCAGGCGAGAACTCTTCCCATTTGAAACACACAATAGGCTGAATATCATATGTTCTACTAGCCTAGTGAGGTGGCAACAACATAACATGCTCTACGTGCCAGTGCATTCATCGTGCGAATAAAGCTTGTTGAATATCCTTCAATGAATTTGAAAATGGTGTTATATTAAGCTTACTTAACAAATATTTTAAAACTCGTCCATTCACTAACAAGTAAGAGTTAGAAAGAAGGACTCCTAACGATTTGAAAAATTTAAATACTAGTGACTCTTTTTAAAAGAAAAAGTGCCCGCCTCTGTATAGAGATGGAGGCGTGCCTCCTCGCGTTCAAGAGGTCCCGAATTCGATTCTCGGTCTGGGTGAGTTATCTGGATAAGGTTATCTCCGGAGGGTTTCCCTTATCCTGAAAGATGAATGTCTGGTAACTCTAAGTTCTATGTATTCTGTACTTATTTGAACATTTCATTCATCGTCCGATATGACATAACCTTGAAGGTTTACCCTTATTCTGATAGATGAATCTCAGGTAACTCTAAGCCCTACGGACCCTGTACTCATTTGAACATCATTTCATTCATCGTCTGATATGACTTAACGTTGAAGGTTTACCCTTATCCTGAAACATGAATGTCTGGCAACTGTAAGTTCTATGTACCCTGTACTCATTTGAAAATCATTTCATTCATCCTCCGATATGACAACGTTGGAGGTTTTCCCTTATCCTGAAAGATGATACCAGGAGGAGGAAGCTTTGGATAGCATTTGCAGAAGAGGAAACTTTAAAACTGTGGGAAACAGTCTACCGTAGCTTGTTATAAGAATTAAAGCTGTAGTACAAATTTAGATTTGATTTATATTGTTGCTGTTGAACTAAAGTAGAAAAAAGACTCTTTTAGATATATTAGATGAATAGATTTATAAGATTACCGGAATCCAGCAACCTGTAGGATAAGGTTAGTTTGTTAAGGTAGAAAGTAGATTATATCTGTAAAATTTGTAAATTTGTTGTGAAATCTGATTTAGAAGTTAATAAAGTTAAAAGTTTATTTTGTATAATAAGTTCTGGTATAGATTCCAGAAACTGGACTATTACATATGAGATTTTATTTTATTTTATTTTTATTTCATCCTGAAACATGAATGTCAGATAACTCTAAGCTCTATGTACCCTATACTCATTTGAACATAATTTCATCTGATGGATAGAGTCAACATGAAAAATTCAATGCCATGGCCGGGATTTGAACCACGGATCTCCTGGTTTCCGTCCAGTCGCTCTTAACCTTTGAGCTACCATGGCCAACGTGCCTTCCTGACATTAAATTCTCCAGTTGACTCATATTTCCCCGGTAGACCACTACGGGCTCTCACATCCGAGATACACCGTTTGTGACGACTTACTATTGTAAGTACTTAAGTCCCAGGCTTCATCATTTAACTCTTATTAAAAAAAAAAAAAAAAAAAAAAATCATCTATTGTCTGATATGACTTAACGTTGGAGGTTTCCCTTATCCTGTTGGTTGAATGTCAGGTAACTCTAAGCTCTACAGATCCTGCACTCATTTGAACATCATTTCATTCATCGTCCAATATGCCTTTACGTTGGAGTTTTTCCCTTATTCTGAAAGATGAAGGTCTGGTAACTCTAAGTTCTATGGACTCTGTACTCATTTAAGCATCATTTCATTTATCGTCTGATATGATTTAACGTTGGAGCTTTACCCTTATCCTGAAATATGAATGTCTGGCAACTCTAAGCTCTACGGACCCTGTACTCATTTGAACATCATTTTATTCATCGTCCGATATTGCTTAACGTTGGAGGTTTTCCCTTATCATGATAGATGAATGTCAGGTAACTCTAAGCTCTACGGACCCCGTACTCATTTGAACATCATTCCATTCATCGTCCGATATGACTTAACTTTACAACTGAGGTTGTAAAGATAAGATAAAAAGTCAGTAATAACTAAGCAATTTACTTAACCAACTACCAAAGTAGATACAAACATGACTTAGTGGATGTTTTTATCACTCTAAATTTTAAAGTATTTATCTTTGTATATAGGTACGTAAAGTCTGTGTCTGAGTGGGTTTTTATAGACTTTTAATCAATTGTAATGATTCTATCAGAGCTGACAGACAACTCTTCGCACAAGGCAAAAAATTATTCTCTAGCTTAGAATTTTTAATTGTCTTTATTTTATTCAGTTAAACGAAATGCCCAGAGAATTTCACCTGACCACCTCTATCTTCGCGAACGAGAAAGGTAAAATAACAAATACACAGCTAGTTTATGTAATATTTATCTCATTTTTGACATAGATGATGTCGTACTAACACTGAATTTTGCCCTCTAATTAAGCTTTGTGTGTTAGGTAGGTTCTTCGACTAAACAAGGTTATACTGACGTTATTTAAACTTTTGTTATTTCTTCCCAATGAGATTTTCTGTATAAACAGCGAAGAGGTAGTCCGAATGCGACCACGTGGAAATCATCGGCATTAAAGGGAAATTGTAATAAGACGAGTCAGTCGGAGAATTTAAGGTCATGTTGGCGCGTTGGCCTATGTAGCTCAATGGTTTAGAGCGACTAGACGGAGACAAGAACCATGGTTCAGATCCCGGCTATGGCATTAAATTTTTCAGTCTGGCTGTACCCTTTCACACGGCCAGTGTGAAAGAACAATTAATTTCCAATAGTAATAATAATAATAATAATAATAATAATAATAATAATAATAATAATAATAATAATAATAATAATAATAATAATAATAATAATAATAATAATAATAATAATAATAATAATAATAATAATAATAATAATAATAATAATAATAATAATAATAATAATAATAATAATAATAATAATAATAATAATAATAATAATAATAATAATAATAATAATAATAATAATAATAATAATAATTAATAATAATAAAAGATTTGGATTAAAATACCAGATAATTTCACAATGTCCGCCACGGTAGCGTCTGCCTCACGTTCAAGGGGCCCCGAGTTCGAATCTCGGACAGGGTGAGTTATTTGAATAAGGTTTTCCCTTATCCTGAAAGGTGAATATCTGACAACTCTAAGCTCTATGTACCCTGTACTCATTTGAACATCATTTCATTCATCGTCTGATGTCTTAACGTTGAAGGTTTTCTCTTATCCTGAAAGATGAATTTCTGACACTCTAAGCTCTATGTACCCTGTACTCATTTGAGCATCATTTCATTCATCGTCCATTATGACTTAACGTTGGAGATTTTCCCTTATCGCAAAAGATGATTGTCAGGTAACTCTAAGCTCTATGTACCCTGTACTCATTTGAATATCATTTCATTCATCGTGCGATGTAACTTAACGTTGGAGATTTTCCCTTATCGCAAAAGATGATTGTCAGGTAACTCTAAGCTCTATGTACCCTGTACTCATTTGAACATCATTTCATTCATCGTCCGATATGGCTTAACGATGGAGGTTTTCTCTTATCCTGAAAGATGAATTTCTGACAACTCTAAGCTCTAAGTGCCCTGTACTCATTTGAATACCATTTCATTCGTCGTCCGATATGACTTAACGATGGAGGTTTTCTCTTATCCTGAAAGATGAATGTCTGACAACTCTAAGCTCTATATACCCTGTACTCATTTGAACATCATTCATCGTCCGATATGACCTAACGTTGGAGGTTTTCTCTTACCCTGAAAGATAAATTTCTGGTAACTCTAAGCTCTATGTACCGTGTACTCATTTGAACATCGTTCATCGTCCAATATGACTTAACGTTGGAGGACTTTCAACAAATTGGATTTTCTGGGAATAAGTTTCGAAGTCCTCGTTATTCTGAATGATTTTTCAGTACTAGTACAGTCGTCCTGCGTAGTCTATGAGTAACATACTAGGCTCTAGTGTCCAAAGTCATGGGTTCATGGCCGGTGGGAGGCGGTGGTTTTTTTTCGAGAATAAAAACTCTTAAATGGCTTCCTTCGAAAGAGAAGTAAAGCTGGTGGGCCCGTGTCGTATACTTATGACACGTCAAAGGAGTAAAATTGATCTATCATCTATCATTATAAAAAAGAGTAATAGAGTGTTTATAAATAAATACTCAATTCTTAACTGTTAAAAATAAGGGATATGCAAAGTGTGACTTTGTAAACATATTTTAAATGTCTAAGACACAGAGATTACATAAAATAATATATTTAGGGTTAATTATTTGTGATATATTGCCTTTTATGTTATTCTCAAATAGAAGGTTATTATTTTTCTCTCTTACTGGTCAAACAAAGAGAACGAAATTTCAAAGGCATCAATAGGGAATTCCTAAACAGTAGAAGCATTGTATAGCCTGTGATCATCTGGAAGAATAGAGCTTTTGAATTATTAAAGAATTATCAAAAGTCATTGAGATTGAATGGACTTCACAGGTTATTCCATAGAAATTCAACATGCAAACATCTTAAACTTATATTGATTCATTTTTGGCAAAATAAAAACAACCTAAATTTTTCCATGCATAGTGTATTTTGACGTAGGGGCATTTTCTAGTCCTTTTCTTCTATTACTAAAATTTATTTTTCTGGTTATTCTTTCTTAAGTGAGATAATTTTACTAAGCATTTCATTGAAGATATACAAAAAAACTGTAGGCTAAACGAATAATGAGATTTTTGTGATGGTCTTGTGATTCCATGCTTTCTGTAAGATTGGAAAACAAAAGAGTACCCACTTACGTTGAAAAAAGCTTAAATGTTCCAAAACTCAAATAGAGAATACTTCTGAATAGTTAACGATACAGTAATTTTTATTTTATATGTATTCTATGCTTTAGCGACGTTTAGGGTTTCTATAAAGTAATATTGTACATCTCTTGTGGTTTAACAGTTACACAGAATTAAGTGAACTTCTGAGATCAGTCCCAAAAGTGTTTGACATACATATTTTGTAAATATTTTAAATGGTATTTTAATATAAATTGTTTAAGAACACCGGGAAGTTGTTTGGGTCCAAGAAAAGTCGATTTCTGGTTTTATGCTTAAATAAAAACGAGGATCTCTGAGTTGTAAAATATATATGGCATGTTGCGGTTTTCAGTTGATAAAGGGGTTTCAAGTTTGGTGATGCGCTGCTGTTATTTATCTTTTATTGCAATTTTTCGTAACTTATCGTTTACATACTTCAGGAGCACTTTTCTCTGCAACAATTAAGCTAAATGAATGAAATTTCTACTCATTTCTGAATCAAAATCCTACACATTCCGCTTATAATTATTCCTCAAATTGGTAATGATAATTTTTAACAATCTATATGCTTGTAAAATTTACCATTAATTCTATGTTCACAATGTACACATTTTAGGGGCAGGTATTTTCAAATGTGGGAAGAAAATTTACCTGAAAATTGTCAAGTAAAGCAAGCAACACTGTCAATTTTGAATTTTTTTAATGTTCTTTATGGCAGCTTTGTAGCATTGTCTCTCAGCATACAAAGGTCATTTTACATGGTTCATGTTTAAAAAGGATTGATGTATTAAGTGACAAAGTTTATTTCTTATGTTAATAGTTGTTGTGGAAATGCACATCAAATTTGCCACTAAAATAGCAGCCTCACCGTTAAAAAAAAAATCTTTTTTTAAACATCGTGTAAATATTAGTTTAAAATGGGAGAATTTTTGTTAAAAAGTACCAAATTTGGTATTTAGGAGACATTCATTTCTCAGATATTGCATTCATACATACACACAAATATACACACATGGATATTTTACTAAAAAAAAATCCTTTCTCATTCAGAGGACCGTAAAATTTGTATTTATGCTGAAATCTCGGTATAACATTTTTTGAGCGACGTGCAGAACTTCCTATAGTACTTGGACAAATGTAAGTGTAATATGGATCAAGTAAATTGTTTTGTTGTAATTTTCGAATCACACTGACAAAGAATGTAGTTAACATGCTAATGTCAGTAGCGGCTGGTGAGCGTTAGTGCACGAGCCGCCACTGCCTCCTTACCTGTAACAAAGCAGTTGCACTATGCCACCACAACACACATTGGCTCGACACTCAACACTTAACAAAACACTGGTCGCTGCGACGTCTGACGCTCGACTAAAGCAAAGCCCGGAGTACGGTCGGTCGGCCCCTGGATCGATAGGCAGGACGCCATTTCGCGCGACGTGTGACGTCACCATCTCTTGCAGCCTAGTACAAACACTCACGCCCGCACGCACGCACTCACTTTCACTGCGTCACGGGTTCAATTCCGGGTTCCTATTCATATTTTGTGCCCGGCACTGCGTGGTCAGCCTTTTAACCTCCAACATGGAATTTGGTTTGTGAAATTACTGTACACTGAGAAAACACTTCGGCTTTCTTCTTATAAGAGCACTCTTGTACACTCCCTACTATTTCAAATAATGGATAAATAAATTCCCTGATATTCACAAAAAAATGAAGAACATCAACAGAATATCTGACTTGCTTAATTTATAAAAATAAATTAACTTACTCGATCATAATTTCATATCGGACGATGAATGAAAGAATGTTCAAATGAATCGAGGGTACATAGAGTTTAGAGTTACCTGAAATTCAACTTTTCGGATAAGGAAAACCCTGCAATATTAACCCATATCGGACGAAGAATGAAATTATGTTCAAATGAGCTCAGGGTCCATAGAGCTTAGACTTACAAGACATTTATCTTTCAGAATAAGAGAAAACATGCAACGTTAAGTCATATCGGACGAAGAATGAAATTATCAAATGAACCCAGGGTCCATAGAGCATAGAGTTACAAGACATTTATCTTTCAGAATAAGAGAAAACATGCAACGTTAAATCATATCGGACGATGAATGAAAGATGTTCAAATGAATCCACGGTACATAGAGCTTAGAGTTGCCAGAAATTCATTTTTCAAGATAAGAGTCAACATCTAAAGTTACGTCATATCGCATGATGAATGAAAAAATGTTTAAATGAATCCAGGGTACATAGAGCTTAGAGCAAACATATGTTCATCTTTCAGGATAAGACAAAGCATCCAACGTTGTCATATCGCACGATGAATAAAAGAATGTTCAAATGAATCTAAGGTACATAGAGCTTACAGTTACCTGAAATTCATCTTTCAGGATAAGGGGAAACTTCTAACGTTAAGTCATATCCAAGGAAGAATGAAATGATCTTCAAATGAGTAGAGGGTGCATAGAGCTTAGAGCTAACAGAAGTTCATCGTTCAGGATAAGAGGAAACATCCAACGTTAAGTCACATCGCACGATGAATGAAAGAATGTTCAAATAAATCCAGGGTACATAGAGCTTAGAGTTACCAGAAATTCATCTTTCAGGATAAGGGAAAACTTCAAACGTTAAGTCACATCGTACGATGAATGAAATGATGTTCAAATGAGCCCAGGGTACACAGAACTTAGAGTTACCAGACATTCATCTTTCAGGATAAGGGAAAACCTCCAACGTTAAGTCACATCGTACGATGAATGAAATGATGTTCAAATGAGCCCAGGGTACACAGAGCTTAGAGTTACCAGACATTCATCTTTCAAGATAAGGGAGATCCTGAAACGTTACGTCATATCAGATGAAGAATGAAATGATGTTCAAATGAGTACAGGGTACATATAGCTTAGATTTACCAGAAATTCATCTTTCAGGATAAGGGAAAACATGCAACGTTAAGTCATATCGCACGATGAATGAAAGAATGTTCAAATGAATCCAAGGTACATAGAGCTTAGATTTACCTGATATTCATCTTTCAGGATAAGATAAAACCTCCAACGTTAAGTCATATCAGACGAAGAATGAAATGATATTCAAATGAGCCCAGGGTACATAGAGCTTAGAGTTACCAGATATTCGTCTTTCAGGATAAGGGAAAACCTCCAACGTTGAGTCACATCGTACGATGAATGAAATGATGTTCAAATGAGCCCAGGGTACACAGAGCTTAGAGTTACCAGACATTCATCTTTCAACATAAGGGAAAATCTCCGACGTTAAGTCATATCGGACGAAGAATGAAATGTTGTTCAAATGAGCGCAGGATACATAGAGCTTAGAGTTATCAGACATTCGTCTTTCAGGATCAGGGAAAATCTCCAACGTTATGTCACGTCCGACGAGGGATGAAATGATGTTCAAATGAGTCCAGAGTTCACAGTGCATAGAGTTACCAGATATTCATCTTTCAGGATAACAAAAATCATCCAATGTTAAGGCATATCGCTCGATGAATGAAATGTTGCTTAAATGAGTACAGGAACCATTGAGCTTAGGTTTAAGAGACATGCATTTTTTTTAAGGATAAGAGAAACCTCCGGAAGAAAACCTTATCCAGTTAACTCACCCTGACCGAAATTCGAACTCGGGGGCTCTTGAACGAACCGCTTCAGAAATTTTATTGAATCTAAAATATTTTTCTATAACTGATAAATGGTATTGGGGGGGGGGGGCAACATTTCATTTGACACATAAAAATGTAGAGATTTTTTATCACACAAATGAAATAAAACTATATGCAGCATCAACCATTTTAAATGCAAGAACAGGAAGTTTTATGCATTGGAAACATCACATGGTCGCTTTTGCGCTACTCTATTGTCTTCATAGGTTCTTGGAAGTTTTACAAGCTTGAGTTGTTTAATTCGATTACAGTAAAGAGCAGCTATTTATGAAATTGTGTGATGTACCCGCCATTGTGCTGAAAAGGTCAGACACTGAATGGACAGCAGTGGCGGCACCAACCTACACGCACAGGCGTATTAACTCCCACGCATTGACCTCGCCAACTCAATCAAGTCAGCCAACCTTTACTAATTTTCACTCATTTACACAAAGATACTCTCTAGTCTAACAGGTGCCCATTTCAGAAACACTGTTAGGTTACAAGCGAACCAATTTTCTGAATCACTTCAGTTACGTCCTTATTCCTGGGAGGTGATTTTGTACTACATATAGTAAGTGACGGAAGTATGGTATTCCAACCAAAATAATTTGTATCGAAAATACATGCTTTGAGCTCTCCTAAACCTCAGTAAAGCTATTATTTCTAACAATAGAAATGAGCCTCATGGGTCTATCGAGCTTAGAGTCGATATTCGTGCATTAGGATATGGGAAACCCCGGGAAAAACCTTATCCAGATAACTCATCTTGACTGAGACTCGAACCTTGGACCTCTTGATTCGTTCCATCAAATAGCAATCAGCTCTTTTAAGATTGATTACCCTTAAGCCTACTAAATTCCTCTGTTCTCATTGTACCTGAAGACAATATGCAAAATATGTTTTCAAATGTTAAGCTCGATTAAATCGAAAAAGGGGGAAAAGTATTACAATAAAATATAATTATTCCCCACTTTTTTTTAGGCCGCGCCGTGGCTCAGGGGTTAGACCACTTGGCTCTTACCAAGGTGACCCGGGTTCGATCCCAGGTGACCCCAAAGTGAAATTGGTGGTGGACAACACGGCGCTAGGGTGGGTTTTCTCCGGGACCTCCGGTTTCCCCGCCATCTCATTCCACTGGTGCTCCATCTTCACCTCATGTATCAGCAATGTCACCGCCTGCGTTGCCGTATGTAGTAAAAGCGGGCGTTAAACACTACACATTTCATTTTCTCCACGTTTTAAGAAAGTTGAAGAAAATAAAAGATAACTATAATTTTTAAATGACTTAACATTCTTTTGATAATGAAAAGTTTCAAAAGAAATTTTAAAGAATTTGGTTCAATTTTGGTTCCTCAAAAAAGAATTACTAAATTTTTCTAAATAAGATTAAACTTCCGGTAGTAAAACCTTTGGATTTAACAATTTAATTGTTTATCTTGCAACCAGGTTTATATTGGAAAGACCAAACTCAAATGAGAAACCAGAATGAAGGAACATTTTAGAAATATTAGGCATAAATCGACCATGAAAGTTCTTTTTTGGTCACTAAAATTATTGAAGCAATTAAAGAGACCAATAGATTTAATGATTTGGTAGTAATTATTTTAAAATATATAAATCGCGTAATGAATTGTGAAATACCGCCATTCGACTGTCTTAAAGTTTTTTTTTGCCGCGCCGTGGCTGAGGTCTTAGACCGCTCGGCTCTCACCAAGAGATGAGATTTGTAGTGGACAACACGGCGCTGAGGCGGGTTTTCTCCGGGATGTCTGGTTTCGCCCACCATTTTATTCCACCGGTGCTCCATCTTCATCTCATGTATCAGTGTCACCGCCTGTGGTGCCGCATGTAGTAAAATCGCGCTGTAAACGTTACACATTTCATTTAAGTTTGTTTTATTTTTATAGTTTGGTCACGCAAATTGTCCATCTCCTAGCGGCTGTAATGATAATAGCAGGAGTAAACAAACTGACAGTGCGAATAACAATTTGTGAAACTAGTCTCTTGAATTCTGTGAAGAGTTCATGAATTTTCTTAAAATAAATAAGTGAATTGTGAAAGGGTAGAGCCAGACTGAAAAATTCAATGCCATAGTCGGGATTTGGGAGAATTTAATGTCATGTTGGCATGTTGGTCATAGTAGCTCAGTGGTTTAGAGCGGCTGGACGGAGACCAGAAGATCTGTGGTTCAAATCCCGGCGATGGCAAGGAATTTTTCAGTCTAGCTCTACCCTTTCATAGTGCGTCCTACACACGACTAGTGCGAAAGAACAATTAATTTACAAATAAGCGAATTGATGGAAATAATGACTGAAAAATTCAATGCCGTAGCCAGGATTTGAATCACGGATCTCCTGCTCTCCGTGCGGCTGCTCTAAACCACTGAGCTACTATGGCCAACATGCCGACATGACATTAAGTTCTCCAACTGTGTCAGATGTTTCCCGGTAGACCACTAGGTGTTCTCATATGCTATGAGACACGCACCTTTTGTGGCGGGAGATCCGTGGGTCAAATCCCAGCTAAGGCATTGAATTTTTCAGTCTGGATCTACTCATTCAAACCTTAGACAACACACGGCTAGCGTTGAAGAAATAATTATTTCCATCAATTTACCTGAATAACATAGTGGTTTAACTATGAAGCCTTGGACTTAAGTACTTACAGCATAGTAAGTCGCTACCAACATGGTGCGTGTCTCACAGCAAGGGGGCGGATTTTGCCCTATTTGCCTATTTTATTCCTTTGTTTAGAAACGTAGGCTTTTAAGTTATAAGCACGTTTCCTACAATTATTAGCCTAATCTCATAGTTTTATAGTGTCTATAAATGCCTATTTCATACGCTTGTGCCTAAAACTGCCTTTTTAGCCAATTTCTTCTGCCTGTAATTTGTGACAACAGCTTTTGCATTTGTTGGTTTCAACGTGAAGTTTTCGGGGAAGAGAAATTTCTTACTGCTGCACATTCGATATACAAAAAGAGCTTTAGCCAGATAGGTATCTGCTTTTCTGACTTGTCACAATGCGCTAATGACGTCACAGATATGTGAAAAAATTGTGATTTTCTCATGCTTACGTTATTCTACATGTATCTCAAGGAATCATGAAAGAGATTGCTTGGAGACTTCCGCTGTTGTTTCCAACAATGAAAATGAAACCGCTGACCTATAAATATTAATGTTTGATGTAAAATTTTACAGAAATTTCTTTATAAAAGTAGGTGCAATAATTATTTTCACGATGCCGTAATTACTGTAATTCCGTTTGAACGGGAAACACTAAAAATCTGTGCTTTATTAATTGTTCTTAGTCGACAATGGGGCATTTAGGAGTTTTATTACAAAAACTAGGATTCTGTAGCTTTAGATTTTAATTAATTGTGCTTTGTATCTTTCTGACACATCATGACATCATTTTAAGTAATATTAAGTTTGCTGTGATGAACTTTTGAATTTCTTATCTTTCTAACAATCGTTTTTATTAAGGATACACATCTATACAAACTAATCCAAAACTTACAACAATCCCAAATTTAATTTTTTGACTTAAAATTAATGTAGACATACTTCAATAATGTAAAGTTTCTTTTCCTAGCGGCACTACAGAAAAAATTACATTTCTATTTAAATAACCCTACACCTGTATCGTAGCTGCTATTACGTAATTATAACCTCAGATTTCTCAGATTCCATATTTTCTGCATTTTCCTAATTCAAAATGTTCCATAGGATGCAGTTTTCTATTAATCTGTATGAAATTCTAGACATGCCTTTAAGGGCAACTGCATATTAAGTGTGCCCATTTACATTTGTTGTGTTTTTGTTATTTGTATTGAAAAGGATTATATTGTTTACTTCTTACTGAAAACGCTTAGAAAAATAAAAATTGTGAAATAGGTATGATTATTTTTCCCTTCGTTGATATGGTGAAGACAGATATTTCACATAGTTACAGGTCATTAATACGAGGCATGTACGTAAAATAAGGTCTCCAAGGCGCTGGAGCCGTGAGGAACGCTATTACGCAAGATCCGGCAACACTGGCGTGTACCTTGGTTTCACTCCTTCAAATCCCCACCACAACGAACCCTTTGCAACCATTAGTCTTGGCTGGGCAGCCATTTACGATGGAGCTTCCTAACACTTCCTCCGCCAAGTGTAAGTTTCGTGCAATGATCCATTTTTTTAGTGCCAAGGGCACTACCCCCTCGCTCGCTCGTGCTGGCTGGCTGTATACAGCCAGAAGGTTTTTGCTGCGTGCCCACCCATTAAGGGTTTTACCGCAGGTAGGATTATTATAGAAAGATGTAGGATGAAGGTGATGTAGGTTTTTGATTGGGAGTTAATTTTGAGGTTACCAAAGTATCTTCGGGTTGAAGGAGAGGATGCAGTACTTAGCACCCATTTTTTTTTTTTTAAATATTTTGTAATTTAGTTGGGGAGAAATTTAGATGCCAAACAGCTTGGAAGAATTATGAGGAGCTCAGCTTTAGCTGCTGATAGGGTTAGCTCCTGGGTTATCTAGGGTGCCCGCATGCCATACGGGGGACCCGATGCAGTCTAGATCGGCGTCTAGTGGGGTCATAATTTCCCAATGATCTGACAAGGGCGCTTCTGTGAGATGGTAAACTTGCGTATAATTTTGAAGCCCGGCGCCTAATTTCATCCTCCACGTATGGAAGACCCGATGCTTCGTGGAGCAACCTGGTAGGAAAATAACGTCCCACAGAACAAATAGACCGCAGTCCTTTATTCTGTGCACGTTGAAGCCATGCTAAACAGCTGTCTGCTGCCATGCCCCAGATCTCGCAGGCATATAGCATCACCGGGATTACCAGCGCTCGGAAGAGGTACAACTTCATGCGGACTGGCATCGAGGTAGACCACAGCATTGGGTACAGGGAAGCAATTGCTCCCTGTACCTTCGCCGAAAGGTCCCTGATGTGCCGGCGAAAAGTTAAACCTCTATCCAAGTTTACTCCTAGGTACTGGACAGAGTTAGACCACTCTATCCTTCGACCTCGGTAGCTGAAGTTGGGGCAGTCTGCGGGGGTGTGGCGCTTTGTGAAAAGTATGGCGTGGCTTTTGTCCGGATTTACGGACATCCGCCAACGCCGGCACCACTGTTGTGTTAGGCGGAGATGTCTTTGTAGGGGGTTGAAGGCTCTGAGAATGTGTTTGTCCTTGCAGAACAGAAACACGTCGTCAGCGTATTGTGCCATTTCGACTCATGGTTCTGTGGGGAAATCTGCCATAAAGACGTTGAAGAGGGTGGCACTACCCCCACTGAAACTCATTATCAGTTATGCGAAGTCTATGGGCCACAGTGTATGGACATCAAAAACGTGCGAACGTGGGTCAGAGAGTTCAAAGACGGACGTACAGAACCTATGACGAACACCGTTCTGGTCGGCTTTCGGTTTCAGCCGAAACAATTGCAAAAGTGGAGCAAGA
The DNA here is from genome assembly GCA_030765055.1 of Mantis religiosa. Lineage (NCBI taxonomy): Eukaryota > Metazoa > Arthropoda > Insecta > Mantodea > Mantidae > Mantis > Mantis religiosa. The sequence goes on from CM060960.1 coordinate 59,964,991, forward strand.
AATGCTTAAAGATCGATGTGTGATAGTTCGTGAGCTGTGCGAACTTATCTCTGAAGTCAGTAAGACTACGATTGACAAGATTTTGACCGAACATTTGCATTATCGCAAGGTGTGTGCGAGGTAGTTGATCTCCTGGCTCAGTTCGAATGGGACAACCTCACCCATCCTCCTACAGTCCAGACTTAGCACCTAGTGATTATCATCTGTTTCCTAAGTTGAAGTCACACCTGGGTGGAACACATTTCCAGACCGACGATGATTTGAAAAACGAGGTTCCTGCGCAACTTGGCGGGAGAGTGCTATGACAAGGGTATACAAAAGGTGCCACAGCGCATGCAAAAGTGCATCGATCGGAATAGTGATTACGTTGAAAAATAGCCGTAGGTTCTGCCTTTCCATCAATGTAACATTCATTAACAATAAACATGTTTTCTATATTAAATAAAATTGGATACCTTATTTTACGGATACGCCTCGCAGATAAAAATAGGTAAATAAATGAAATGTGTAGTGTTTAACGCCCGCTTTTATTACATAAGGCACCGCAGGCGATGACACTCATGATACATGAGATGAAGATGGGGCACCGGTGGAATGAGATGGCGGGGGAAACCGGAGATCCCGGAGAAAACCCACCCCAGCGCCGTGTTGTCCACCACTAATCTCACTTTGCGGTCGCCTGGGATCGAACTCGGGCCACCTTGGTGAGAGTCAAGCGGTCTAACCACTGAGCCACGGCGCGGCCAATCACAGAAGCTTGTACCACAAGCATTAATTTCTAATTTTGTATAATTTGTACTATTATCTATAGTGAATTTTAAGAGCCATTTTAATAAAATTATGTATTTGTAAGTGTTTATTTAGCAAATATTTAGTGCCTACTTAAGTGCTTATTTCACACATTTTTAGTGTCTGTAAATCCGCTCCCTACTCATAGCATATGAGAACCCTTAGTGCTCTACCGGGAAACATACGGGTCAGTTGGAGAATTTAATGTCATGTCGGCACGTTGGCTATAGTAGCTCAGTTGGTTAGAGCAACTGCACAGAGAACGGTAGATCAGTCTGGCTCTACTCATTAAATAAGCAAAGTTTGCCACAAAGAAGTTTATTTTATTGTAATATTAATATTGCGTCGCTGTCATTAGCTTCAGTTTTAGTTTTAAGTTTGATTTATGAGTCATTATGTTTACACTCAAACTTCACCTACTTGTTGTTGTATAATTGAAACGTTTTCAAGATCATTCGATCTCATCCTTAGCTGTTTGGTGACTAAATGAACCTTCCTCTTCTTCCACTACTACGGAGCTCCAATCACTCTGCAATCTGGTGTTAGGGGCACTAAGTTTTAATACTTCATTTAATGCCGGGATTTCAAAATTTATAACTTTATCACGGTTTTTGTTTACGAATATTTTTCCCCAAATATCCAATTCCATGGGTGTACTTAAAGATTTTAACAGTTTAATGTTGTGGCCAATGTTGTGGTTTTCTGTCCAAAAATGGTGTGAAACTGCAGATTTTTCTGTTTGTTTCAACTTAATGTTCCTCTGGTGTTCCTTTTGCCTGGTTAACAAGTTTCTCTGCAGTTTCACACCATTTTTGGACAGAAAACCACAACATTGGCCACAACATTAAACTGTTAAAATATTTAAGTACACCCATGGAATTGGATATTTGGGAAAAAATATTCATAAACAAAAACCGTGATAAAGTTATAAATTTTGAAATCCCGGCAATAAATGAAGTATTAAAACTTAGTGCCCCTAACACCAGATGGCAGAGTGATTGGAGCTCCGTAGTAGTGGAAGAAGAGGAAGGTTCATTTAGTCACCAAACAGCTGAGGATGAGATCGAATGATCTTGAAAACGTTTCAATTATACAAGTAAGTGAAGTTTGAGTGTAAACATAGTGACTCATAAATCAAACTTAAAATATGAAGAATACTTCACTGTTAATAATGCTTCTGCTTTTAATATTTATTCAGTTTTAGTATTTGAGCAACACAGATTTTTTATTACTAATCTTGCTATGTGCTCATTAAGCTTCGTTCCACGAAAAAATATAGAAACAAAATTTTAAAAAAGTACATATTTTTGTTGATTTTAATTTTTAATTGCCAATAACATGTATGCTCTGTTCTAATTATGAATTTTTCATAACGCTCATGCGGTAGTCATTGTGTGTGTGTGTGTGTGTGTGTGTGTGTGTGTGTGTGTGTGTGTGTGTGTGTGTGTGTGTGTGTGTGTGTGTGTGTGTGTGTGTGTGTGTGTGTGTGTGTGTGTGTGTGTGTGTGTGTGTGTGTGTGTGTGTGGCCCAGAAACAAACGGTTACCACTCGAGAACTAGCTCGCGCGATTCGTGTTTTGATAAAAGTTTCACGCATGGCTTACCCGGAACTTTCTCTCGCATCGCCTACCCTGGCGTCTAATTCAATATTTTGAACTACGCTGTGCTAATTAAAGTCACCGAACCAATAATATCGCGTTCAGTAGCTCCAGCGGCGTATCATCACTTTCCTTCATTCCATGATTAGTGCTTTTAGCGCCAATCCTGACTTGAGGACAATTAGGAGGGCTGTTCAATAAAGAAACATCAAAATTTTTTACGGTCATAATTTTTCGTACTAAACTTCAATCTTATTATATTCTGTTAGCTTAATGTGACACAAAGACGTCGTAGTAGTTTCATTGTTGGTGCTCTTGGTTCCCGCCTGTGAGGATCAGGCAAGTTCAGACATGTTCAGTATAGCCTACCGCTGTAATGGAGGTAACATGCAGTTAAAGTTGATGTTAGAGGAAGATCCGGAGTTTCTTTCAAACGTAATCAATGCAGATGAAACTTGTGATGCCGAAATTAAAGACTGCAATAACTAAAGAATCATGATGGATTTCAAAGGAGTCTTGCATGTTTGTTATGACACGAACAGGTGCAATTTGTTGAGTTGTTATAACAAAAGAAATGTAAGAAACAGTGTCCTTAGCAGATTTCTAAAGAGTAGTACTTGACTTTGTTGAATAGGCTATTCTTCGGACCCTTCTTAAGGGCACTAGGAGGTCGATGGGCTTCAAAAACTTGATTTTTTGTTTTTAGTGTTAAAAATTATATAATTCTTCAGCTTTTAAATTATATATAACATAGGGCATCAGCTGGTATTAAAGCCCTTTAATCCATCAAATTAAAGATGGCGGCACAATGACACGTCCACTTTCTGATCTTCTGCATACAAATTTCACTCAGCATACTTCCAAAGCTTGAACTTTCTGAACTAACCCACTTAGAAACATGAACACTCTTCCAAAAGAGGTTCTTTTGGCAATTAAACCAGTATTTAGGGAACTTTCTCAAGATGAATTACTCGGAAAGTCGAACTCAATACCCAAATGAAAGTTTTCATCATATATTATGGAAAAGAATTCCAAAAAAACTGTGCATGTTGGGCCAAAAATTTAAAAAAATTGTGTATATGATAGTGTTATTTGTTATAATGATGGGTGCAGTGGTAGGCATAAAGTAATGACAAAAATGGGTATAAAGGTTTCTGAAAATATGAGGGCAGCATGTCTAAAAAAAGATGTGCGTCGACTCTCAGAGGCAAAAAGAACAGCTCAGTTGCTTGAAAGTAGAGCTAGAAGTAAGAAAAGGAAAAGAAAAGACGAGGAAAACCTAACTGAGCAGGAATATGGAGCAGATTTGTTCTGAGAGTATGTATAATTTAAAAAGAATGTTGCTTAATCTTTGAAAATGATTTCCCAAACACTTGATTTTTCACACTTTTGGTGCATGTTTCTAAAAAATTATAAAAGATATTGATACAAAATTTTTAGTGCTTATTTGTTAATGATACCTGAACCCATTAAACTCACCTTTATATTCATATGATTTATAAAATGGAGAGAAAATATAATTCAGTCATTAAAAATATTGTACTTTTTTGTTAACACATCTAAATAATTTTTCTTATGCATAGTATAAATTATGTATGCTTTTTATTTAGTTTAGATTATAAAATTGTGACTAATATTATTTAGGAAAAATATTGGTGCCTATAGCTTTAAATTCCTACAAGGAACCTAGACCTGAAGTATAGAGTGTAATGATTTTTTTCAAGATACATAGAGTGCCTTATGCCCCTTTTGCAAGGAGCTGTATGAACTTAATGTAAATGTTATACCGTAGATAAATGCGCACACACTTATACTATAATCACACCAAATTTCAATTTCTAGCAATGTTTAGCTTTTTTATATATTTATATTTTAATATCGTTATAAACTAGCCCTGTCTGGGTAAAAATAACCTCCCAGTGCCTTTAATGTCATGACAAAATAGTCACAAAGGGGATCTTTGATTGAATAAAGGGCTTTGAGAAAGTGAAAGTCACTCATACACCCACGTGCAGCTGTGGTCATTCAGACAGTCCGAGGCGTGCAGGCGATTAGGGCAGTCCTCTTCTTCTGTCTTGGTCAAAGGAGATCAATAGTGATGAGAGAAGATATTTGTCGGTTTATGTACGTGAAGAATGAATTAAGTTTTATCAAGTAATAAGCATTTCAGAAACAGTAACTCTAAACAGTGATATTGGTAACCCTTGGTCGGCAACTTCAAGTTCGATGTTCTGATAAAAAGAATCAGTCATTAAACCAGATTGAAACGGGCATTCCAGTGTCATTAAACTATCCTTTTCATCCATACCCACGCATACCCTGAGAATAACCTCATTGCTTTATCCTGAGCTAAACACCCATTATTTCCATTTGCCTCAAACCGTCGCCCCAAGTGGGACTCTTTGTTCGCCAATATATTTGCTTCTATTGGCTACATCATTTTGATCCTGAGAGCAAACAGTAAAGTTCAGTGTGGAAATCTCTTTCATCACCAACTCCCAAAAGGGCAAAAGTGGTTGCTTCTGCTGGGAAAGTTATGATCATCTCATTCTTTGATATTCATGGAATGGTTTATCAGCATGTTGTACCTGCACATACATCAGTAACTGGACAGTATTACAGGGATGTCCTGAAAACATTGCAAATCCATATCAGGCGCAAAAGATCACATTTCCATCAAGCAGGCTGAATGATGCACCACGATAATGCGCGGCCGCATATTGCCAATGTTGTTGCTGAATATCTTGCAAAAATCAACGTGAGATGCATCCCTCACCCTCCCTATAGTCAGGATTTAGCCCCATGTGATCCTTTTCTATTCCGTAACTTGAATAAATGCCTTCATGGGAGGCATTATCCATCATCAGAAGCATTGGTGAAGGCTGTAGAGGCGATTTTGAAGGATCTCTCAAAAAATGTTTTCCAGCATGTCTTTGAAGACTGGCAGAAACGCTGGGACAAATAAACACTCTACAAATACTATAATGAAATAACTTTAGTAAGAATATTGTAAAAGTGCAAGTGCATTTAAAAAATGAAAAAGAATCTTTGAAGGCAGACTGCTTATCCCTACAACCCCATAGTGTAAATGTATACAATTTACAACAGTGCATCCTTTACTAGCAACTAGAGACTATTATAAATAGAAAACATTTAATATGTTCAATAATTCCGCAAATACATGGAGACATTGAAACTCAACTAACATCCTATTAATAAGTCGCCAGATAGAGAATGTATGAAGCTTAAAATTCAGAATATTATCAAAAAATAACGATGTTTCCTTGATTATTTTGCACGACAAATATCCCAGTGTAACTACAAATCATATAATTTTTTTTTAATTTTTATTTTTGTTTATTGATAGTTTTAAAACTAAAATGAATTACTGAAGTCTCCTTCAAAGCAATCACAGAACTTACTTATCGAATTGCCCTGGTTTTTCGCTAACTTGAAGCATTTACGTTTACATCGTCGCCATAAAAACTGCAAATAATTACAACCCAGCGTTAATGTAGTTACATACAATGAAACAATGGTTCCGTTCAAGGAAAACATCCTTATTTCAACGCTTGTTTAATAAGGAAGTTTAAAACATCTTGGTTTGTAAGCTTTTTCCTTCCACAATACATACGTGAGTAGTGTAGTCAAAGAAACGAGGGTCCAGAAGCATGTGACTCTAATGAGCCAAAGCTCTTCCAGACAAAGGCCAATATAACAGCGGCGCCTTTCTTAATTGACCCATTTTTGTATTCTACGTACGTAGAACCCATGGTCAATAAAAATAAAAAAATGCTCCTGCATAAGTACCTCCTCCTGGTTTTATACGTATAAAGGTAAACCAAAAGTCATACCAGACACATACCAGTGCAAGGGATGCAGATAACTAGACACTTAATATTTAAATCCTCCAAAACCTGGAACTATAATAATAAATATTAGTATAAAATATTCAATAATCACATTTCAGAATGCTGTGCGTGATTTAAGCAACACGGAAGTTGTATTATCGTTTAGAAATCGGTATATATTATAATACCTACTGGTTGTCACAGTTAAACCGCTATAATGTATGGGAAGATATTATTTTTTAACATTCATGTAACACTTTTGCTAAAACAACAAAATGAATAAATCTACTGTTTATTCTGTGTTACAAGCAAACCCATTCATTACTCAGAGTAAATAAAATAAATAATTGCATATAACATTTTTGTTGTAATTTTACGTCCTCCAACGTAAAGTCATATCGGACAGTGAATGAAATTATTGAAATGATGCCCAAATGAGTCCGGGGTCCATGGAACTTAGAGCTACCCGACATTCGTCTGTAAGGATAAGGGAAACCCCAGAAAACCCTTTTATAGGTAACTCACCTTCACCGAGATTCGAACTTGGGACCCCTTGAACATGAGGCAGACATGCTAGCGTCTACCCTACCGAGGCGGGCTATAACCACTTAATTTTAGGTTTAATGTCACATATTCTCGCCAAAGAGAAACAACATTTATTTGTATGTAGGCCTGGAGTCTCAATAGCCATATATTATTCTTATTTTAAGAGTATAAGGATTACACTTTTCAGTATGCTACAAACTAAAGGGGCACAACAGTTCTAGCATCAGTAACCATTTAAATATACTCTCAAATTATATCAAAATTCCGATGTGTTGCTCTCGTGTGACTTTCCCTATTCATGTACAAACTACTCTTACAAAAACTTATTCCTCTAATTAAGTAATTACTCGACTTGATAACATCCTAAAGACTAGACATGAATAGTTCACTTTGGTTAGCCTCTCTGATTTGTCGGTCCAACCTGCTGTTCTCTACTCTTGTACACACTATTCTTACAAACACTTATTCCTCTATGTAATCAATCGAACTGAATAACTTCCTAAAGACTAGACATGAATAGTTAGCCTTGGCTAGCCTCTCTAATTTGTCGGTCCATCCTGCCGTTCTCTACTCTTGTACAAACTATTCTTACAGACACTTATTCCTCTATGTAATTAATCGAACTGAATAACTTCCTAAAGGCTAGACATGAATAGTTGACCTTGGCTAGTCTCTCTAATTTGTTGGTCCAGCCTGTCGTTCTCTACTCTTGTACATACTATTCCTACAAACACTTATTCCTCTATGTAATTAATTGCACTGAATAACTTCCAAAAGGCTAGACATGAATAGTTAGCCTTGGCTAGCCTCTCTAATTTGTCGGTCCAACCTGCTGTTCTCTACTTTTGTACAAACTATTTTTACAAATACGCATTACTCACATACAACTTACTGTTTTTGTAAATGTCCTAAATGTACTTGATACAGGGAGATTCAAAATATCTATTTGTGTTGAAGTTGCAGTATCTAATGTAATGTAATACAATATTTCTTGTGCTTAGGTAGCATAGAAAGTAATCAGCACTAAAGACACGGTTTTAAGCACTAAAAATAAAACATTCACAAGTTGGTTTCAAGGGTTTGAGATATATTCCCACTTTCTAAAACGTTTAAACCCATTTTATTAGCTTTTATTCCAATTTACACAGTAAAAACTTTATTATACTGTATTATCTTGGCTAAAATTGTATTATCTTATGCTATAATAGATTCTGAGTTAGTGAACCACTGTTGTCAAGTATCTGAAGAAGTGTTGGAATGATATTACTTTCCTAAGTTCAGCAGAGCAGTAACAAAATAGTAGCTCTTTAGCACCGAAAAACAGACAAAGCTCTGTTTATCACTGGAAAATCGATGTTTTAGTATTAACTCATCACTTTGTGCATTGCTAATACAATGGTTTTATTGTTTTGTACTTCACACGTGGACGAAAATATCGAATAACTGAGTAGTTTCATTGGAAAAGTAACAATGGCCTGTTTAACAATAGCACATAATAGTAATTACAAACCAGTGTGTGAGTGGAAAACGTATTCAAGAGAGAAATAACTTGAAACAGAGTTTGTCGTATAAAATACACTGTTTGTTTGTGTGTATTTTAATTAAGATCTTTCAACGTTATCATATCGGACAATGAACGAAATGGGTGCAATGACTCTCAAATGTCCATAGAGCTTAGAGCTACCTGGGAAATGAACTCTGAAATGTTCCACTTGAGACGGTAGAATAGGTATAGGCGCCTCTACTCCGTGTAGGATTGGGGATTGGAATTTCATTATGGAGGGGATTCGGTACGTAGGCCATCATGCTGGGCCCTTTGTTCCTATGCCCCCACGTAGGGCACCCCTGGGAGGAAGGATGAGGCGAAGGAGACAGAGGGCGGCCGACCTAAGGAGCCACGACAATACAGAGGGCAGGATCCCTACAATTTACTTGGATAGAGACTTCCCCCGACATGCCAGGACAACGAACACGCTCCCCTGCAGCGGGACGGCAACGAGCCCAGCAACCGAGCCCTAATGGTCCCAGGCAGACGATACGAGCCCCAAAGGTCCCTGCTTGACGGTCCCGAAATGGTCCCAGCAGAGGAGCGGAGACCGACAACCGACCTTCCTGTAAAGAAAGTAGTTTACCTCAGAGCATATCATCCTGCCATGTACCGCCGAGACTCCCGCCGACACTTCTACCCTGAAAGAGACCACCAGATGAGAGATGATACGAAATGATAATGGAGATGAATTCGAGGGACAGGAAATTCGAGGAAGGTAATTAACCTTTCCAGCATTCGCCTAGCGACCCGGGAAACCCCCGAAAAAACCCACAGTCAGGTAGGTCTGACCGCGTGAGGAATCTCGCTCGCTTCCTTAAGCAGACTGTTACAGTTTTGTATTAAACTACATTATGTTTAAGATATTTTACTGATTAGTGCATATCTTGTATGTTCTGGGAATGTCCTTTATTTTGAATGCCCGTAAGAGATAGACAAAATCTTACTGCATACAAAATATTAAATCACACGATTTACTTCTAATCTAATGTTGTGTGTCATTAACCATTTCTGAGAATCTTGATATTACAGCTTTGATTTGTCAAATGACTTTTTGCTTTTTCAACCGCAACATCGGCATTCCTTTTTCTCTCGTGCTGATGCAAAGAGGAAAGAATTTCGAAATCATCACATAGCAACCAGATTTAAAACATTTGAGTATATATTTGTAATAAATTTCTAAAAACATCAATCTCGATTAATTTAAAATAGATAAGGAATAAACTTTTGTGAGAATAATATTTGAAGAATTGCAAAGAGAATGATATAAATGAAACAACTTTTATTTTTTATTTTATGTACAACGGAATGATTTCTAGAGGTATTCAGAAATTTTAATTTTTTTTTATTACGGATGTTTAGAGTGTATGAAAAGCTTCTGGGTGTGATACTAGTTTTTTTTTTCTTTACGCCCTCCTAAGTTAAGTCATATCGGACGATGAATGGAATGGGTGAAATGATTCTCAAATGAGCCCAGGGTCCATAGAACTTAGAGTTACCCGACATTCGTATTTCAGGATAAAGGAAAACCCTGAAAAAACCTTATCCAGGTAACTCACCCTGACCGAGATTCGAACTCGGGACCTCTTGAACGTGAGGCAGACACGCTACCACCACGCCACTTAGGCGGGCTGATACTAGTTGTCATAGCTAGGCGTATGCATGAATTTTCTTCCTCTCATTGCCTGTGTTTACCCTTCCCTTTATATTTTTGAGCTAGATTTAGGTAGTGTGGGTCATGTTGGACAAATGGCGCAGATGGCCTGTTCATTGCAAATTTCAGATGGTTATCTTCCCTGAGCCGCATAAGGTTAGTCGAGTTGTCCCCACTCCACCAGATGGGAGCCCTTTCTGAGCACCTTAGCAGTATGACCGGAACACCAAGCTTGGAATTATTATTAGACACCTCTGCTAGACGCTGTCAGCCAACCTACCTGTGAACTGTAACCTCATGCCATGATCTTCAATTTATTTGTTCCTCTTGGGGCTGATAATTAAATAAGATCCGCTTTGGTCTGAGGAAGTTAAATTGTAGAGGAGTAGGGAAGGCTCAGATATTTCCTCTCAAATTTGTTGTTTATCTTAAGAAAAAAAAGCGATTGTATAAATAAGTGAAACGTCGCCTTTTTTTAATTATTTTGAACGTTACTGAAGCATACGAGGGCTGTTCAATAAAGAATTACCACTTTTTTTTTTTTTGACAACGCACCTTTACTCATCCTCATAATTTTGATGGCCCTTCTCAAAATTGTCTCCCCTGAATGCGATGCACTTGTCCCAGCGTTTCTGCCAGTCTTCAAAGACATCTGGAAACCATTTTTGAGAGATCCTTCAAAATCGCCTCCCCAGCCTTCACCACTGCTTCTGATGAGGGATAATGCCTCCCACGAAGGCGTTTCTTCAAGTTAGGGAATAGAAAAAAGTTACACGGGGCTAAATCCAGACTATAGGGAGGGTGGGGGATGCAGTTCAGGTTGATTTTTGCAAGATATTCAGTAATATCATTGGCAATATGCGGCCACGCATTATCGTGGTGCAGCATCCAGCCTGCTTCAGAGAAATGCTGTCTTTGGCGCCTGATATGGACTTGCAATATTTTCAGGACATCCTGTAGTATTGTTCAGTTACTGATGTGTGTGCAGGTACAACATGCTGATAAACCATTCCATGAATAACAAAGAATGAGATAACCATAACTTTCCCAGCTAAAGCAACCACTTTTGCTTTTTGGGGGTTGGTGATTAAGGAGATTTCCACACTGAGCTTTGCTGTTGGCTCTCAGGATCAAAATGATGTAGCCAAGTTTCATCAGCAGTGATTACGTTTGAAAGAAACTCGGATCTTCCTCTAACATCAACTTTAACTGCATGTTACCTCCATTGCAGCGATAGGCGATACTGAACATGTCTGAACTTGCCTGGTTCTCACAGGCGTGAACCATGAGTACTAATAATGAAACTACTACGGCGTGTTCCTTTCACATTATAACAGAATATAATAAGATTAAATTGTATTGCTAAAAATTATGACCGTAAATAATTATGATCTTTCTTTATTGAAAAGCCCTCGTAACAACTGATGACTATTCCATCACCAAGATCACCAAGACTGTTCCATCATCTGCACGAGCCAGCAATTGAAGCATTGTCAGAAAGAGACCATATTGTACGACATTGCAAATATGCAACGTAAAGATTCACCGAGAAATTATTCAAAATCTTTCGCATAGAAAGTAGCAGATAAATAGAGTTATTTTATTAATAAAAATGATTTTTTTCTGGATGTAGGAAATAGCAAGTAGGATAGAACATTGTCTACTATATGCTGAATCATTTTTAAGCCTGAACAGTCAGTTCGAAGGCTGCCTCGCATTTATATTGCTTTGTTCTGACTTACCACTCACGCTCCCTTACTGTCACAACTCAAGTACAGTCAATACGCTCAGGCGTATTGACCTTCAGTGACATGCACTGTATTCGCTTGCTATCTTGTTTACTAAAAGAGTGAAATATTGATAATCCGAGGTACAGCGAGTGATGAAACACAAATTGACCACATGGCAGCTGTGAGTTTGATATGATAGGTCAGCAAGTTAGTTTACACCAATGTCAAGGATTTATGCTTATCCTGAAAGATAAATGTCTGGTAGCTCTAAGCCCTATGTACTCTGCACTTTTTGAGCATCGTTTATTTCATCGTGCGATATGACTTAACGTTGGAGGTTTTCGCTTATCCTGAAAGATAAATGTCTGGAAACCCTAAGCACTATGTACCCGGGACTCATTGGAGCATCGTTTCATTCATTGTCCGATATGACTTAACGTTGAAGGCTTTCCCTTATTGTGAAAGATTAGTGTCTGGTAACTCTAAGGCCTACGCACGTGGGACTCATTGCGGCAACCTTTCATTCATTGTCCGATATGACTTATCGTGGAGGTTTTCCCTTATCCTAAAAGATAAATGTCTGGCTACTCTAAGCTCTAAGTACTCTGTACTCATTTGAACATCATTTCATTCATCGTCCGATATGACTTAAAGTTGGAGGCTTTCCGTTACCCTAAAAGATAAATGTCTGGTAACTGTAAGCTCTAAGTACTCTACACTCATTTGAACATCATTTCATTCGTCGTCCGATATGACTTAATGTTGGAGGCTTTCCGTTATCCTGAAAGATAAATATCTGGTAAGCTCTATGTACCCTGGACTCATTGGAGCATCGTTTCAGTCATTGTCTGATATTACTTAACGTCGGAGTCTTTCCCTTATCCTGAAAGATAAGTGTCTGGAAACTCTAAACTCTATGTACCGTGGAGTCATTGGAGCATAGCTTCATTCATTGTCCGATATGACCTAACGTTGGAGACTTTCTCTTATCCTGAAAGATGAACGTCTGGTAACTCTAAACTCTATGTACCCTGAACTCACTGGAGCATCGTTTCATTCATTGTCCGATATGACTTAACGTTGGGCACTTTCCCTTGTCTTAAATGATAAGCGTCTGGTAACTCTAAGCTCTATTTACAGTGGACTCATTGGAGCATCGTTTCATTCATTGTCCGATATGACAACGTTGGAGGTTTCCCCTATCCTGAAGGATGAACGTCTGGTAACTCTAAACTCTATGTACCCTGAACTCACTGGAGCATCGTTTCATTCATTTTCCGATATGACAATGTTGGAGACTTTCCCTTGTCTTGAATGATAAGCGTCTGGTAACTCTAAGCTCTATTTACCCTGGATTCATTTGAACACCGTTTCATTCATCGTCCGATATGACTTAACGTTGGAGGTTTCCCTTATCCTGACAGATGAACGTCTGGTAGCTCTAAACTATGTACCCTGAACTCATTGGAGCATTGTTTCATTCATTGTCCGATATGACTTAACGTTGGAGGCTTTCCCTTACCCTGAAAGATATATGTCTGGTAACTCTTAGCTCTATGTACTGTTTACTCATTTCAACATCATATCATTCATCGTCTTATATGACTTAACTTGGAGATTTTTCCTTATACAAAAAGATAAATCTCGGGCAATTTCAAGTTATATGTATCCAAGGGCTTATTTATAATAATTCCATTCATCAGCCGATATGACTTAATATTGGAGGATGCAAATTAAAAAAGGTCATAAACTGTTGTATATTTATTATTATTATTATTATTATTATTATTATTATTATTATTATTATTATTATTATTATTATTATTATTATTATTATTATTATCATCATCATCATCATCATCATCATCATCATCATCATCATCATCATCATCATCATCATCATCATCATCATCATCATCATCATCATCATCATCATCATCATCATCATCATCATCATCATCATCATCATCATCATCATCATCATCATCATCATCATCATCATCATCATCATCATTATTATTATTATTATTATTATTATTATTATTATTTAAATAGTGAGCTATATAGTAACCTTGAAGCCTGTATCCAAGGCGACTCGATTGGCCGAAGTTGAACCAATGGCAGGTGCTTGCGGCTGTCAAAAGCGAAATCATCAAGTGTTAGTAATCCATTGTAACGCCCTTCTCTTGTCTTGGCTTACAAAGGGGAGAAAGAACACTTGAACATCGCGCCCCCTGCACTTTAAAACGCATAAAGCGTGAAGGTTATACAGCCTGCCCTTGATTCCTACCTTTTGGACATCAAACCTGAGGCAAAGTGTACATCTAATATTTTATTTAATTTATCAAAAAAGATGTTTCATCTTTAAGTTGAAACTTACCTAAATAGGCCGTCTATTTCTACGTTTACGCAGATTGCCCCGAAAAGTTTTAGAAAGAAGTAGTTTTAAAGATTTTATATAATTTTATTGTGCCCAAAATGTGCCCCTTTCATCATCAATATATGTTTTTCATTTGGTGAAACCAGTTCTTAAAGCTATGACGTCATTCTTCTTGAAATACTTCCAAACCAGGTTTCATAGTAACCCACTGCTTCAATTAATGGCCAAAATATGACTCCGTGCATTTTATCTTAAATTTCTGAAAGCAAAAGAAATTACAGTTCAATAGTTCAAAACTGTATCCATAGTGCTAACCTTAAGGCATTCAAATACTCAGATACTTGCTGTATGCTACGATGGGTTATCTGCCTGTCCATGTAGCATATGTGGTAGCGTGTCTTCCTCACGTTTAAGAGACCCCAATTCGAATCTCGGCCAGGGTGAGTTATCTAGATAAGCTTTTTCCGGTTTACTTTCCTTATTCTGAAACATGAATTTCTGGTAACTCTAAGCACAATGCACTCTGTACTCACATCATTTCATTTATCGTCCGATATGACAACGTTGGAGGTTTTTCCTTATCCTGGAAGACGAATGTCTGGTAACTAAGCTCTAAGTACCCTGTACTCATTTGAACATGATTTCATACATCGTCCGATATGACTTAGCTTTGAAGGTTTTTCTTATCCTGAAAGGTAAATGGTAACTGTAAGCTCAATGGACCCTGTACTCATTCGAATATCATTCCATTCATCGTCCGATATGACTTAACGTTGGAGGTTTTCCCTTATCCTGATAAATGAAGGTCTAGTAGATCTAAACTCTACGGACCCTGTACTCATTTGAAAATAATTTCATTCATCGTCCGATATGAGTTAACCCTGGAGGTTTTGCCTTATCCTCAAAGGTGAATGCCAGGAAACTCTAAGTTCTATGTGTCCTGTACTCATTTGAACATCATTCATTCATCGTCCGATATGACTTAACGTCGGAGGTTTTCCCTTATCCTGAAATATGTATGTCAGGTAACTCTAAGCTCTATGTTTCCTGTACTCATTTGAACATCGTTTCATGACTTAACGTTGGAGGTTTTCCCTAATCTCGAACGATGAATGTGAGGTACCTCTAAGCTCTATGTACCCTGTACTCATTTGAACATCATTTCGTTTATAGTCCGATATGGCTTACCATTGGAGGATTTCCCTTAACCTGAGAGATGAATGACAGGTAACTCTAAGCTCTATGTATCCTGTACTCATTTGAACATCGTTTCATTCGTCGTCAGATATGACTTAACTTGGAGATTTTCCTGTACCCTAAAAGATGAATGACTGGTAAATGTAAGCTCTATGTACCCTGTACTCATTTGAACATCATTTCATTCATCGTCCGATATCACTTAACTTTGGAGATTTTCCCTTATCGTAAAAGATGAATGGTAACTCTAAGCTCTATGTACCCTGTACTCATTTAAACATCATTTCATTCATCGTCCGATATGACTTTACGTTGGAGTGAAAGATGAATGTCAGGTAACTCTATGCTCTATGTATCTTGTACTCTTTTGAACACCATTTCATTCATCGTCCGATATGACTTAACGTTGGAGGTTTTCCCTTACCCTTTAAGATGAATGTCAGTTAACTCTAAGCTCTATGTATCTTGTACTCTTTTGAACACCATTTCATTCATCGTTCGATATGACTTAACGTCGGAGGTTTTCCCTTATCCTGAAAGATGAATGTCAGTTAACTCTAAACTCTATGTATCCTGTACTCATTTGAGCATCATTTCGTTCATAGTCTGATATGACTTGACGTTGAAAGTTTTCCCTTTCACTTGAATGTCTGGTAACTCTAAGCTCTATGTACTCTGGGCCCAACTTTTCCCATTACTTTATCAAAGTTGTCTTCCAACCTGACCCCAAGCAGGTGGGGTGAGTGCAATGAATTTGCCCGTTAGCAAGAGAATTGGAGTTATGTACCTACTGCGCTAAATAACATAATTTTGTTTTTCAAAACTGGCCCGGGTTAACAAGGGTTTACTGTAAGTGTAAGAATAGTTTATTCAAGAGTAGCACAAAATTCAAACTTGGATATGTTGCTGGGATCTACCTGGTGGTTCCTTGCTCCCACATTACACACGTGCTTGTTTGTTTATTTGTTTGTGGGACACGCATCACGGTGGTGGCGTTTCTATTTATACCGTTGGCAGCCCTGTTTCCATGCATGTGGTGCACCGAAATAGCTGGGGAAGCCGCTCCTGACAAACAAATCTTTTAAACACACCCAGTAATTATCGCTCGAGGTGACACGCTTCTGAGATACAAAGAAAAATGCATCAACACTAACCTATCTTATCATAAGGGTGGCAACAGTCTGAGATTTACTCTAGCACTCCCATTTACTATGATCTGTTTTCTCTGAAATGTCTCATCCTGTTGGTTTACAACGGCAGAGATAGCAAATTATACAACATAAAATCCAGCCTTAAAGTTTCTCTGATATCAACATTATGTTGCAGCACAACTTTAAGAGCGAGTGAAATAGTGAAGCTCGAGAGGTCCTTGGTACTTCCCCGATTGCGTCGTTTACTGCAGTGGAGCGATGCACCTTCACTCGTCCTATTATACGAGGGCTGTTCAATAAAGAATGATTTTTTTTTTTTTTTTTTTTTTTTTTTTTTTTTTTTTTTTGACAACGTACCTTTACTCGTCCTCATAGTTTTGATGGTACTTCTCAAAATAGTCTCCCCTGAATGCGATGCACTTGTCCCAGCGTTTCTGCCAGTCTTCAAAGACATGCTGGAAACCATTTTTGAGAGATCCTTCAAAATCGCCTCCGCAGCCTTCGCCACTGCTTCTAATGATGGATAATGCCTCCCACGAAGACGTTTCTTCAAGCCAGGAAATAGAAAAAAGTTACTTGGGTTTAAATCCGGATTATAGGGAGGGTGAGTGTTCATTTTTGCAATATATTCAGCAACAACATTGGCAATATGCGGCCGCGCATTATCGTGGTGCAGCATGTAACAATATGTTTTAGTTAGAACTTTTTATATGAGTATTGTTTTCTGATATGACTTAGAAGGCCATGTAATGACATATTAAAATCAAATATATGTGTCATTTTGTGATTGGCCGTAGTAATAATTGTATTACGTAATGCGGTGATGTAGCAGTACATCGGCCAATCACAAAATTAATAGAGGAGTAACGATAGTTACGGAAAATCAATAATCTTGAGATAGATATATGTTCTTCAGTCTTGTTTTATAAAGAGGGAAAAATGTCGCGGTGAATATAATTGTAAATGAAAGTTAACAACCTTTAAAAAGAGTTATTCGTTATTCGTAATACTAACGAGTGAATTGTAATTCAGATTATACAATTAAATGATATATTACGAAATCGGAGTCTTATAAAATTTTATTTCTGTCTCGAAAAATCTACACCTGAGAAAAGATCTCATGACTGTTACACAATCAAAATATATAGTTAATTAGATTCAATCATCAAGAAGTGCAATTTAACATGCAATGATTAAGATGGATGATTACAAATATGTCGCCTGAACGTGGGGCTCTATTAATTTGGAGAACCAACGAGTGGCTATGATTAAGATGGACGGTCACAAGCATCCAGCCTGCTTCATGGAAATGTGGTCCTTTATGCCTGATATGGACTTGCAATATTTTGAGGATATCCCTGTAGTATTGTCCAGTTACTGTTGTGTGTGCAAGTTCCCGTAGGGGACGAGGTACGTCCCCTTCAGCTGCCGAGGTGCGGCCGCTGCGGACCCTTAGCACTCGTGGTACCTCTGACGTTACTAGAGGAACCTCGGGCCGAAGTGCCGCACCCCTCCCGTCGGGGAGTTGCTCGGATTGGGTTGGACTCGAGGGGGCGTTGTGTTCCCGACACCCACGGGGAATTGGATATCTCCGGCCAGGCTACGGCCGCCCGGAGGGGGTAGAGGGTTGCGTAATAAGTCCCGGGTACTAGCCTGCAGAGCTAGTAGAAGGTGTGCTAGATCACCAGGCGCCCCACCGAGGTTTTCGGTAGTCTTTCCTGCGGGGTTGACGCGCGTAAGTGGGGTATCCACTTCCATCCCGTCTTGACGTTGTGCTCAGCGGGGTGGGGGGCTTTTTAAGGAATCGGGTATTGCCCTATGGAGAGAGCCCCGAAGTATCCATCGCTCCTGGGCAGAAAGAGGCCCGGGTCCTTGGTCCTACGTGTCCAGGACTAATGGGAGTAGAACCTCTGCACTTAAGTAACTCTGTGTGCAGGTACAACATGCTGATAAACCATTCCATGAATTTCAAAGAATGAGATGACGATAACTTTTCCAGCAGAAGCAAGCACTTTTGCTTTTTTGGAGGTTAGTGATGAAGGAGATTTCCACACTGAGCTTTACTGTTTGCTCTCAGGATCAAAATGATGTAGCCAAGTTTCATCAGCAGTGATTACGTTTGAACGAAACTCCGGATCCTTCTCTAACATCAACTTTAACTGCATGCTACATCCATTGCAGCAGTAGACGATACTGAACATGTCTGTACTTGCCTGGTTCTGACAGGCGGGAAGCAGGAGTACCAACAATGAAACTACTACGGCGTATTTATTTCACATTAAGCTAACAGAATATAGTAAGATTGAATTTTAGTGCGAAAAACTATGTCCGTAAAAAACTATGATCATTCTTTATTGAACAGCCCTTGTAGTATTGTATATAAAGTCAGTATGGTGTGATGCTCTATTCCTCTGAGTAGTAAATATAAACATAAGTATTAACTCTACTGTTCATTACGTAGAAAATGAAGCTAGCTGCAGTGAAACAATGAATATTACACAAATATAACTATTTCTAGCAAAACTTCACTAATCATAAGAAAATGATGTTAATTCTCCTTTCTAATTGAGATCGATTTCACAAACAAATTGCTTGCATCGTCAGTCCATCAATAAACTTCGTCGTCAACGTTTCCGGTTACCATGTTATTATGTTTATTTCAGTATTGCCAACATCTGAAAACGAATCAAACCTAAAAACAGAATCAACTGCTGGTATTTCAAAATTCATTACGCGATGTTTATTTTGTAAATAAATACATTTTCCCAAACCATTAGATCTATCGGACTATTTTGTTGTTTTAATAATTTAATTTCAGGATTTATTTCATGGCTAAATGACCAAAAATGATCTGCTACGGCCGATTTATCATTTTTTTATACTTAATATTACGAAAATGTTTTTTCGTTCTGTTTTCTAAATTACGTTTCGTCTTTCCCATATAAATATGATCACAATCTAAACAGTTATATTGATAAATACCAGATTTTTTATTATTAGATATTTTATCTTTTTTTAGAGAGATGTAGAAAATTTTAGTACTATATTTATTTTGAGGAGCTAAAGTTATACTAAACTCTTTAAAAAAAATTTGAAAATGCTTATTAACCCAAGGAGGGTAAGTAATCTTTTTAAATTATAATCGTCTGTTATAAAATAAGACCTGAAGCTTTCCTGACGACGAATACACTCACTTACTTCTCGGGCAGCCAGCTAGGTGAAAAGATGATTAGATATCGATGTTTTGGGAGTGTGCATCTCTCCCATCATCAGGATATTTATAAAATGTTATAACCACAAATGAAATACTGGATATAACACAACTATAAACAAAGATAAAACACTATCACAATTCACATTACTGAACAAAAGACTGTTTTCAGTAAATTAAATGCCAGGTCAGGAGGTGGCGTGAATATAGAAAATTGTGTCAAAGAAACGTAACTACTTAACTTGATTATCAAGCTGTATTGATCTTTGCTTCTTAAATCGACGGATTTCCATTTTAAGGCCGGTTTCCAAGAGGAGCTGAACTGAAATCCAACATCACGGTTAAGCGTGCTCCTTTCAGAAGAAATTGCCAAAGCCTCCTTAAGAAGTCTGGACTGGCAGAGCATTGTTTCATTTTTTTTTTTAATTTGTCCTTTAACTTTTTAAGTCATATCGGACGATGAATGGAATGGGTAAAATGATGCTCAAATGGGCCCAGGATCCATGGAGCTTAGCGTTACCCGACATTCGTCTTTTAGGATAACGGAAAACCCCGTAGGAAGCCTTATCCAAGTAACTCACCCTGACCGAGATTCGAACTCGGGACCTCTTGAACTTGACGCAGACACGCTACCATCTACTTACCGACGTGGGCATTCTTTCGATAATGACTATAGAGCCGACCAAGCCTGCACACACCGATCTCTATCTGAACGCTCATCGTAAGTCTCAACGACTGGGAGTTCTCAATACACTGGCCCACGGAGCTTTGTCTATCTCTGATTCCAGCCACTTAAAACAAGAATTACAACACCTGAGACTCACTTTCCGTCAAAGCGGCTACTACGAATATGACGTTGAAGCCTCGATCACTAAAGCTAAGAAAGGGAAACCTGTAATACAGCAAGCGTCACATAAGTCTACCGCTACAGCCTGCATCCCGTTTACCGGCAATCTATCCGGCAGAATCAGCAGAATTCTCGCCAGATACATCATAAGGACTATCCACAAACCACCTCCGAAGATTAAACATCTGTTGAGAACAGTGAAAGACAAACTGCACTTCCAAGTTCCGGGAGTGTACCGCATTCCCTGTGAATGTGGGACACCGTATATAGGACAAACCGGAAAGACCATCGCTACCAGAATAATCGAACATGAACGGAGCATTCGTTTAATGCAACCTGAGAAGTCTGGGCTGGCAGAGCATTGTTTTGATAACGACCATAGAGTCAATTTTTGGGAGACGACCATCTTGGCAAAATGCAACAGTTACTGGGAGCGGAGAATTAAGGAGGCTTTGGCGATTTCGTCTGAAAGAAGCACGCTTAATCGTAATGCTGGATTTAGTTCAGCTCTTCATGGAAACCGGTCTTCAAAATAGAAATCCGTCGATTTAAGAAGCAAAGATTAATACAGCTTGATAATCAAATTAAGTAGTTACGCTTCTTTGACACAATTTTCTATATTCACGCCATCTCCTGACCTGGCATTTAATTTACTGAAAACAGTCTTTTGTTCAGTAATGCGAATTTTGATAGTGTTTTGTCTTTGTTTATATTGGGTGTTATGTCCAGTGATACATTTGTGGTTATAACATTTGATAAATAGCCTGATGATGGGAGAGATGCACATTCCCGAAACGTCGATATATAATCGTCTTTTATTTTTAAGGGTAGAAATATAATTAATAGTTTTTTCATATTTAAATGTTTCAATCTTCTTTTGTATAAAGTCTTTATTAAAACCATTAATTAAATCAGTATTAATAGTATGTTTTATTCTTTATTAAATTCTTCTTTATTCAGGGGTATATTTATTAATCTATAACTCAAACTATTAAAAACAGCAAATATATGCGGAAAAGGGTTAAAACGTTTATTTTTTACGTAATTATCAATATGAGTAGACTTCCTATAAATACCAAAATCTAATTTATTATTTTTTCTTATTATCTTCAATTCTAGAAAACGAAGAAATCCATTTAAAAGTAAAAGATGATTATAATTTAAAAATATTTACTTACCATCCTTGGGTTGGTAAACATTTCCAAAATTTTTTAAAGAAGTTGGTATAACTTTAGTTCCTCAAAGTATAGTATTAAAAATGTACTACATTTCTCTAATAAAGATAAAATTCCTAGTAATAAAAATCTGGCATTTATCAATTTAATTGTTTAGATTGTGATCAGGTTTATATTGGAAAGACTAAACGTAATTTAGAAACCAGAATGAAAGAACATTTCCGTAACATTAAATATAAACAAACTAATAAATCGGCCGTAGCACATCATTTTTGGACATTTAACCATGTAGGCCGCCGCCTCGGTAGCGAGCTGGTAGCATGTTTGCCTCACGTTCAAGATGTCCCAAGTTCGAATCTCGGTCAGTGTGAGTTACCTGGATAAGGTTTTTACCGGGGTTTTCCCTTATCCCTAAAAGACGAATATCGGGTAACTCTAAGCTCTGTGGACCCCGGGTTCATTTGAGCATCATATCACGCATTCATCGTCCGATATGACTTGACGTTGGAGGACGTAAATTACAACAACAACAACAACAAAATTAACCATGTAATAAATCCAGGAGTTAAATTATTAAAAATATTAAATAGTCCGATAGATTTAATGGCTTGGGAAAATATATTTATTTTAAAAAATGAATATCGCGTAGTGAATTTTGAAATACCAGCATTTGAATCTGTTTTTAGCATTGTTTCGTTTTCAGATTTTGGTAATGCTGCAGGAACATAATAACATGTAAACCGGAATCCCTGACAACTAAGTATGTTGATGAACTGACGATGCAAGCAGTTTGTTTGTGAAATCGGTCTCAATTAGAAAGAAGAATTAACATCATTTTCTTAAGATAAGTAAAGTTTTGTTACAAATAGTTATATTTGTGTAATGTACTGTGCATGTTGACAATTACCAGCTCTAGCCACACCCTGTACCAACATTAGCTAGTGTGTTCTTCCATCAATTTTAAACACTGGATTACCTGGGTGCGTTCTCGCCCCACAAAACTGCTGAAGGGTAACATTACAAGCCAAGTTTTTTCTACACTACAAGCTTTTACTTGCGTTGTACCGTTGTGTGAAACGGAAAGTGATCCAGAATTAAAAAATTATTATTAGTGCTGTAGATAGATAAAATTTTTAATCGATTATTGTATCGATTAATCAATATATCTGTCCGAAAATTAGGTGTAAGGATTATATAAAGTACTTTAATACTCTGTATATTTAATTATTTATGAAAATTTCAAAAATCTAAATTCAAAATTTGTGTTTCCCTCAAATGCACATGCTCTATATAAGTACCGAATTAAATCTACAATTTTATAAGAAATTACTTAGTAACGTATACATCAATATCTACTAAGACTTATGAGACTGACATGCAAATAATAGTTTATATGAAGACTCGTCTAGTCACTTAACAAAATACTGTTTTTCTGTCAGACACTTCACCAGATTCATTTAGCTTAAAGCAAAAGTGTACACCCAGTTTCCCTCGGAAATGTTCCTATGCCGTAATTTTAATTTCACTCAGCACAAAACGTTTTTCGTTTATTTTAACCTTTTAACACAAAAACTTTCACTAACTGTTACGAACTCAGAAACCTTACTAATCTCTGATTCATGTATCACTCCGCGTGCAATTAACTTCCCCCTCAACCTAATTGGCTAATGCTTTCGCGCCATAGGTCATAGGCGGTGCCTTCCCGTCATATTTAAACCTGCAGTAAACGTCATAATAATTGCCAGGAAGATAGATAAAATCATACAAATAAGAATATGAAGGCATGCAGAAATGCAAGTTTATAACGAAACTGAGCAAGTTGAAACTGAATGAATAAGCAATGAAACTGAAACAAGTTTATAATGAATGGCCTTCGGCCCTTTCCACTGGGATGTTTTAAAACCAGCACACATACCTTGCAAAAATGTTTGTCTTTCAGTCTTAAAAGTCGTGTCACGCCATACTTGTGTGTCCTTCATTCACCAAAGTCTCATCAAGGTAATATATTTTGCGATTTGTACCCCTGTACAGTATGATTGTCCTTAAATAACGTCTTCGCCACACAGCAACATCGCCCCTGGAGTGGTAAGTTTTCCTGTTGTCTCAGTTTCATGTCGCGATGTTCCTACGCATCTAACACTCACACCTGTAAGTTCAGAGCACAGCTGTTTGACTACTCTCACTGATAAAGACGGATTCTTCTCTGTGAGTGCATTAAACACATGCACCACAATTCTATTTGTGCCGCTTTGTAAAGGTTTTCCCTTGCAATGCTTCAGCGAAAAACTGGCGGTAGACTATGCCATTATACATATAATAAGTACAAGCGCAATAAACTATCAATAAAATAATTTAGCTCTCGCAGTCGGCATAGCACACATTCGAATGGCGATATATGACTAATTCAGTTCAAAACAAGTTCAGTGATAAAAATCATATAAGCAAATATGTCATCACTACCGCTAAAGCACGTGCTATCGTGCCATGTGCTTCAGAGCAAAGGAACCTCCTCTTTACTTCGTTTAAGAATTAACATGCATTTCAGATAAATTAACTCTTTTGCGTAATATATTTAATCAAAACAGTTACGAAAATATAAATTTGACAATTCTCTTCCAACATATAAAGATATATCACCATGTTAAATAACGAACTAATTTTTACTGCACAACAGTCTATACTACAATAGCAGCCAATGAGATGTGATAAGGTCACGTGAGCGTTTACAGATACGGGGCAATCTTATGTGAAAGAAAGATTAGCTTACTGCAGTTAACAGCAAAGAGGAATCAGCTATTGTTTCCATAGCTGCGTAATCGAATTGTTCAGTTCAAGGTTGTGCAGTTCAGTTTATGCTAGCAAGCGATAAATAATCAGTTGTATACGATATGTTGTCACACACAAGCTGCAAGGAAAGAAACCTCTCTGTCAGCATCTGTATATAATTACGTACCTCTTAGAATAATTCACAACAGAAGTGTTATTTAGACTTTCTCGGGGTTCAGAGTGATTTCTTTTAGCTATCAGGAGTTATATTTACTCAAAGTTAAAAGGACGTTACGTGTCTAGTGACAGCTTGATGCTGTTTACTTTGGAAGCAATACATCAAAACAAAGAGGGCTAAATTACGCTAAAATATTTTTGATTAATATTTATTGTAATCGATTAATTTTAATCTACTCGATTATTTGATTAAAATTCTTTAATCTTTAATCTAAAATAAAAAAGTTAATCGCTCAATCATTTCGATTAATCGATTTAATCACGCAGCGCTAATTATTATCTTGCTTCATAAAAAGTAAGATACCCTCCTTTTAAAAATGATATATGTAATTTAAAGATATTTTACAGGTAATACTTTAAATGATGCATTTAAATATGGCGATATTTTTAAATTGGGGAGAGAATGCAAGTATCAGTAACTTATAGTTTATGAAACTTAGGTTCACCTTTCCTCACAACTGTTAAATTTATTTATTTATTTATTTATTTATT
Source organism: Mantis religiosa (assembly GCA_030765055.1). Classification (NCBI taxonomy): domain Eukaryota; kingdom Metazoa; phylum Arthropoda; class Insecta; order Mantodea; family Mantidae; genus Mantis; species Mantis religiosa. The sequence goes on from CM060960.1 coordinate 59,990,160, forward strand.
TATTTATTGCAGCTGCTCAAAGTTGTATTCTGCAAACGTAAATTTATTGTTATTATTATCATAATTATTATCATAATCATCATCATCGTCGCCGTCATCGTCATCATCATCCCTTGCTGCTGTTTCACAAGCTTTATAAATGTGATGTGTGAACGTATAGGACTGGTGAATTCCTTGGTAAATTAGTTCACTGGAGCGCCAAATCGCATTAGCTACACTGACTTATAAGTCATTTTCCTCAATAATTAATTTTCCTGGCTAATGATCTGTTATCTTATGACAGTATTGCAACTAATGTTTCTCCCCTTTTAATTAACGTTAAGTCATATCGGACGATGAAAGAAATGATGTTCAAAGGAGTCCAGGTTCCATAGACCTTAGAGTTGCCAACAATTCAACTTTCAGAATAATAGAAAACCTCCGTCAACTCATATCGGACGATGAATGAAACAATGTTTCAGTGAGTACAGGGTACATAGAGCTTAGAGTTAACAGACATTCCACTTTCAGAATAGGAGAAAAACTCCAACGTTAAGTCATATCAGATAATGGATGAAATTATTTCCAATGAGTCCAGGTTCCATAGAGCTTAGAGTTACCAGACATTCAACTTTCAGAATAAGAGAAAACCTCCAACATTAAGTCGTATCGGACGATGAATGAAATGATGTTCAAATGAGTCCAGGTTCCATAGAGCTTAGTGTTACAGACATTCAAATTTCAGAATAAGAGAAAACCTCCAACATTAAGTCATATCGGACGATGACTGGAATGATGTTTAAATGAGTACAGGGTACATAGAGCTTAGAGTTACCAGACATTCATCTTTCAGGATAAGGGATAACCTCCAACGTTAAGTCATATCGGACGATGAATGAAATGATGTTCAAATGAGTCCAGGTTCCATAGAGCTTAGTGTTACAGACATTCAAATTTCAGAATAAGAGAAAACCTCCAACATTAAGTCATATCGGACGATGACTGGAATGATGTTTAAATGAGTACAGGGTACATAGAGCTTAGAGTTACCAGACATTCATCTTTCAGGATAAGGGATAACCTCCAACGTTAAGTCATATCGGACGATGAGTGTAATGATGTTTAAATGAGTACGACGCCCATAGGGCTGAGTTACCTGACGTTCATTTTTCAGGGTAAGGGAAAATCCAGGAAGAAAGCTTATACAGATGACTCATCCTGGGCGAGATTCGATTCCGGGACCTGTTGAACCTGAGGGAGACTCGCTATCACCTTCGCTACTGAGGTGGGCATTCTTACATTGTACAGTTTAACTTAGGGAAGTGTTTATTGTAGTCATTTATTCATCCATCTCTCATTTCTTTATAATATTAGTAACCTTACTGTCAATAATTCTATATCTGCATGTGGTTTTAAAACCTTAAAGTGTTGTGTAAGCTTCCTGCGTATGTTTGCACACATGTTATGCTTTTACACATGTACGGAGTCTCTTGGTGTAGGCAGACGTGCCTTTCACAGCAGTCCGTTTCTGTTTTTACACCATCTCTCTTTATCCATAATAAATCTTCCTCCGTACATTTCACAGCCATTCTTCTGGGAGCATCTCCTATTTCTTCTGCGCCCTTTTGTATTCTCCTGTCATTTTAGTGCTCTCTCTTCAGAGTTGTCTATAAACCCTATCCTTTAAATCAGTAATTCAAGTTATTCGATACCAAGGTTTCTCCCGAAATACAAGTTGTTAAAATCCTTTAATCCAAAATGAAAAGAAGTTCTGATGTTCCATTTATGTGACTACCTTTTCACATTATTGCAAAGATTTCTTCTTGTACCTGCTTCCGGTTGATCCTAATAACTATTTGTAGAAACCTTTTTACTATACAGGATGCAACAAAAGCGTATGTCGAAATTTCGGAAATTATTTATTGCAAATAGAAGATATTCTGTTCAATAAAGAATGATATAACTTGTTTACGGTCATAATTTTTTGCACTAAAATTCAATCTTATTATATTCTGATGCTGAATGTGAAACAAACACGCCGTAGTAGTTTCATTGTTGGTACTTCTAGTTCCCTCCTGTAGGGACCAGACAAGCTCAGACATGTTCAGTATCGCCTACCGCTGCAGTGGAGGTAACATGCGAGGAACAATATGCGGCTCTGAAATTCTGCTTTCGTCTCAGCAAATCTTCAGCGGAGGCCCATACAATGTTACAGGAGTTTTATGGAGAGTCTGATCTTCCATACAGCACAACTCGAAGGTGCTTTAAAATGTTTAAAGAGGAACGTGGACCCGTGCTCCAGTTACTGCTCTTATGGAAGATAACATCAACACTGCTGCTGCCATTGTCACCCACACGCTGGGGACAGAAACATTACACATGAGACGTGTTTATGCGCGATGGGTCCCAAGACTGTTGATTCCCGAAGAAAAGGACATTCACATGCAGATCTGCATACAGTTAAGGTTGATGTTAGAGAACGTTCCGGTGTTTCTTTCTAACGTAATCACTGCTGATGAACCTTGGCTACATCATTTTGATCCTGAGAGCATACATAAAGCTCAGTGTGGATACCTTCTTCATCACCAACCTCCAAAAGAGCAAAAGTAGTGGCTTCTGCTGGGAAAGCTATGGTCATTTCTTTCTTTGATATTCATGGAATGGTTTATCATCACGTTGTATCTGCACACACATCAGCAGCTGGACAATACTACAGGGATGTCCTGAAAACATTGCAAGTCCATATCAGACGCAAAAGACCACATTTCCGCGAAGCAGGCTGGATGCTGCACCACGATAATGCGCGGCCGCTTATTGCCAATGTTGTTGCTGAATATATTGCGAAAATAAACGTGAAGTGCATCCCTCACCCTCCCTATAGTCCGAATTTAACCCCATGTGACATTTTTCTATTCCCTAACTTGAAAAAACGCCTTCGTGGGAGGCATTAACCATCATCAGATGCAGTGGTGAAGTCTGCGGAGGCGATTTTGAAGGATCTCTCAAAAACTGGTTTCCAGCCTGTCTTTGAAGACTGGCAGAAACGCTGGAACAAGTGCATCACATTCAGGGGAGACTATTTTGAGAAGGTCCATCAAAATTATAAGGACGCGTAGAGGTACGTTGTCCAAAAAATTGTGGTCATTCCTTATTGAACAGCCCTCGTACATGGGTCATTCAAAAATTAATGACAACACTGTCTGCATCTGGCGCTATCAGCGGTAAGTCATGTAAGCGAATAACGGTGAGAAATAAGAGCACCTAATGGATAGAGTCAACATGAAAAATTCAATGCCACGGCCGGGATGTGAACCACGGATCTCCTGGTTTCCGTCCAGTCGCTCTTAACCTTTGAGCTACAATGGCCAATGTGCCGTCCTGACATTAAATTCTCCATTTGACTCATATATTTCCCCGGTAGGCCACTAGGGAAGTTGGAGTTGTTCCTGGTACGATTCTACACATAATTAAGAAGTAGTTAAAGACGAGGAAAATCTGCCCTTGATGGGTTCCACACAGTCGTACAGAGGAAACAATGTAGTAAAAGATAGAAACAGCGAGATTACACTTAGAACGTTATTAACGTGAAGCCAAGCGTTTTCTTTTCACGTTAGACGAAACCTGGGTTCAATGCTACCAAACACAATTGAAGATACAATCAAGTGAGTGGCGACACATTGATTCACAACGTCCAAAAAAGTATCGACAAGAACAGGATCTACTTAAAGTCATGTTCATTACTGCTTAGAATTTTGTCTGTGTTCTTATCACTCTCCCGTAGGGTAGGGGATCCGTCCCCTTCAGCTGCCGCGGTACGGGCGCTGCGGACCCTTAGCACTCGTGGTACCTCTGACGTTACTAGAGGAACCTCGGGCCGAACCGCCAAGCCCCAACCGTAGGGCAGTTGTTCGGATTGGGTTGGTCTCGAGGGGGCAGTGGTTCCCGATACCCGTGGGTGATCGGGTAAGTCTCCGGACGGGGATGAGGGAAGCCATATATTCCCGGCTACTAGCCTGCAGAGCTAGTAGAAGGTGTGCTAGATCACCAGGTGGCCCCACTGAGGTCATATCGGTAGCCTTCCCATTTTGGTGTTGACGCGGCGTATTCACTTCCATCCCGTCTTGTGTCCTTGGACTAGATGGGAGGCTTGTTAGTAACCCAGGTCTTGCCCTATGGAAAGCCCCAAGGGGGCGCAGGGCTTCCTTCGGGGACTGCTTGGTTACTCACGGGTTTTGAGAGGGAGGTCGGTCTCACTTTGTGAAGGCTTCCCTTGTAGATACCCTTGCATTTATATATAATGTCCTTATTACTCATTCAGTTCTTTAAGTAAATCGTATGAATGTTGCATATTTCACTCAATTTATGGAACACCATTTACGGCCAGATGTGCGTCATAAACGTTCAAATTTCCTGAATTCTCATCCCATTGTGTTACATGATGGCTCTTGCTCCCACATGTGTGCCCCTGTTGTTAATTTACTTCGTATATGGAACTGGTAAATTCTGGAGCATCCTCCAAACTCCTCAGATATGAGCCCATGTGATCTCGACCTCCTTGAGAAAATGAAATTACTACTTAGAAGAGTTCACTTTAGAACCAGACAGGCAATTATAGCAGCAGTAGAACAGTCTGTTCGAATATTAGGTCAAAATGACGCTATGGATGGCATCCGTCGGCTCCCTAATATGTGGAGACGAGTTCTGCATGTTGGAGGAGATTTCGTCTAAGCACTGCAATAATATGAATGCTCCAAGAATGCTTTACTTGCTGTTAATTCAAATGTTGCCACTAATTATTGAATGACCCATGTATATTCTCTTATATATTCTCTTGTAGATACTAAAATCTAGCCACTATGTGATGGCGTTGAAAAACCATTCTCTTTGCCTAAGAGGAAAGAGCTGAGAAAATTTTTATAATGTAAGTGCTGGAAAAGTGATATTAGCACGTTTTATGTACAACTTAGTAATTTTTATGTGCACAGTGTAAATTATATATAATTTTATTTAGTCTATCATATAAAACAGCGCCTTATGTTATTTAGAGAAAAAAATGGTTGCTGTATTTCTAAATTTCTATAAGAATAGTGTACCTGAAGTAAGGGGTGCAATTTATTAA